>VZRX01011830.1:317599-358337 GCA_013398075.1 Notiomystis cincta
GCTGCCAGGCAGGACAGGGAGCTGCCACCGGCGGCACCGAGCCGAGGACACGGAGGGGACACAGCTCTGCCCTCTGGGGCAGGAGGGAAAGGGTGGGCGCGTTGGTTTGGAGAAAAGGCAAAACCAGGAGCCATGAGCTTCACTGTATGGGTGGGCTTCAGGGGGGAAAGGGGAAGAGGGGCAGGAAGGCACCAGCATGGAAGCCAAGAGAGCCGCACAGCAGAATCAGCGAGAAAAAAAGAAGGGATGTAATTTGTTTTTTAAAAAAATAGGCCATAGTATTGCNTGCAAGGGACCGCCGGGCCCAGCCAGATGTATGTGCACAGAGAAACAGGCGAGGCAAGGTTTCAAGAAGAAATCATCAGCCCAGCCTTGTTAAAAGCAATGAAATTGCTTTCTCCTGCATGTCCAGCTTAGGTGGATGTAGGTAACTCAGGTGTTCCCCGTATCTGCAGCTAAGAATTCCTTCAGAACATTTTAATTAGGTAGAACAAGACTCAAACGTGCCATAACAATATCAGTACTAATAAATCATGAGCTATACAGTATTCTACTGTTTGTAGCTACAAAGGGGAATTTCCAAAATGCTTTTCAGAAAAAAAAAAAAAAACCAAACTAAGAAAAAATAAAGAAAATGCGCACAAGAGTGAGGTGGATGCATGAAGAAGAGGAAAGAACCCACCTGTAATGCTCAGGACTTGCACACATGCAGGAATATTAAGAAAAATGTTTCTAGGCATTACCCAAAAACTGAATAATTAATGAGAGATGGTGAAGGAGGCCAAGGCCTGACCAAGGACCTTATTTCATTATCAGAAAATAAATTAACTTACTGAAATTGTCACCATCAGTCTGAGTTACTTATTTCTGATTCTCCTGGTAAACAAACATAAATTCCTGCTGAACAATGAGCAATTCTCCTGCTAAACAATAAATCAGGAGTTTAATCCACTTCTTACAAAGCCATTTAATAAGTGACTTACTTTTACAGCCAACTTTCCAAGAAGATAAGTGATTCCCTTAAGAAAGCAGTTTCTTATTCCAAAATTAGAATAATTTGACAATGTAAAAGATGACAAATAACATCTCTCTTCCGTTCTGCTAACCCTCCAGAGGGGCCCCAGCCCAAACAGCAGGCAAGTGGGAGCAGGCATCTGCCCAGCTCACCAGCAGGAAAAGGCAGCCTGCCCTCCTCCTTTTCCTTTTACACTGGCTGGGAAGAAAGGAAGGATCACATTTACAGTAGTGAAGAAAAAAGGCCTTGCAGATCCCAGTTACATCTTTTATCAGCAAAACAGTTTTCTCTCTAGATCAGGAAAAAAAAAATAAAGGCCTTGGGTTAACACAAGCTCGAACTTGAATCAAACTGATAAAATGCAGATATTTCCATGTCAACGTTTAATAAAAGTGCCCACAGAATACTGAGAGATGGTGCAAGATCCTCAGCACTGATCCATCATCTCACAGGCATTTCAAAAGAGAATTTCCAACTCCCAACCAGGTAACCATTGCCACACCTGACCCACCAAAAGGAGAGTTAACTCCACACATGCATCAATCATCTCGGGTTCAGAAAGCACTCAAAAGATGCAGGCAGTGTCCACCCAGCTCCTGCCCCACATCACCCTTCAGGTTCCATCCCCTCTTGTCACACATCTGTGAAACCTGTAAGCCAGTTTTTCAATCCATAGTGTGGCTTCTGAAGAACAGGTACTGTTACCAGAGCCAAAGGCAAACCACAGCTGGCATCCCTCCCCAGATGAGCTATTTGTGAAATATTGTGCAAGTTGTCTAAGGCTAAAGCATACTTCTGGAGAGGAATTCCCACTGGCATTCGATGAGTATGTTGCTTCCCACAGGTGTGATCATGGGAGATTTTCTACTCCCAAAAAAAGAGCTGAACCCACAAGCCCTGCAGAAGAGCACAAACACATCAGCACCAAGTTTCCATGGGTGTCATTTCCATTAGCATTGGTGGAACCATCTTCCCTAAAACAGCACTTAGCAAGGACAGAAAACTTTTACAGCAGATCTGTAACACCAAACTCTTGTGTTCATCATCTGCTTGTTTGGCCCAAATCTTCTAGAAGGAATTTTTTGTTTGACCAAGACACACACCAAACAGTTCCCCATTCCCAATACACAAGGCCACATGCCCTGACCACATTTCAGAAGTACCAACTACAATGAGCATTCATGTTTTTATATGTACATGCACATATAAAATACATACACAGACATTACATCTTTATCTTAGCCTGCTTCATAGCACAGCATCCCAGGAAACAACCCAGGGGAAGGAAGTTCCTCGACTTCCCTTAAATTTTGTGGCTATGCCCTTAAAGTACATCTTTTGCAGAAGTGTCCTGTGATGACAAAGTCCCTGGACAGTTCCAGAAGGAAGGGAAATAAGTCCATTCAGGTACTCCCAAATAAACAATAAAAAACTCCAAGCCCCAATCCAAACTTTGGATTATGGTATCCCTTTAAAGCTCTGCAATACCCTCCTGTTCTGTATCAAAAGCAGATCAAGTTTTGCAGATGAACACCACATTTGGTTGTTTCTGCAGCCCATAAACCACAGCTCTTCCTCCTGTTTGTGAGTTAGATCTTCTCGTACGGCAAATATGACAAGCTAAACGAGCTGTTCTCCATCTTAACCTCAATCCTGCATGACCTCAAGCAGCAGAGATATGCTTTTTGTCCACAAATATCCATGTCACCTGTATCCAAACATCCTGAGCCACAAGACACACCCCACCACTCTACAGCTAAAGTAGAGCTGCTGGGACAAAACCAGAAGCCACAAACTGCAAGTGCCAGCGATCGTATCTCACAGGAGGAAACTTGGTCTCAGATCTCAACAACCTACCAAGACCTAAGACAACATTAAGTGATGGAAATAACTTGTTCACCTTAAATGAGAAACTCTAGAGGAGACAGCTTAGTACTTAATATACATCAAACCCATTACTTTTGCAGCCAGCCAGAAAGCCCACATATTTTTCTATTTTTTTTCCTGGGGGTGTCAGCTCAAAGTCTCTTACACAGGCTGAGCACTGGCTTATGACTAGTAAAACAGCTTTTATACATTCCTCTTCCACATCATTATGTACTTTCCTGCAACTTCACCATGATCAAAGTCCTCACAAAACAGCAAAACAAAGTGACAAACAGGATGTATACTCAGAACTTCAGTTGTGCTGGCAAAACACACAGTATCATCTACGTTCCATTTCATATCAGTTTGTCCAAAAAATAACCAGTACAAATCATATTATGTTCATACCAGCAGGAAAAAAAAAGATAAGATACACAAAAACAAGCAGAGCAAATGAGTTTCCATCTCTGTCACCAAACAAGAACAGGCTATTTCTGTTAGCAAAGATAAAGCAATTGGAGACAAAAGTAAGGAATTAACATTTCCTCTACGCTAGCAAACACCATCAGGAGGTGTGTGGCTTGGAGCCAGGCTGTCCTGCAAAATACTGGGGAGAGCACATGCAAGAGTCAAGTCAGTATCAACTACTCCCTGTGTCCCAACCCCAGAGCACAGTCCTTGAGTCACCACTGGAACAGGAACTTCACTTATCTCCATTTTATCCACACCAGGTCACCCATTTTATTGCTGTGTGGACACTGATGTTCTTGCACTTCCCATTTTTTCACTCACCTGTCAGTCCACTCCTCATCACCTCTAGCCAATATTTCAGCACTGTACTGATAACTGGGACTGCAGGTGTCACCACTTGATCTAAAAGCATCTCTGTGTGGCTCAGTTAAAAATTCAAGAGTGTCCCAGTACCTTCCACAGTTGATACTGGAAAGAGAAGCAGAACACCTTACAGAGCACACATTTATTCTCACATGGAAAGAACTGGTGCTGACTTAAGTTAGTTCTCACTTCCCTGGAGTACTCAACCAGTTTCAACAGGACTGTTCACAAATTTGAAGGGCAGTATAATCTTAAAGCATTCTCTGAAGACAAACAGTCATCAGTTATTTTGTTTCTTAATTGAGGTTCTCCACAAAATGGTTTTGCTGTGTATGACACTGACAGGCCAAACACGACAGCGGGGGTTCCTCTCTCTGGGTAATTTTCTAATACTGTCACAGAGCTGCTTTGTATCATGATCACATTTACCTATCAGCTTCCAGATTACTTTTTTTTTGTACTGTCAAGTTCCTATAGGAACTCCTTGGACATCCTTTCACCTGCTCTTCTGCCAGATGGAAGATGCTCACTTCTGCCTCCCCAGTTACCTGCTCATTTTAGCAAGTCATCTTCCAGACCCTCTTTTTCCACGTTGCCCACAAGTCACCCAATGTGATGCACACAGTATGTGTGCAGACAGTTCACCCTGATGTTCTACCAAGACCTGGATGCACCCAGAGGAGGGAGATCATAATCTGGTGTCATATTTACTCCTGATGTGGATTTGGACCTCAATGTGCTGTGGTAACAACAGCCCCCGAAATGGAAACCTCACCAGGGCACGGAACCTGTTTTCCTGTTTAGCTCAAGAATTACCCAATGCACACAGTAGTTTTAATAATTATCATAAACCAGTTTTACTCTGAGCTGTCAGCTCTAGCAAGAGTCTGTCCAAGGCGGGGGAACCTCCCCAAACTTATTTGGGTACAGTATTTAGCTGACTTAATTTGAAGCTACTTTTCCCTTCCAAACACGCACGCCTACTCAGCAAACGGTAACCACAGCTGACTCAGAGGAGGAGGACAGGCTCCTCAGCTTTTTTTCTTCCTGTACAAGAGAAAAACAAGAGGGCAAAACACTCACTGCCTCCCTCCTTCCTCCCAATCACAGCCAGCTCAAACAGCACTGCCTCTAAATAGAGCCAGGAGAAACCTCTTTCTGGGATACAAGCGACAATAAAACCTCTGGTCTCAAGGCAAACAAGCATCCTCAGTTGAAGCCTGCAGAGGCTATGGGTTTAAAAAGCCATGTGGAAAGCCAAACTCCCTATCATTCCTCTTCCCACACACACAGACTCAAAGGGCAGAACCAGGCCACCCTCTCCTCTCCCCTTTCCAGGCGCCTCACGCTCCCTGAGACGAGGCTGCAGTGCCTGGAGCAGCTTAAAACAGACACAGGGCCTCAGAAAGATGGGAGGAGGAGGAGGAGGCACCGAGCTACCCTCCCTCATCCTGCACTCCTCATCTGCTCAGCCCTTCCTCTGCTTCACCCCTCCTGTTGTTGCTGCTTGTTTTCCTGACTTGGAGTACAGAAAGCGCCAGCCTTCTACAACCGCACCCTGGAATAAAAAAATCATAAACACAGGCTGATTTACATGCATGCATTACTTGGATAAACACATCCCTGGCACTGAAAAAATCCTCTGGTATGGCAAAGCACCACCTCTACCCAGAGAGCTGCACAGAGAGCCCAACAGCAGCTCTCTGCTGCACAGAGAGTCCAACATCTCTGTCAGGCACCTGGAGCAGAAAAGGCACTTCCAGATTCCCACTAACAAGGAACAAGAATCTGCTCCATGTGCACATGAAAGTGGCAGCTCTGGAGAGACATTACAAGTCTTTTAGAGGCAACACTCATCAATCTTTCTGCAAAAGAAAAGTTGATGTTTCCCAAAAGTGCAAGAAAATATTGTACAAAACCCACAATCACAGAAACCTGTTGTCCAAAGCAATAAAGACTTTCAGTCAACAACATCATCTCTTTCCTTTCTAACTAATCAAGACTGCAAATGAAGCACAGACCACAGCTTTTTCTAAGGACTTTAAAGTGTTTTCTATATGCAAGATTTCAAAATACTCCTGAGATGGCAAATTTAATTTCAGAAAGGTGAAAGTGGAAAGACAGATTCCCAGGTGTTTGCTTAATTATTGATTAGACTGAGGAAAAGCACCTTACAAAGCTTTGATGCCCTGTCACACCAGCCTCATTGCTCAGAGCTGCTGGTCATTCCCAGCACTGCTGCTGCTTGGACACACAAGCTTCAGAACTGAGCACCTCATAACAAGACATTTTCAAAACAGTTATTCAAACTTACATACATTCAGTACTTTTATATTTTTGTATAGTCACTAGAAATTTACTTTTCCTAGTGTTTTGCCTTTGCAGTGCCTTAAAATCCACACAGCAAATACAACAGAAGCACATCATTCCTGTACAGGGTGCAAATCCATCTCAACCACACTTGGCTACTCTTCTAAAGAATTCTTGGATTTTAATAACCACTGAAAAATGTACAGCTACTTACAGCTACGCTCAGGTCCCTGCACAGAGAGGGTAAGCAGCAGAGCCCTCTGCTCAGGGGCTACATGAGGAGCATTTTCAGAGAGGAACTCATCATTTGCCCTTGCAACACAATAAGACACTGCCAGGTGTGACAAACCATCCCTGGGACCATCCCGTGGTCATCCTGATCTCCAAGTCTTGCTCGCTCACTGAGTGTCCCCACCAGAGCACAGACTGAGTGACAGCCTACACACCACCCTCCTCCAGCTTGGAAGCAACAAAACCTTTCCAGCCACTCTCAGGAATCCTCCAGCAGAGCACAGAGTGGTGCATGCCAGGGATGGAATGCTGAGGAAGGAGCTGCAGCAATGTGATGTGAAAATTATCCTGAAACTGTAGGATGTTTGTATCAAACATTCCTCTATGATGAACTTTGATTTCTCTGAACTTCCCTTTGTTTTTCAACCCATGGATTTCAAGCTGTCTCTACCCAACAGGACCCACTCCTGACTGCTGTCCTGCATGACAGGCTTTCTGGAGTTTTGTGTTTAAGGTGGGAGGAGATGTTTGAGTTAATATGACCTTAATTACACTATGAGCTGCTCATCATTATCAGCTCAATTTCTGGCAGCAGCAGGTCCCCACTGAGCAGACGCTCCCAGCTGTTGGCTTTGCTGCTCCTCACCACACTGAGATTATGAAAAAGAGTTTCAGTTCCTCCCTCCCCTCAAATGAATACAATACTACTAGGAAAAAAACCTAATTTAACTGACAAGCTGCCATTAGAGCACTCATGTTCCCCTCCTCTTCTGCCACAAGTTCATACCAGTAAGGACTTGTCTGAACTACAGAAAGTCAGAGAAAATGGTGTCATCACCAGATAATATAAACTATCAAACTACCTGTTCATTTCAGCTACAGAAAGGACTTGTTCATGGGAAAGGGAACTAATACAGAGCAATACAAGTTTGGAGCAGCCAGTGGCTCTAAGATGCACAGCCACGTGTTCAAGCTTTTCAAAAGCCAAAGCTGTCCCAAGCTCAGGTCTCAGCCTTTCAAAGGCACTTCTGTGTACAACAAGAGATGGGAATCAGTAACTTGCCTAACAGGTAGGAAACACATTGATCCCATATCCAAAGTACCAGCACTGCTGGCTCATCACACACACTGCCTGTGTGTGGTTTCATAGCCAGTGAAACACAGGTTGCTTCTGTACCATCAATGATCCCTAAGCTAAATTAAAGGGATTGGTGAGCCCACTGCCACTCTGCAAGGATGGCATTCCCACCAGAGGCTCGTGCAAGGGTGGCATGGGAAAGGAACTGCTCTCAGCAAGTGGAAACAAAGCAGCTTGGCAATCAGAGCTTCCAGTCCTGCACTGCAAATCAAGTCCCAGACAGCTAAAATTTAAGGTTATTTCCTGCAGCCAATTAGGCTAAAGATGCAGTTAAAGGTCTGCTTTTCCTAAAGCGCAAGGTGTGGTAGTTCATTCTTGAAGTACCATCTAGACTGTTGTGAGCTGTGGAACTATTTTTAATTTAAGATTTATTCACAAATAACAGATTTGACTGTCCTGGAAATTTTTTCCACATGCTACACGTTATTATTCTTCACTTCAAAGCTCTGGAAATTTAGAAGCCTGAAATCCATTGCAGTTAATAGCACTTCCAGTTTCTTAGATCTAATTACAACCTGAGCTACCACTGCAAGTTAACTTCTACTCAGTTCTGGCTCCTCTCCCACCCAAAACAAAGTTTACGTTTGCATTCTTAGTTCCCTGACTACATTTGCCTATTTTAAAGTAGCAGAAATTATTTTTATTGTTAAAAATAACTACCATAAATCAGCTGGGAGTTGCAGTTAAAATACTTGACTGTATGGTAACTAGACAATAAGAAAGCAATGACAGACTGCAACTAGACCCAGCAGAAAAAATATGTATCTATCCACTTTTTTCTCTTCTCTTTTTTTATCTGCTTTCTGAAGGATCCAGAAACAAACTACTTACAGAGAACAAATGCACTGCACCTATACACAGAATATACTACAGACACTCATACATGATCACAATATATTCAACCTGCAGATTAAATTAATGCATTAACTTGTATTTTGAACTGGTCAGCAACACACAAAGTGCAGCAATGAGACCACCAAAGGTGAGGTTATTTTCACTCAGCTGAGGGGAAAGCTTTGATCACAAATTATCAGAGAACCAACCAAATTCGACAGAAAATTTGTTAAGTTTCAACAATTAGAAAATTACTGAGGTTAAAGGCTGAAGAGTGCAAATGCCAACTGCTCTTTTAGCACTGAGAGGGATCCCAGAGAGCAATCTGCTTTGGGGAGGGGAATCCAAACGAGAAAAAACCTTCCCTGGATGGAAGAAGTTGAAATGGTTCCTACAAAATATCTTATCAGGTAGATTCAAGGTCAGCAAAAATTTCCCACATGCAGCATTGATTTGCAATGCCAGGACAGGACTCACCAGTTCTGTGTTTGACCCCAGTTTGCTTTGCAGCATGTGTGAGTAATCCTGTAGCCATCAGAGGTTTGGCAAAATTCAAACAGTTCATTTTAAACTGTCTGGATGAGGAAAAAAAAAACAATAAAACTGACACAAGAAAGGTAAAACAGATTTACAGCTAAAGGATGGACAAACCAACATCCTGTAACTGTGACTGGCCAGTCAGGTGGGTGGGGAAGAAAAACTTCCCCCACCTTAGAAACAGGAAAAGTTGTAGTGCAGAGCAGTCATCAGGAAACCCTAGAGGAAACGAGCAGGTTTATCTCACTGAGCCCCTACAGACTTTTCAGGAAGTACTCCAGGAAGCAATGAAAGGCTTCCCTGGCCAGCCGTGGCTGCCAGCAGAGATCCAGCAGCCAAGTGAGGTCTAAGCAGCGAGGGGCAGGGGTCCAGGTGGTAGATCTGAAGCCTTTTTCCTCCAGGGAGCAATAAAGAGGCTTCACCATGTGGGATGCACTCCATCCCCTCTCAACAGGCTGATTTGGCCAAGGGCAAAAACCTGCCACTGATTACAACAATCTTAGACAACATACAGAGCAATTAAACTTGAGGGGGAAAAAGAAAAGATCACATTTACAGTCTATTTCCATCTCTTTGGTAACATGAAACACAGTCTATTCCACCAGCAAGCTTTCAATAGAGTGCAAAAAACATTAATATTTTCTGTTGTGTGTGTTTCACAAGTCTGCTGTGGCCTTAAGGGAGACTCCAAACCACTGCTCAGGTACTGCACAGCTTCTGAGCCAGCCAAACCCTGCACTCACCTCTCCAGCAGTGCTGACAAAAACCCAGCACGGGGGTAACTAAAGCCATCAGGTAATGCTTCCAAGCATCACCACCTGTTGCTCCAACTGCTGCTCTGGCAAAGGGCTGAGATGGCATCTGACACGTTCAGAGACATTCAGCAGGCTCTGGGAATAAAACAAACCAACCTTGCTGCTCTAAATGCAGAGAGCTGGATTTCACACATACAAGTTTTTGGGTGGAATCAAGACACCAGTGAACAAGGCACAAAAGCAAGTGTGAACTGTCTCAGCAGCCTTTTGCAGGCAACAGACCTGCAGCACAGCTCTTTAAACCTGAAAACCACTAAGTAATTGCATCAACACCTTTATTTTTAAAACATTCAAGCCCATTTTCAGAATTATTTGCTATTGATGTGTATATACACATCATTGATTGATTAAAAAATTTAGAAAGACCAAAATTTGTGGGTACATATTAAAACCTTGTCCTGGGCTGATCCCCAGCCGGTTGAAGAAAGGGATTGTTCCTTTCTGTGGGATCCTGTGCTCTGCTCTGTTGAGACCCCACCTGCTGTGCTGCCTCCAGCTCTGGGGTCCCAACATCAGGAAGATGTGGAGCTGCTGGAGCAAATCCAGAGGAGGCCACAAAGATGCTCCAAGGGAGGGAGAAGCTCTGCTACGGAAGTAGGCTGAGAGCTGGGTGTGTTTTGGAAGAAATCACCCATTTTTGGTCTGCCCTGGCAATGAATCAGTATCACAGTACACTCTGTTGGAGCTTGCTGTGTCGGGATTTGAAGAAATTTAAAGGACAGTCTATCAAAATTAGTGTAATGCAGCAATACAAGCCTGGAAGGCAAATACTGAGATCATTATATAGCTCAATAAATGTGACAAAGGACCTGCTTCTGTTACAGCCACAAAGCAAACTCCAGTTCTTGGGGAAAACTCTGGAGGCAAAAGCTGCCCAGGAAGCTGCAGGATCCACACATCCCAGCCTCTGAACCACAGCACCTTACAGACCTCCACGGGGTTACTGAGCTGCCTGAAGTACCAGCACTTCAGTGAACCTCTACAATCACAGCTGAATCCCTCCTACTCCGTGCCTCTCACTGCATCCTTTTCCCAAAATGAACTGCAAATCTTCTGTACACTCAGTGAAGAGGGGGAAATCAAGAAAAAAGGTTGATATTCATCTCATGCATTAGCTTTTCATGAGCTCTGTTACAAGCTGTCCATATAGCAACGAAAATTTACTCTTTAACCTTAACTCCTAGCAACATTTTCAAATTCTGGTAGCAGCATCTTTGATGTCTAAAGACTAGGCTGACTTTAAGAGTAAGTGGAAAACATCCATGCATTGCAAATAAATGCTTTTCCTCTTCTTCAATTCAAATGGTGCAAGTTATTTCTGAAGTTGCAGATTTTAGTTTTCAGCAAGCAAAGAGGGGAAAAAAAGGTTTGCAACACCAGAATGAGAAAAACCAGTAGAGAGACTACCAGACAACCAGACACCAGAATAAATCCTTGATAAAGTCTATGTTTGTTCAAGTAATTCATCAAGAGCAGAAGGAATTTGAGGAATACCTGCTTGATAGATCAAAAAGTCAAGGAAAATGATAACAGAAATATTTAACTGTTTACATTCACTTTGTTTTCAGCCTTTTTTAAAGGAAGCCCTGCTGCACTGCATGAAGCAAACTGACTCTCTTAATGTCAGCTGTTCTCTGCAGATATCCTGTAATTCCTGAGCCTCCACCTGAGTGCACGCTGCCTCCTCACACTCAGATCACACTGAGCACGCAGAGAGTAAACCCTGGGCTGCTGAAACCTCAGCTGTTACTTCTCCAGGAGCTCTCCTGTGCTCTGGGCTTCAGAGCAGCCACAGCTCCAGGACACAGGTGGGGAGAGCATGGCTGGTGGTTATGTCAGAGGACAGCAAGTCTGGCATCACTTCTATTTCAAGCGATGCCAGGGACCGTGACCTTGAACGAGTCACTTCACCAGCTGTTAAGGTACAGACTTCACTGTGCAAGGAGGAGCTGTGATGCTTAATCCTTTCAGAAGCAAGGGGTTATTCAGCAGGAATACATGTTTTCAAGTACTGGATTAATCATTCTCTAGATTACTTTTTTTTCTTCTCTCCAGTGGATGCTTTATCCTAGGACAATGAAAATTCACAAGGTTCGTTGCTATCAAATATTACATTCATAAGTGCTAGTGTTAAAAACTCTTGTTTATAATTATTCACCTGTTTTTAATCAATCATCACAACTGACATTGACTTAAAATGCATTTCATGGCTTTGTTTCATCAGTACTTTTACCTCCTGCCTTTCAGTGAAGTGAAACTTTCCCCACCCCAAAAAGTCACACTTCTCGGTTTCCCCTTTCAGTTGCAAAAGCATCCCAGAGCAGTGCTCTGGGCTGGGGCTGATCCTTCCAGGGCTGAGGAGATAAACCAACCATTTTGGATTAAAATAGAAAACATTCTTATTCATATCAGGCCATTCCACTGCCTTGTTTCTTTTCTTAAAATTAAGTAAACAGCACTTAAATTTAGAGCTAAAACCAAGTTGACAGTGACCCTGTTATAATAACAGTACTTCAAGTGCTTTAAAGTCCAGTGCCAGTTCAAAGTTTAGATTCTGGCTAACTGGTCATTGGAGAAATAAATGAATATTTCATTACAAAAATAAATTTCAATAAACTGTTCTGGTTTCAACTCCACATCTCTATCAGGAACATGAGGTAAAGCAAACACTCTTTTTCCAGAAAAAGAACATCCATAAATTCAAAAGGAAACAGTAGGTTTCAATGATGGAAAAATAATATTCAGCATCCCAGTTAACCACGGAACGACACTGCTGATCTGCTGGCAGCACACTGGCAGACAGGTACTTAATTCTTAGAGGGGTTTGTCTCAGCCCCTTCCCACTATGTACATTGGAGCTGTCACATCATTAGAAACAAGTTTAAAGATCATTTATCCAACATGCAATTTTATCTGATCCCCCCAATCAATCCACTATTTTAATTTCATTTTAACCACAAAAGCACAGAGAACACCCATCTTAACAGCAGGGCTGTGATCACACACCTCTGACAGCACACACACTTGGGTGGGTTCACCTGTCACTCCAGACAAGGTTCCTTTATTTACCAAATTTGCATGGCGGGACACGGCTTCCCTGCAGGATTATTTTCTATTTCCAGGTAGCAAAGCTGTCCCTGAACAAACTGCACTATTTCACAGCTATCTATAGCACATAGCAGGCAGCAAGTGATTTTAATCCCAAATCCTCTTCCCCCTTCATGACACCAACAGCTTTCAGATACAGCATCTCTGGCTGAGAAACTTTGATGAAACAGCGTCTTTGGATAAAAAGCCTGGATTATTCCCTGCAGTAGAACATGAACCATCTCAGCTTTGTCACTGTCTCCTTGTGCTCTCTCACAGTCACAGTGAGGAAGGGTTCTAAAAGCAACACCTTTTGTTTGCAGCTGGAAAGCCTGAATCACTGAGCCCCAGAACCCCAGCTTTGCATAAATGCATCCCAGCCAGTGACTCCCATTCTGAAATGCAGTCTGAAATCCAGCTCTGCCTGTTCACCTGAAACCCCCAGCACACCCCAGCACCCCCTCAGACCCCTGGAGATTTCTGATTTTCCACAGCACTGCTGGGAACCAGTGCCAGCAGCAGCTCAGTCTCAGGAAGCTGTTTTGGTGGGTGATCTGACAATATCTGTGACTTCCCTACCAGTTCCACATCTTCCTTTCTTGCTTTCATACCACCTCACTCCCAGCAAATCTCCCAGAAGGAAAATAAGGTGTGGACAGATTTATTTGCCAAGTTAAGTATCCATAACTTGTTCCACACTTCTAATCCTTGCTCAGAAAACATAACCTCCTTAACTGAGAGGGAAATATATGCAAGAGCATGAACCAATGCAAAACACCTCTAATTTTAGATGTTCAGTTCACATTAAACTAATCAAGCTTATTAATCTTTTAAAATTATTTCAGTCACTTCTTTTTAAAAGGGCTTTTTGCAGTAAGTCTGGTTAGGCTTTGCTGAAGTTTTGCCCTACTTAGTCAAAGCTTAATAAAGAGCATTTTCTTTTTCTTAAATTTAGCAAGAACATTTATGGAGACTGCCAGAATAAAGAGTGATACCATTTATAGATTTTTTTCTTATTTTGAGGAGTTCTGTAACTACATTTATTGACTAGCCAGTGAGTGCAGTTCTGCAGTGGTCTATTTTCCTTTACCAATTACTAAGAAATTTTAAAGTGAGAACTGAGCTTTACATCACAAGTTTTCACACTCCCACTGAGCAACTACTACAACTGAAAGACTGCACAACCCCAGAGTTCCTGAACAAGCAGGGTAAGAGAGAGGGGAGAGAAGAAACCGTGAAGAGAGACCACACACAACAAGCTCCTCTGTCCACAGAGTGGCAGAAGCTACACTGAAATCAGTGCCACGAGACTTAACCTGTGTTACTAAAATTACAGCTGATTGGGGAAGATGATTTGTTTGGAGAGGGGAAAAGTATTAAAAAATTAAATTTTTCTCAAGTTTTCCTTCAGTACTCAGAAAAATATTCAGTATTCCAAGAGATTTCTGACTAATACTTGTAGCTTTATGCCCCCTCTCATCCCAGCAGAACCTGTAGTATTTCATGACTGATACAGAGGGATGGAGAGGGAGATGCTCCAAGGATGGCTGTTTTCAATAACAAAAGCACAAATTTGGATCACTTTCTCAATTTAAAACTATTTCCAGGATCCCAGGTTACAACCAGGACAAGTCTATTCCATGTTCCCTACCAGCCAGCCAACACTAACTGAATGCAGACTTAGAGACTTCACTCCAGGCAAAAAAAGTCACATACAAAGAGCTTAAGACCTCCAAACATTCAGAGCTGCAGACCAGGTTTCAGCCCTGCCTCTCATTCCCCTGTGTTTCAAAGTGAATCATAACATAATCCTCTAAATACTTAAGAGTTTCCCAAGGCTGTGTTTGTTAAAAATCAGAGCACTGAAAGAACTTTCTAGGGATTTTATCGTGTACTTTGACTACCTCCAAGTTAATAAAAACATTCAGTCTTCAGAAAGACTCCACTACAAGATTTTTACTGAATCTGAGGGACAAAATGACTAAAAAGGAAAAATTGGCTTTTCAGCCCATGACAATTTGTGGGAAAAGTAGATCATCTTCTTCCTGTTCTTAGAAAAAGATACATTCTGTATCATACCAATCCTACAGGACTGAGCTGAATGCAGAAATCATCACTGAGATTATGGGCTGATGGCTGCAATGCTCCAATCATCCTCCTCTACAGATATGATGGGACAGAGAACTTTAACCTGCATGGTACAGCCAGCATAGAAAAGGAGATCAGAAACCCCAACCAGCTTTTCTCTTTTCTGGAAATTCACACCCTCTAGGAAAAACACATGTTTAATCTCCTACTCTTTTACTACCGACAGTCTTCCTACGAGTACATGCAAAGGCCCTGTTTCACATAGATTTAAACATTACCACGCCATTCTTGTCCCTTACTGCCTCCAGGAAATCTGAGCAATTTGTAGAAATTCCTACAGCTTCCCTCCTCCTCCTCTACTCCAACAAGCTGCTGCAGCACTAAACCAGTGCAACCCAGCGTATACAAAAGATAAAGGCTCCCAAGGATAGCAAAATCCCCTCTCCAAATGCAGTTAAAGGCAAAGGCAGAAAAGGCACTGCCACCCTGAGTGCACAGATGGAGGAGGAGCTGCAGGAGCACTCCCAATCCACTGAAGAATCCCGAGCCAGCCCGGCTCTTCCCATCACTTGGGAGGTTTAGGCAAACCTGACTGACTTTGCCTGGAGGAAGTCAGCACTCCAATTATTCCACCAGCTCTTGAGAGGAGGTGGAGCAACTGCTGGCACAGGAGCAATAGAAAACAGCTGGGAATCAGCAAAGTCTCAACAAGCACAGGATGTAGATGGACAACAGCTAAATTCATTTACTGAAATGACTTAAGCTCTTTTGTAAGCTTTAGCCCTGGCCTCAGATATGCCAGACGATACCCTGGTTACTCAATCTCAAGCATTCCAGCCAAGGGAGAAGCAAAACATCCAATACCCTCCCCTTCTGCAGCTCCTCCCACCCAACCCCCCAAAATCCCCTCTTACAGACTCAAGGCAGGTTTAGAGTTTCTCCAAGGGGGAGTGAGGGGGGAATATTTTTTTTTTAAATAATAAATAAATAAATAGAGTTGGCAATTCCCTCCATACCTCTTCCTAAGAAGTACTTATTTAAAAGCCTTTAAAAACCCCATAAGCTATTAAATTATTACATCAGGGAGAAGTAACTCATTATCTTGCTTAGCCAAGTCAGAAGTAGCCAATTTAGGCAGCCGAAATTTCCATTGATAGTTAACCCTCACTTCCACAGCCTTTGGAGGGAAACAATATCTGTGCCAGACAGCAGGAGCTGCAGAGGTAATCCAAGCTGGGCATGCAGTCCATCTCAGTGAGAACAAGCTGAGACAACTTGAATTTCCTCCAGCTCAGCTGCAACCTGTCATCCTTTACACCAACACACCTACTTGACCCCCACAATACAATCATCATTTTAACATGCTGCAGAAAGACTCAAAGTGACAGCTTCATTTACTGTATGTAACTGATTTTTTATGTGAACAAAACGGTTTATTGGTTATAAGAGACAACATGACAATAATAATTCCACCTCAGTATGACTTAGAAGCTTCCAATATTGGAATATTGCTCTGCCTTCCACAGTTTAAACTCTGAAATGCCCTGTCCAAGGCAGACTTGTGCTTGGGAAGTGTTACAAGAAGGTTACTCCTAGATGACATTTCAGTAACAGCAGCATTTTTACTACACTGATCTCCTACTTCTGCCTGACATGTCTTAACTAAATTTAACCCACTAATCCCAGCACACCTGAGACAGCAGCCACTAACACTATCACTCCTACCTTAAACAGGAGCACAAACCACAAAGTAAGATTACTGAGATTAAGTGATTGACTCGAGGTCAGAGGAAGTATATTGTCTGTCCTGAATGTGAGCTCTGGACGAGGTAACCTCCAGCCCTGAGCCTGAGCCAGGAGCCCCCTCTGGCTTTCTGCATGCACCAAAGGACATCTCCCTCCCTGCTTCCTTTCCCAGCACTGCCAACCATTGTGCATACTTGCTCCTGCATTTCAGCAGGGCAGATTTAGGGGCTGTGGCTGCCTCTGTTCCTATTCCCTGGGCCAACACCAGCTCTGAGGGAGCGCCTCACAGCTGCACATTTGCCCTCAACACTCACCAGAGAGCCGAGGTTAGCTCTAACGCTGCACAGCCCCACTGTAATTGGCTTTCCACAGCCAGGGAGACGTGGTGTCTCCATCTCAAAGCACATCTTTTAGCCATGCACCAGCCTCAGGCTCCAAAGCCTCACTGCCAGGCTCCCTGTTCCAACCAGCAGCCGCCCAGGACCCAAGGAGAGAAACGAGGGAACACTTAACATGGTGTGAAGGAGCTCACTGGCAATTCCACCAAGCAAGCAGATTTAATGAGCTTTTTAAACCATTAGGAAAAACAAGTATTGGCAACATCTTCCAGCACACCAGCTTGTTGTCTGAAAGGGCACAGCAAACCCATTTATTTCCAGTCTCGTGGAGGAGGAACGAGCTCACAGTCTGGAGCGGGGCTCAGTGCAAAGTGATTGAATCCACAACCAGCACTTCCAGTCACCTTGGAAAGACAAGAGACCTCCACTTCCACCACAGATTTCAACATACTGACCACTGCAAATGAACAGCATCTGGGCCTTGTGGGCTGACCTGAGAAGTCTCTGGTTAAGACAGAAATGAAGTATAAGCAACAATTCAGAGTAACATCAGACAAGACTGATGACTACTAGCCTGGAACTGCTCAGCCCTCTAAATTGGTAGTCTGTAGAGTGAGAGGGGTTAATTAAAAGATTCACTAGATTAATCCCCTTGCACACAGTATAAAAATATTTGTGTGCATATTATATGTCTATTTCTTCCTGAATATGCAGAAGAGCCCTGCATACATTACCTCCTGCAAACAAACCCCCCTACACAGAGCATGGGACATCCAAAAATATGAGTGGAAGTCTGTGAAGAGCTCCCCAGGGTATGTCAAAATTCTTCATGCTTAGAAGGCTGCACTGGGCCTACAAAAAGGAAATGCTGTGCCCTAGAACAGATGTCAGGTGAGCCCCATTTCTCACCCACTGGTGCAGCTGGAGCTGTACCCTGCAGCCCCTGCTCAAAGGCACTACTGGAATATGACAACCACAAGGACAGTGAAGCACTTGGAGATGCAGGAAAGGCCCTGCTGGACAAGATTCATAATGAAACCAGAATTTCAAAACACTCATCTTATTTCTGCTTGAACTCACTGGAATGAAGACTTCAAAAAACTTTCTCTGAGAACCAGACCACGTATGTTGTATTCCTAAAGGAAAAGGCCATATATTTTATTCACTATCCACCCTTTTTGTCTCATCTCTTTCATTCTATTTCCTGCCAAAGCATCAAAATCACAGGAAAAATAGGTCCCTAATACTGAGTTCATCAAGTATCTGCACATCACCTCCATGCCAGATGGTTTTGATACTGTGCTCTCTACAAGCAATAACTGAAATTACCAAGACTGGTCAGAGTAATAAACCACGGCTCTGAAAGTCACCAGAGATAAAAATATTTTCTCATCTTATTAGTTGTTCCCATTTTGCTTTTCACAGTACACTACAAATATGGCATTTTTTAAAAATCACTGATTTTAGTACTGTCTCATTTGTAGTTGCCATGGATGCAGTATTTTGTTCTATTCTGCATTAACAGTTTGACTCTTAACTCTCGCCTCACGCATCCTAAAAACGTGGAGCTGCTGGAAACCCTGGTCCTCAGGCATAAGGGAAGGTGGGGCCATACAGGATTCAGCACTAATTCTGAAAATTCATGGTTCATCTTCAACAGATTATTGTGGTGCAGACACTCTTAGCACAGAATTTTTAATATGAGGAAGGAATATAATTCAATATTAAAAATTCAAGGGCCTAACATTTTTCCACATACTTTTTATTCAAATCTGCCGGAAGAACTGAAGAAAAAAAAGTACAAACAGCTTTTCTCTGGCCTGATGCATCTTGGTCCAACAGCTTCCTACTGATTTCTGTAGTTAAATGCTTGACCCTTGCCAGGAATGGGACCCAAAGTGAAAAGAGTCATAGTTTGCCAAGTGAAGCAGAATCCACAAACAAGCATCTCACACTGGCTACAGACTGTTTCCTTTGAGGGATTTAAGAGGGAGAAGGGAAAGAAGGGTAGGGCTGGGTGTTCTGTGACATGCATTATTTACAAATCAGAAATTAAGGCAAAAAAATGCATTTGAGAGGAGAGGGAGACACAGAACTTACCCTCCAAAGTCTGGTATATTTTTTCATCTCATCTCCCCCTAGTTTCACAAGCACACATCAGCCTAATGAAATAAGTTTGCTTAACTTGTGCACTTCCACTGCAGAACATTGTCTAAACCAGAGAAAGTTGCCACAGAAATAATGTAATTTCTCAAGATAAAGTCTTTTCTCTGTGTACACACAGTCGAGCTGTACAAGTTCACCAGAAAATAATGTGCATTATTTATTATATGTAACACTAGGAAATCTGTAGCACTTACAAAGACCATTATGATGCCATTAAAAAGATTTCATGTTCAGCTTTCTAGGCATCTTGGGCACACAGCCATTGCTACAATAATTATTATATTTATCACTATGTAAACTAACTGTAATGCTTCATTAAGATAGAGAAAAATGGTATCACTGAGGTCCCTGCAAGAGCCAGTAACAAACTCCTCAGTGAGATGGAGGTTTCCTGTCTGCAACTGCTCACTGGGATGCTCCAGGAGATTTTATTGTGGTAGGACAACACAGCAACACTCTAAAGGAGGGTCCTGAGCTACCACATATGGCTGCAGAGGCATTCATGGAGTAACTGCACGTGCTGGACTCTCCTGAAGACCATGATATAAAGTTTTAAACTTGCATGGTGAACTGCTCATACAAAGCTACATGTCTTTCAATACCAAAAATCCTTGAGAGATGCCTTTTAAGGTCATGCAGGAAGCAGGGGAAGTCTCGGTGCTCTGAAGACATGCTGGATGTCCAGAATGTGCTGGGAAGGGAAGACAAAGGGACTGGACCTCAATGGGTTAAAAATTAAACCAATGGGCATGGAAAGCCAGAGTTTCCTGCTATCTGTTTGACCTAACAGCCTGGCAGGCACAGGCAGCTTTTGTCCTCACACATGCATCTCGTTGGAATCAGAGGGATCCCTCTAACATGGAAAAATACTGACGTGCCTTCGACGTCAGCTATAAGCCTCGGAGAGGTTTCAAACATGTTTGACACTGATATGGTACTAATTGTACAAAACTCCACAGACCCACAGGGACAAAGAGTTGCCAGCAAAGCCTCGCTCTCCCTTTGGAGTTTCTGCAACAAGAGCCTTCAAACAGAGACCTTTTCCAACAAAAAACCCCCACCAAAACTGCACTGGTGTGTTCTCTGTTTTCCCTCTGCCTCCCCAGAAGATTCTGGTGTAGGTCAGAGAGCAGACTGAGCTCTTTGCTGCTGGATTTTCAAAACCACTTAACACTGGGTCTCTTTCATTCTAAGTGATGGGGACAGTCCCCCAACCCAGCTGCAGGACACCAAGGCCTCGGTGCCTGACCTTACACTCTGGACATTGTCCACACTGGTTCTACCTGTTCTATTAAATCAACCAACTGGAAAAAAAAAAAAGTGTTGCCCTTGGCATTTTGTGGGACTAAAAGGAAGTGGTGAATAAAGCTGCCATCAGTTGACTGTGTCCTCTGCACTGACTAATACAAATCAGTACAGCCACCATAGCATACTGAACATGCTGGAATTTACATTGCTGGTAATGCCAGAGCTGTTTACCAGTCCCCACATTGAACCGTCAGAAAGGCACAGTCTCCAAAGCCCAAATCTTTTTGACTTTTCTACTTTTTTTAAGGGTTCTTATCTAAAAACTCTTATCCCAGCTTCTAAAGCAGGATTCAAACTGCCAGAGAGTCAGCAAGAACTGCAGTAATTTCCATTTATGACCGGCAGAATTTGCTCTCAAACTAAAGTCAATGTGGCAAGATAAGACAGAGTGGCCACCCAGATCCAGATCGACTGGTCACTAAAGCCCTGCCACTACAGATAAGGTCATTTAGGAAGCACAAGCACACCAGAGAAATGGGGATTTGCAGCATGAGGAATTCCTGAGGAGTGACAGTTTTAAGCTTCTAGAGACAGGAAGAACAGGAGGGGTGATAAGTGCTGCAGTTCTCCTCTGCCGCACACAGTAAACACTGTAAACCAGCCCGCATTGATTAAGCTTTTCCAAGCTGCCTGGATTATCAGAGAAGGATGGGAAAATGCTTCCTGCCTCAAGTCAACCCCCTCGTTACTGTCAGAGGGGAGAAAGGATCAACCTCAGAGCATTACACTGCAGAACACCGAGCCTCCACCTCAGCGGATAAAAACCCCAGATTTACCTCCTTTAATTCTGCATGAAAAGAGGAAGGACAGGGAGGTGTTTCTTTTCCAGAGGAGAGACAATGTAAATCTCAAGCACTTTAGCAAAGAGCTGAAGTACAGCCTCAAAAACTGACTCCACAGCCTGTTCTCCCTGCTCAGGCACAGACCAAGAGCATCCCGACTGCATTTGGGCCTCTCATGCATTTCCTTACTCAAACCCCAAATGGCATTTTACAGTCAAATCCTGTTATTTACTGAGGAATGCAAGACCTAAAGAATACGACCGAGATTCCATCAACATTCTTGCTTTCAAGGGCAGGATTAGAGCAGCAGCAACGTTATGGGCATTTCTACAGCCTCTCCATCAACACTCAGGCGTTTGCACAGTGCCTGAGCTGCAGCCCCAGAGCAGCACAAGCCACGTGCTGAGTGCACTTCTGCATAGCAGAGAAAAGGGCCACTGCAATGCCAACTACAGGCATGGCAGTCCTGCAAGAAAGCAGTGCTCAGTTCTTGTAACTGAGGGGAAAAAAAAAACCAAACCACCAGCTCAGGGCACAGATAAAATGGTGATGTTTCAGCTGAGAGCAGCACACACAAGAAGCTCATCATCTACTCCAAGACAGAAAATTCCACGTCTCTGCTCTAAATCCTGCTGTCTAGGGAAACTGCAACACCCTATTTTCTAAGCAAAGTACATAATGCCAATACCATATGACAGGGTTTTTTCCATCCCTTTATTATAAGTAAAAAGAAGAATACTGGAAGCTTCAGAAAACTTTTCTTATTGCAGTCACCAGGGATGGGGACATGGGAATACAACACACATTACACAGCTCTCCAACCATGCTGCTTTCTTCAAAAGGTACAAGAATATCCCAGTGACCTGTGCAGATCTGCTGCTCACCACAGACACATTTCCTGTAAGTGGTGGTTATCAGGGCTAAGGTACCCCTGTGTCTCACAGGGCTTCTGCTATCCCACTGTTAGCTCACTCAAACACTGAACTTGATGGAGTCCCCTCCCTGCCACCAGGTCTCAGTGATGCTGCAGAGCAGGGATATTTCTACCTTTGCAGCAGCACAATGAGAGATGGAAAGGAAGCCCAGAGTAATCAATAATTCATGGAATTATGAGAAAAACTACTCTTCCATCTGTAAAAATGCATGAGTGGGAAAGCAATTTTCTTCAATTCTTCATAAAAATACACCCGAGTAGATTAATTGGTGCACAGTCTAACCCTATAAATCCAGGCTGGGGAAAGAAAGGCAGCACCAGCAGCCCTGGAGCATGGGATGGACAGCAAGGCTCCTTCCCTGGGCACTGCAGGAGAGCAGGCAAAGCCCTGTCAGTGTCCTCCACCTTCCCTGCCTGACACTCAGGGAGCTCTGTCAACTCCCATGTGCCTGGAGGAGGGAGCTGGGTGCCAAAGACCTGCTCAGCACCTTGGGCTGTGGTTGTCTGCCTCGGCAACATTCAAGGGAGCTTCTGAGGCCTGGGTGACTCCAGGGGAGATTATGAGGTTCGTGCACAGCAGGGAAAGGCAATGATCAGCAGCTGAAGCCAATGAGGGGGAAGAAGCTGCTGCACAAAACAAAGTCACACATTTCTGAACATGCTATGCCCTCAAAACATCTCCAGAGTTCACAGATTCCAGCTTTACTCATAAGCTAAAATAAGCATTTACCTGAGTGCTCTACCTTCCATCTGCAATGCCAATTCCACTCAATTCCTGACACAAAATATGCTTCTCCTAACATAAAATACCTGCCACAACTGAGAAGGTCTGGGATGAGTCCCATTTCTCTGATGGGGCAAGCTGATGCTAACCTCAGAATGCAGGACAGAAAATGGAACTCATAACTTGAACTTGCACTTACTGCCTTTTCTCTTTTCAGAGCAGACATAGTACCAGAAGCAGTAAACCTGGGATAATTCCCACCCACTGGAACAGAATGATTAAGAAGAAATTTTCTCCTTTGTTACTGGTAACCAAAGTTACAACCATCAGTTGTAGAGAAAGAAAAAAAAAAAAAAAAAAAGAAGAAAAAATAAAATAAACTACTTAGAACAAAATACAAAAAAATTTCTGACGCATCCTTATCATAAACCCACACAGGTCAATCTCCAGCAGTCCCCAAGGAATGATGCTAATTAAAAAGACACAAACAAAACTACACCAAAGGAGGACTTTATTTACTCTGATACTATCATAATAAATTTCTTCTGCAGGGTGCACTGATCTTCAAACAAACATTATTCTCCCACCTCCTCCACTCCTGCCACTCTGAAGTCTTTTGTCAAACATCTTAGCGTCCAATAGCCAACACATTTTCATTCAGCAGACATCCACAAATAGTCTGGATTTTTATACATGAGAATTTTCAGGAATTGGAATTTACTTCTTCTCATCTAAAAAAATCCAAAGGGAGTGTGAAATAGGGATATCTCTGAAAATCACACACACCTCCCAAGCTAGAAGATTAAGTCAGCATTTCTCACAAGCAATTCTTTAAACTTAAGCTCAAGACACAGGCAAAAAAACAGGTAGTTTTTCACTATAGCAAAATAGAAGATACTTCCTTACAAGATGAAAAAAAAAAACAAACACAGAAATACACATTAATTATGTAAAAAAAAAAAAAATTAAAACCCTGAAGAACTTGAGGCACGATCTTCAGGCACTGGCACAGAGAAGCTCTCTTGGAAGGTCTCTCAGAGCAGTCTCGTAGCTACCACCACAGATAAACCTGCTGTAAAAGCCACCTTCTCATGTCTCACCCTAAAACCAGGGAATTCCAGGCTTGGGCTGGTATCACACACACCAGAGTTCCAGGCTAAGTGCTGCCAGGAAAGCTCCTCATCACCCCAGATTGTATCACTTTAAACTCTGTCCACTTGGAGCCCCTGATTACTGCGTTATTCCAGACCACAGACTGAAAAAGCCTCTAAAATAACCAGGGCCAGTTCCACAAGAGCTTTGGAGATTACAACCCAGACCTAAAAACATGTCTGATAACACACAGGAAGCAGATGTAGTATCTGCCATATTAGGAACCAAGGCATCCCACTGCTAGATCCCTTCTTAAAGTAGATTGACCACGCTAGAGGAGTTTTCTGAAGTTCAAGAGAAAAAAAACCAAAATAAATTCCATTTCCTAACACTTCTAAATCACATTAAAAAAAAATTAAAATCAACAACCACAACAACTCACATACCAACTTTCCCCCCAACCCCACATCATACATGGATCCATTGTGCCCAAAACACTGATGGCTCAGCTGTGATCCTCACTCCCCCACACTCTGCTCTCCATCGTGATTCCCAGGCAGAAGCAAAGTCCCAAGAGGGCAGAAGACTGACCCAAGGCACACTCAGTTGGCTCAACCAGATGCATGGTCAAGACCAAACTCCCCAGGGCCACAAGGTGCACCCCACCCAATTTTTTGCTGTCCTGAGGGGAAGTCTGAAATGAAGATTCGCATTCAGAAGGAGGCTGAGCCTTCTGGCAAACCTGACACGTGAAAAGCAGGATCTGCTCACTCCTTAGCAACTGCACGTTCATTTCTATCCACATGGAAGGTACCCAGGGCTTTGCTTTTTGCTAGAATTGAAAACAAATGAATGGTTTTGCTTCAGAAATCCTCCGATTTTTACCTGCTAAAAACAAGTCCTACAGACCTGGGTTGTTTCTATGACACTGCTGGGATGGCTCAGTAGATGTTTTTCCAGGCAGTGGAAGACATGTGAGAAAGAGGCCACCGAGGGAGGGTGACAGGAGACAATAGACAGACAACTCATGAACTGGCACAGCCCATCAAGTGGATGACACACACTGCACCAAAGGTGCCACACGGATCCCTGGCAGCCCCTGGATGTCTCTAAAGGGTATGGATGACATTCTGTCCCCACGTGACAAGCCTCTAATGCCATCCTACCTCTGCAGCTGAGCCCCACCAAGTACCCAGGAGGACAGAACCTGCAGAACTACACTTTGTGAGCATCCAAAATTCTCTCATTTCTCCCTCCTGTTGCACGGCAGATGCTCCCCAGTCCATTTCACTAAAATACTTCAGTATTAAATGGACAGATATTTTTTTAGGTATTATTATTGTTGAAAATTATGCCTGATTGGTTAAATGACAAAAAAACTCAAGCTGTTTTGTTATCATAATACTTAGAATTCAAAAAGGCCCCAAACACCCACGAAACATAACCCTCCCCTGCAAGCTTAGGATACAGCTGAAAATGGTTCCCATGTCTGCTTGCCAAACTTATTGCAACTGGGATATAACATAAAACCTGGCTTAAAGTGCCCCAGCTGCCCCAAGGACCAGTGCAACACCTTCCTTGTGTCACTGCAAGTGTTTGCAGGGCTGTACAGTGTTCTGGACCAGGAAACTTGATCCAGGTTAAAAATACAGTTTATTTTCTGGGACCAAGTTATTTTTAACCCAGATGGAGTTCTCTGCTCCCAGTCACTGCTTGAATCCATAAACAATTGTACCAGCACAGAGGTTGGTACAGGGCAAGGAAGCATTTAAGCCAGCCATGCTACTGAGGAGGGGAAAATAAAAAATAATAATAATAAAAAAGCACAGCTGGCATTTTCAAGGTATTTTTCCTTTAATATCTCTGAAGTATCAATTTCATTGCCACTACAGCAATCCACAAAAAAATCCTTACATTCCCAGATCCTTCTAAAGAGCCATCCAGGACTCTCCCAACCCTGCAACCCCTCTGAACATCCACTCCTCTCCCATCATCATTAACACCTGTGGCTCTATTTAAGATGAGATTCCTAGAATCCAAATTGGGACCCAAGGGGAAAAAAACACAACCAAAAAGCTCCCCCAAAAGTTCAAACACACACAGAAAAAACCCCACCCACTCATCAAGACTTCTGACTCCACAGGTTTTCGTTTCCCCACCACCTGAAGGTTTTCTTCACAGTGGTAACAGCTGAAGGATTTTTTGTGTGTCAGCCTGACTCTGCACAACAGATGGGAAACCCATCCCAGCCCCACGCTGGGAATCACCAGCTCATGTCCTCCTGCCCAGTATGGAGAGGAAAATCAGCCTCAACAAGGAGGTACTGATGCAAGTATGGCCTTTACTTGATACCAAAGCAAGCAGTCACAGGCCTGAAAGGTTTTCAGTTTCAAACCTAAAACAGTGGAGAAATGTGTCAGCAAGAATGTAAATCACCACTGAGTGCCTCCAATCAGCCTTTTTCATGGAGATTATTTTGTTTTAAAGGAAATAAGGGCCATCTTTTTGCAAGTGCTGACGTTGAGCACATAAGGGAAGTGTATTTTCCTTCTTCATTTGATACCTATAAATAAGATTAGATCATGGTTCTCCAAATAGAGACATAACACAACACGTCTTCACTCTCACAAACTCCAAGAGCTTTGCCTTACTTTTTAATATTTCTCATCTTGTGCCTCACTGCCCTGGTAGTTACAGAGTAGTTTTGTGTGTAGCAAGAGAGGCTTGCAGCTTTCAGTAATTCAGCACATTACAGCTAAAGATAATGCCCAGATGAAGTTTTCCTACTTCCAACACAATCCCAAAAATCCACATTCAACGCTGACTTACGTAGGTGTGGTCACAAACAGCAGCTGAACACATGCAGCTGCTGGATCACCATTCCCTGTGATTACTCTGCAACCCAGCAAAAAATTAAGGAATTTCTCTTGTGGTGGGTGTGGCAAAATTGAAAAAACAATGGTGAGGGGTTTTTAAATTTTTTTTAAATAAAATTGCTCCCAAATACAAGGATGAAACTTATTTATGCATTTCAAAGAACAAGAAATTTTAAAGGCAATGATGGGTAGATGAATTAGAAAAATTAATGTGGATTAGAGCTGAAGCAACAAAAGACTTTTTTAGCTCAGTAAATGCTTTTATGGTTACTTCAAAAAATTGCCAGTTTAAGTGTGACTAATTTGCAAAA
Source organism: Notiomystis cincta (assembly GCA_013398075.1). Classification (NCBI taxonomy): domain Eukaryota; kingdom Metazoa; phylum Chordata; class Aves; order Passeriformes; family Notiomystidae; genus Notiomystis; species Notiomystis cincta. The sequence goes on from VZRX01011830.1 coordinate 344,632, forward strand.
TATTTAATTGTCTGAAAAAATGTATTGGTTTTGTGCAAATATGAAATCCAAATACTTCACACATCTACTTAAATGCATGTAAGCACGGCTAGTTTTCTTCCTTTTACTTGCTTGATTTGCAATGAATTTTTTAAATAAAATAAAGCAACTTCACAGATTCAACATCAAGCATTTCAGGGTTTCAGATCAGGCAAAATGCAAAAGGTAATCTCTTGCAGAATTTTAACAAGATTCTCACATAAAAGCACACTCCAGCATTAAATTGTTCAGTATTATGTGATGTGGATAATACTTTTATTAATGCAAAACTGTCTTGTCTCAGAGCATCATCCTGTAGCACAGGGCTCAAATACTTAATAAAAAGATTGTCTGATCTAAATAATGTTGATTAAGTGCTTTTTATTTCAAAACATCCCAACATGCTTTGCAATCAGTATCCTGTTTTCACTCACTTCTCAGGAGCAGCTGCTCTGAAAGTGATTAATAGTGCATCACACTTAAGTCCACAAAGCCACGATGACAATATCAAATTGAAAAGCAAGGACCAAACCAAACCAAAGAGTTGTGTACCCTGAACCACTGACAGCTGCTGTAATTTTAGAGAAGTACCTTTGCTAGGTGCTGATTCAAGCAGTGAAGAGCTGCACTGAACTCTGTAAAAACCACTGTTTGGAACACAACAATGCCTCCAGTATTAAACTGCAGCATAAGTAATTAAAAATAGAATCCTAACTCCAATCAGTCAAGCTCTTCCAAGGTTGAAGCTTTCTCTGAAGGTCTCCCTTCCAGGACTGAGTAGTCCTGACCCTCCTGTGTGCACCAGATCTGACACGGCAGCAGCCCTGGGCAGCCTGAAGGATGAGAACACAAATATGTCCACAGTGCATCTAAAATGGGACTCTAAAAATGCAGAAACTTTGTAGTTCAGCACGCTGGTACTTACAAGCTTTGGAATACTTTGCATATTTTTCAAGGTTTACTATTTTTGGCAGGGAAATGAGGGGAATTTAATAGTCTTACATACAATTCTGCAAGTGCTGCCTAAAGAAGTTTGCCCCTTTCACGTTGCTGGTGCATGGAAATGGTAACACCACCCTACCTGCTTCAGAGCAAGGAGGAACAATCAAAATACTAATTTCTGCCTCACTATCTGAAGTCTCCCTTTCATGTCAGTCTCATCCAAAAAGCAAAACAAGCCAAATGTAATGAATAAATTCACATAACTGTGCCAGTAACTCTCAAATTGGCCCAGTTTTAGTACAACTTGACTGCTTTCAACAACCAGCCACCTCCAACCCCTCTTTTTTCCCTTGGGCATTCCCAGGAGAATCTTCCATGTGAAACAGGGACATAAAAGATTACTAAGTAAACTTGTGCAGGTCACAGTTCAATACTGTCCAGCCCTAGACTTGGCAGAGCAGGCCAGACAAAGAGCTTAGGCCACGAGTGTGAGCCAAGAAGAAAACACCAAGCTACAACCCAGGAACAGCAATCCCAACTCCTCATCCACAGCAAACAGAGCTGTTTGCCACCTAAGAGCTACCAAAAATCCCATTGTTCCTCTGCTTGCTTGGGTTCACTGGATAAAAGCACATTGATAAAAAGGTTGCTGGCTGAACTCCTGTGCAGCACAGCTCCCACCCAGGAGCAGCAGGAGGATGCTCACACAGGGGATCAGGAGCCACACACAAACCATGTGCTCTCCAGCAGCACATCCCAGCTACAGGGAACCCAAAGAGAGCACAGAGAGCACTGACAGCGCCCCAGCCAACTCCCAGGGCTGAGGGCCTCTGTAAACAGGCATTTGGAATTGTAACCAGGGGCTTGGGAAACATGCTTGTTTCTACAAGTGGAACCTGACCAAGTCAAAGCTTCTCAGTCAATGCAGTTCACAGGGAAAAGGTTTTAAAGGTTTGAGTCTCTTCAGGATTAAAGTTTGCTGCATTATCCATCCACACTCCAGTAAAGCCCCAACTCCAACAGGTGGATAAAAGAGCAAGAGAAACAAACCCATGCCCCCATCTCATGTTAGTCCATGGACTGTGGTTACACATAATAAAACAGATGCACAAAGGAGTTTAGATTATTTAAAAATCCAGAGGCATAGCAAGTTCATGGAGGGAACTCTCACTCAATGTCCCTGTCATTGCCACTAAGCTGGAGAGGCACAGCCTCCTCGCTGGATTACCAGGCAAGCAGCACATGATGCTCCTTCAGCTCCCACCCCCTGAAGCACGTGCCTCTGATCAAGCCATTTAAGTGTTTTGCATCTCATTTTCCCCATACATAAGCATAACTTGCCCCCTGTCCCTCCAACAGCATTATCCCACAGCCAAAGCTCCTCAGGATGGGGATGCTCTCCCTCACGTGCAGATCTAAGCCTCTCTCACTCAAGTTGACTTGACCTTTACCTCTCCAAGCCATGTCTTATCTTCTGAGAAAGGATCCTCCAGGAAGAGCTCTGCTAACATTCACTCACAGAAATGGACATAAACATCTGTCTTTCCAACATTCACTCACAGCATTCAAATTTCTGTATTTGATACCCACAGACCAGTTATTCCTCAGGGAAATTGTTCCATTTAAAACAAAATCTCTTTGTAAAATTTCTGCTTGCTAAAGGTTTGTCTTACTACAGGGAAACCTTTCCAATTTCTTTTGAGTCCTAAAGAACAGTCATGCTCCTAGAAGGTTCAAAAGAACATTCCTAGATACCAGGTGACTTGAGCTGACTATCAGCAGCACTGTTTTGCTCCTTGGAAATGAGAATAAATATGCACCAAAACCTTATATAGACTATATTGCTGAGTGATACCTGGACCAAACTAATCTGACCAGATTAGTGCAATGATGCTTTTTTTGTGCTGCCTGGAGTGGCCTCAGGAGAGGCCAGATCAGACAGCCAGGCAGGGCTGTGCCATGGCTGACACATTTATCAATCAACAAAATCAAGTCACTCTTCCTTTCTGCAGGCTAACCTCTAAATATCACTTACACACACACACTTAAGTACAGAGCTGACCTGTTTTCCTAGGCCAAATATACATTATTGCTTCGTAACTGAACTTGGCTGCAGAAAGATGCTAAAAAGAGACTAAGAGTTTTTACACCACTGTAAACAGAAGTCCAAAAAAAAAAAAACCATGAGACATTTGAACTATAAATTCAAAAAAGAAGGTTCATTTGCATGAGTTTTCAGGCTGTCATGGCAGCTGTTATTTCTGAAATGTCTGTTCTCCCTCACGAGGAGGAAAAGCAGTGTCAGGATGCACACACACTGCAGGGTTCTCAGCAAATATCAGCACAGCAGTTCATGCTCCCAAAGACATATCTGCCCCAGCACTTCAGCAGATAATGGACTCACCTTCCCATTCACCTTGACTACACAAACCTACATGCACAGTGCCTAAACTCCTTTTATGCCTAACTAGACTGGCCTTGGAGATGAGAAAAGGGTCTGAAATTTGTCTTGTTCTTAATGCAGATACAATTAATTAAAATAGGCAAGTTCCTAATAGAGCTGAATCATAAACTAATTATAAAATAAAATATTTCACTTATTTTCAATCTTTTTTAAAAGAGTTGGAGTGTTACAGTTCTTTCTTCAAGCTGCTAACAGGTAACATTGGCTTCTCTCACAGAGATGCATTTTAAAACACTTTTAAAAACCAGGCCTTCCAGAGCTAATATAGTTAATTCTCATTAGCTACTTCCCCATCAGTGGAGAGAGAACAATATCAATTAATATGATAACAACCAAGACAATCAGAATATTATCTAAAAAGACTTTTTGCTCCTTTACTTAAGAAAAAACTCAATGCATTTTGTTCTTGCCTTACATATATATATATAAGTAGGGACATAAAAAAGGCAGTTAAAAATTAACAGAAAAGTGGGTATTCCTTCTTGTGTACATTTCCTTCCTCTACAACACCTCAGCTCCCTAGGCAGCAGGCTGGAAGAAAAATCTGTAAGCTGTCCTGTTGGATATTTATACTCAAGTGATGTATTTAAATCTGGTTTGCTTAATGTGCTTTACATGTGCTTCCAAAACAACTCCAGCATACCCACCCAAACAGATTTCTTTTCCAGAAGCAGCAAGCTGAAATATGTAATATATAGTCCTATACATCACTGGTCCAGGGAAATACAAGAAAAGAGGGTTTCATAGTAACAAAAAAAATGCCTTTAACAGCAAGATTTCCAAGCAAGATGCTCATTAATTCTTATGCTGCAGATAAAAGGTACCTGCAGCCACTCACAAACACTGGAGCTCCACTATACTCGTGTTAAATAAGATTATCCTCCTTATGGGACAGATGGGACACTGCAATTTAAGTGACTGTCCCATAAAGCAAGCACAGGGGAGAGGTATAAACCAAGCCCAATCTCACACCTTAAAATGCAGTATCATTTTAAAGAGCTGCAACACAGGCACACACAGATACAAAGCATCAGGTAAAGCCCTTCAAAATTCACATATGTGAGAGATTATAATTAAAAACACTGAAAAAGAGAAGAAAAAATCAGTTTAAGGATTTTTCAATGTCTTTCACAAAGAGAGCAACAGTAATAAATTACCTTACTTCTCTTACTAGGAGTAGTCAGGACAATTTTAAACCCATAACCACATAAACTTCTGTATACAGGAAACATTCAACTGATATGTTTCCCACCATTATCAACAGTGTTTAGCATGTAAATTGACAAAGACACAAAGTGTCCACAAACATTTATTTTTAAACTGTTTGGAACACAGGAAATAATTTTTTTCTCTTTGACAACAGGAAAAAGGGAATACAGAGCATAAGAAGCACTGCTCAGCATCTTCCTAAAACTAATATATTTAATACACGTCAAATGTGCTGGGAGAAATGGCTTCATCTTGCAGAAAAGTATCTTAAAAAAAAAAGAACAAACCCAAAATAAACAACCCAATAAAAAAATACAGCAAGGCAAGACAAGACATTCATCATTTTTCTGTTGATATTTTAATGATACCAATGATCTAATGATTGAGCTTTTGAAAGATACAACAAGATAAAATTAAGTTATTCTTTGAAGAAAGATATGTAAGACTTCTTTCACAAGCTTCAAAATCAGCCATTCCAGCTTTCTACACTTTTGTTTTAGATGCTCAGAGCAGGCAGCATTATTTTCCCCCTTCTGAAATCCAAACTTTCCAAATGGAGCATGACAAAACAAGCTGAAGTCCTGAGTTAACTTCCACAGCAAGCTACAGGCATGCAGGGGAATCTGGTGTGCCAGAGCAATTCTCAACAACATTTTTATCAGAGAAAGCACTGACATCCAGCATTTAATCTACCAGCAAAACTGGAGTCTGCATTCTCTCTCACCAGAACCTCCAAAGCTCATTTGCAGCACAGGCTGATCCATGCTTTAACAAGACATATTAGAAAGTAATTAATTTTATTTTCTGGTTGATTCTTGGATTCAAATAAAACATGTCCCTAGGCTATAACCAGCAAGAAATTCTTCACTTACAATTAAATTACTGGTTACTTTTCTGCACTCCTTGTTGGGGTTAAATTAAAAAAAAATAAAAAAATACAAAACAACAAAGTGCCTGGGGTTCCTCAAGGCCTTTCTCCTGCCATAAAACAATCAAAGCTCCATGGCCATTTTCCCACCCAAACAATAAAAGTAATAAACACTATTCAGACATTCCCCAAAGTGATGGATTAACAAAAGAGGTTGAAGGGTGTGGGGGGTAAAATGAGGTCTGACAACAGCAAACCTTGGGGAACACAGAGGACTGTGGAGATTCCACCAGCCCAATTAGAGCCGCGGGAGCCACGCGGGGCAAACTCCACCTGCAGCCCACAGAATCCGAGGGGATTCACTCACAGGAGACACAGCAACAGCCTGGCACGTCCCCCTCGTGCCTGTGAGTGGAGCACAGACACAGCCCAGGCGCTGCTGTGCCCCAGCCAGGCTGAGCTGGGAGGTGGGAGGACAGGACACTGCCCCATGCTGGGACACACCTCTGCTGCCATCTCTGCTACCGAGATGCAGGAGCTGGGTTTGGAGCTTCTGCTGTGAGGCACAGTGAAATCACAGTGAGTGCCCACCACTGGCTCCAACAGGAGTGGAATGGAACCCAATTCCACAGCTAAGCTCGGGATTTTTTTTCTAGCTACCTACAGAAATAGCTGCAGTAATCAAAGGCTCTCTGACTTTCAGGCTTAAAAAAAGGAGAAAAAAAAAGCCATGGAAAGGCCCAGTGAAACTGCTGTCAAAGCCAACTAGAAGATTAATTATAAGGTGCCTGCTTAAATAAATAAATCCAGTGTAATTGCAGAATCTAGAAATTACTACTATGGATTATAAAAGCCACTTCTGGTTGGCCTACTCTAAACCAACCAATTTAAAAACCCATCAGATATATGAATGGCATAAAAGCCTGGGTATAAACAGCCATGTCAAGTGCATTGTCTGTCTTCAAGTAAATTATATTAATGAACCAAAATTGTTTGGTTGTTTTCACACCATGAGACAATGTTTACACTTGGCAAAATCCTCTGGCCTAGATTTTCAAATAGGACTACTGGTTTCAGGCACCTTACATTTGATTTGTCAGACCACCCACCAGAGAGCTGTGGACCAGAACACTTCTTAAGAGAAATAAAATCTGTTAATCAATCACGGTATCTCACTACCAAATTTCACCTTTTTTTCTTTCTCATTCACAGCAAATGTTGATAATGGATGTCAGTCGTTAAAATGAGAATTCAAATACTATGTTAGAGTATGATGCCACTGCGTCAGAGAAAAAAGCCACACTGATGACATAAGGAGTAGGGAACAAGATAAGGAATCAGTGGCAAGGCTGCAGCACAGTTCTGTCAGTGACAGAAAGTTGATATATACAAAAATATTTCCTGTAAGTTGGAGGATGCTTTATTTTATTGATATTGCCTTAGGATGGAGTGTGATGCATTCAAATACTCAGCATTAATTTAGATGGCCTGGTTTGCAAACCCATTTTGGCAGAATGTCCAGAGAATAAGAACATGAGCTGATTCCTTAATCAAAGTTCACTTGATGAGGACAGGCCTCTAAAACACATCCCAGTCTAGGCTTTACCTGAGGCTGATACCTGCACCACTGTGACTCAAACTAGCAAGGAGTTTCTCCACCCAAGGCACAGCCCAAAGTGGCAGGAGTAAAAGATGTAAGAAATCATGCAGCCCTCTATACTCTGTGCTACAAAGCAAACCATCTGGCTCAGAATATTTTTCTCTACAATTACTATTTTCTCGTCTAGTCCTACACAACAGGCAGAGAGGAAACAGACTAAAGCACGTCAATAGAAGCCTTCCAAAGGAAATGCACTTAGAACAGACCCTCAGGAATACTTTCCTCACCTGGAGACAAGACTGCTACAGATGTAAGAGTCATTCAAGTACAGATAATGATTTATCTGGAAGTCATTTTGAGAAGCAATTCCCTCGTATAATTAAGGCAGCTTGGCTCAAGGAGCACGGAGGCAAAGTCAAACAAACAAGTTCACAATCAGTCTGTAACTTGTATCCATGTTTGTCTCAGAAGAGAAGGGCTTGCTAAACCAGAGTGCCTGGTCCCTGTTTAACTGGTTCATCACTTGCCCCTGGCTGTCCCATTAGCTCTCACATCTGCAGCAGCACAGACACCGTGTTTTCATTATTTCTGCTAATCTTATTTTCCATGTATTACATACAACACTAAGTGTTTATTACTCCAGCATGTGGGCTGGTTAAACCACACCTGCTTCACAAGAATGGAAAAAAAAAATTACTAGCACAACAAAGAACTTAACTAGAAAATTAAAAAAGAGTTGAAATACCTCCTTCACCTAATTCTACTCAAGAACACATTACTATAATCACATATGTAGACTCTTCCTCTGTTGGTAATGCAGTTACTACACTTCAGCTATCATATCCTAAAAATTTCCTGTTCCCAGACTGTCTTTCCAACGGTATGGTGACAAAATCAACCTTCTGTACCTGCAACTCCAGGTAATACAGTTCAAGGTCTCTCTCCAGGTACTTCAAATGCTTCATGGAAATGGCTCAAGCTACCCAAGAGATCACCTCTCACCGCTGGGACTGCAGCCTCCCACAGCAGCAGCATTTCACTAGATAGTCACTGAGAACAAAAAAACCCACCAAAATAAACTTTAAAAGCATAGAAAGCGGAACCTTCATGTAAACTAACTGCAAAAAGCAAAATGACCAGACACCTTACAGCTTCCAAACTAATGCACAAACATATTCCTTTGACTCCAGCTCTCTCGCAATTAATTCTTCATCCACAAGACACACCCACTCACCCACACAAAGCAAAACAAGCCCAGCACAAACCCTACAAATTTAATCAAGGAAGAAGAGCAAGCCTGAGATGTTTGTTTCTATTTTTAAATACTTGGGAGGTGCCCCAATAGTCCCTGCCTAGATAGATAACTAAGTAGGTGCTCCAGAACTGTGAGATCCAGTGCACGATCTGGCACGAGCAGGCACATCCAAAGCAGCAAAACATGAGAGCAGCTCAAAAGGCGATTAAGAAAGCCATTAAGAAAGGCTTTTGAAATAATTGTTTCCTCTAAGCCAGGATAGACACTAACTTGGGGTGTTGTTGCAGAGGAGAAAAAAATACATATATACACACACATATATATGTCTGTACTCAAGCAGACCAAAATGCTCTAAGCAGACTATGGTTTATAAAGAACAAGACAGTCTCCTCCTTGTTCCCACAGCTCATTTCTGCCTCAAGCAAAGTTGGTTGCCACTCTGGTTGCTCTCTCCCTCACCCAAATGGTTTGCATAGCAGATATGCTGAACAATCAAGTTTGAACCAGGCCCTAATCCTGCTGACTTTTCTCGCAAAACTGCTGGAAAGGAATTCCTCCTGGCAGCTGCAGTGCCTCTGCTCATTAGTCTACCAAGCAGCAGAATGAACTGGACAGGCACATCATTTCTGAGCTGCTGCTGCAGAGAAGGGTGATAAGGGCCAGGCAGGCAAAGGGAAGGCTCCCAGTTTCCCAAACAAGTATTGGGAAGGAGGACAGAAAAGCAGAGGTTTGAGAAGAAAGACAGCTTGTGAGAACCCAGGCAAGTTACTGCCACACTTGATGCTGTTGTGGGAACACAAGCTGGGAGGAAACTCCTTTCTCTTTGCTGTAAGATTTGGAGGTGGGGATGTCATCCTTTTTGGGTTTTTTTAACTCCTTCTTTAGGGCATTGTGTTTAACCAGGCATGGCACAGTTATTCACACCAGTTCCAGTGTCTCCTGGATACTAAAAGAATGAGTAGGATAACATTGCAAAATAGCTGTCCACTTGCTCATGACATTCTTTGTCCAGGCAGCACCCTCACATACAGGTCAGATCATGCAGCCCACTCAGCACACATAGAAAAGCAAATGTTTTTACTTCTTGCTATGCAATTTCCTTGAAGTAACCCCATTACAGCACACTTAATGTAAACAGAGCTTTGCACCATTTATGGTGATGGGTGAGTCCCGTGCTGTTGAACAACATTTCCTCCTAGTACCTCATCCCAGGCCAGCTACCATTTCAATAAATATTTAATAAGTAGACAAGAAAACCGAGAAAGCTTCACAGCTTGAGGTTTTCAGGTACTACAGGCATGATGTTGAATTTATCTACTGGAAAGCATATGGACACTGTATCCAGAATCCAGAGCATGAACAGCACAGGACAGGTACAGCACACTGACCATTAAACAGTGCCGTGATTAAAACAGCAATGCCAGTTCACAGAGTAAAATGTTCCTTTCAGACCAGGCAAGCAGCTGGAGGCTGGGACCTGTGACCACCACAGACTTCAGGGGCCTCCCACTGTCACCAGGGACATGCTGAAAGATTTCCACTGCATTCTCCACTCCAAAAAAGCCCTCTCACTCTCTCACACCTTTTCTCCTAAGAAGATCATTTGACAGATGCAGATAACTCCAACCATTCATTCAAAGAAACATCCTAGGGGTAGAAAAGAATAGAACTTTTGCCTAGAAAGACTATGATGTTTTTCATCTGTAAGATAAATTCCAATTACTTATATTCTCCTGTAAACCACTTGATCCTAAAACAGCCCTTGAATTTAAAATCTCTCTACAGCTGGCTTGCTGGAAGCGGTATTTGTTTTCCCTGCCACCACTCTCTTCATCTCCTGGTGCAAGGTATTACTGATTATTTTAATTTCTTTTCTACAGAAGAGAAATGGATGCACACAGACAAACAACTGCAGTGAGCAGAAGAGGAAGAAGGCTTCATCTCTGAATTAGGGATTTGCATACTGGTTTTATCTGTAACACCCACTGCAGTACTTTATCCCAGACTCTCAGATCACAAAAGACAGAGCAGACAGTGACTCACTGCAATTTCGGTTCTGCATGTAGCGCTTCATGAGGACCAGTCAATTCTGATTCTGCCAAACAGCCTTCACAGGCACTCAGAGTAAAGCTTCGCTCAGAAAGAGTTCTTATTCATGTGCTGCCTTCATGAGGAAAGCTCCAGAGATGGAAGGGAATTTAGTCAATGTTTCCCCTTTGTGCTGTAATGATTTAAGATTCAATTAATACAACACGGGGAGGCACTAATTCCGAAACACCTGCCTTCGTGATAACCGGATTAAGACCTCCAAACTTGCTGCACTCCTACCAGTACCAGCCTGCCAAACGACAGCAGTTGTCAATATCGACCAACTGGAGGCCGGGTTTTCCACGAAATCCTAGAGCACTCTTTAAAGAGGATTCCCCACAAAACAGGAAGGGGAAAAAATAGAAAAAACACCCCACTTGACAGCTCTGAATTTGTTTAGCCAGAAGTCACAGCTCCTCCCCTGCACGCTTTGAAGGCTGGAGACTGGAAATGCTCCTATCAGATCCTCTCAAATCCCTCAGAGGGAAGAGAGAAAACCAAATAAAGGGATAGGGCATCCTTAGAGACAGAGCTTTCCCTCGCTGATCAACATACGCCGGGCTCTACAGAGAGCGGCTTCAGGAAAGACTTTGGGGCAAAAGGCTGGCAGGGTGGGGAAGAGCAGAGCAGCTGGTTGCATTGGGAGAAGAGCCAGTAGGTTTGGGGCTTAGTTTGGGGTTTTTGTCTTCTCCTTGTCCCACTCAAAAAGGGTTTCTTTGAATTAATTTAGGTAAGCACGAAAAAAAAGCACCTCAGAATTAAGATCATGTTGGTCTGAAACCTAGGGCGAAACTTTGAGGCCGGTGTGCCAGCCGTGTAATTAACAGAATGAAACACTTTCCTACCTTCTCAACACCATAGAAACTATTTCAACCACTCAAGAAGGAGCCGAATTTTTTTCTCCCCTTTACTCTCCTTCATCACCCTCGGCTATGGTGACCTATCGGAACCACACTTGTAAGCTCCATCGGAGCACTCAGTGATACATAACTTCCATTTCAGTGAAACAATCCATCTGCTCCATGTGACTCAGAGCCTGCTTTAAGAATGCAATACTGTTTAGGCCAACGGTTGCACCGCACAAAGTGTTTTGTTCACATGCATTCCTTTGGGATGACAGAGCCTATCCACGGCCGTAACGGTTGGGGCCTGTGGTTTTTTTCCCTCATCCGCTGAATGCTGCAGTGACTAAGCTGACAAAAATTCCTAGCCAATTATAAACCCACTTAAAGAGACAGGCAACCCCCCTGCAACCTTCCCTTGCTATCCTATACGGGAAGTTTCTATACATAGAAAAACATCTCCTCCTCCCAAGGCCTGCGTTGATATAAAAGACTCTCTCTGCGCGCCCAACACTTCAAACATGCTTCCTAAATGGCATCATTTCCCAAAACTATAACCTTCAATCATCCATCTACATCCCTCACACATCAGCTGGAAAAAAAACAGAAAACAAAAAAGCCAAATCAAGAAAAACTGACCCCATAATTGAGTGAAAAGTTAGAGAAGCCATTCATGGGGGAAGATGAGTGCTCTGGGAAGAGATGAGCCTGGACAGCTCTGGAGCACTCTTTAGGAAGGAGGGAACAGCTAAGTGCCTATAAACCCAGTTTGTTACAACCAGGAAAAAACAAATCAAGGTTACACTGGTGCACAAAGTAGAAGTTTGATCCACCTAAGAGCAAAAGTTGAACTTTAACTAGCAACAACTGAGAACTTTTGAGTTGCCCCTCAAATCTCTCTCAGCAACCAAATTCCAAAAAAAAACCACCAGCCTTTCTCAAGAGTCATGTGCTGAATTCATTCTTGCCTACACTGTCAAGGGCTACACAAATACATTTAATAATTAGCCCGGGCATACAGAACTGTGCTTTGGGCAGGTAACTACACGTTCACTTTGCCCAGCAAGAAACAGTAAACAAAAAAAAATATGGAGAGAATAGCACATGGTTTCCAGCTTTAAAAAGCCAGGCCCTGGGACACCTCAGACCCTCCCCATTTTATGGTGGGCAAGCTCGTTGCTAAATCATTTTTAGCGCTCGGCTGATAGCACATGCACATTCCATTCCCGACGCTCACAAGAAGGGGGAGGAAGAGACACCCAACAACTGAACCAGGCTGAGTTCACCTCAGAAGAAAAAGGCAATTCAACAATCTGTATTAACATATTATCCGAGCATCTTTTTATTAGAAGTTAATTCTCGGAGTCAAAAACAGACTTGAGAAGGAAATCCCACTCTTAGTGGGAAAGAAGGCTAAACAAAGGCTGCTCACGACTGTTCAACACTGAAAAACTTGTCTGCCACCTTAAAACGATTTATGAAGATGCTTAAGGACAATTCATTCCTACATTCATGTGCGTTTGGGAAAGGAAAAATAGGAAAATGATTCCTCCTATTCAAAATTTTTAGAGAACGGGATTCCTATCCGGGATTGAGCCCAAGTTTCCCTTTCCTTCAGTCCATTTCAAATTTAATTGCAGATCAGTCATCACAAAAGATGTGTATATATATATTCCATGAAAATGGGATAACTGGACAGGTGGAGGACAGATCATTTTAGGGCCCCCCACCAGGATAAGAAGACTGCAGCTCAAGTTCATCCCTTGTCTGACATCCATGCAAGCATTACCTGTCAAAACTGAAATCCCTAGGAAAGCCAGCAACCCACTCCAAGCTGGACTCATTGCATGGATAAAAGCCACAGAAAACTGCAGAAAATGCTAAGCCAGGCTGAGTTTGCCTTGTCCCTGTGACATCTGCAAGAATACAGCAAAACCACAGCTTTCTTTTAGTTTTACACTTGACATTTCCCTGACATTTTCCCTGTAACACTGCTAAGCTATTCCCAGCTCCCAGTTGTTTTGCAAATTCATCATAAAATTAAAGCCTTACATTACATCTAATTAAGTACCCAATACAACTGTCTATTCTATTAACAAACATTTGTCTAAAATATATCAATGGGGCCTGGAAATCCATATTAAGCACATTAATGAAAGATCTGGTTCAAGTTTAGATATGTATTTAATTGCATAGATTTAACATGGCACTGCTACACAGGAAGGTAAACCAAAAACTTCTCTAAACAAGGCATCACCCTCAGTCTGCTCCAGGATGAGAGCAAATCACCAAGACCAACAAAGTGTTGCAAATAAAACCAAAAGCATTCAGTTTCCAACTGTAGCTAGCGCCAGATATCAAATTTCTGAAGGATCACTAACACTTTAAAATAAAATAAATAATAATATAATAATAATAAT
>VZRX01011831.1:740-44404 GCA_013398075.1 Notiomystis cincta
CAACCAAAAATCTATTTCAAAGCAAAAGAAAAAACAAACCCCAGCACATTCAGATAGAAAAACACAGTTTTAGTTGGTGAATTTGTTGATTGCAAAAGGAAAGTAATAGAATCATAAGACCATGGAATTGGTTTACATTGGGAGTGTTCCCCCGTGCCGCACTCAGGGACACTTTCACTAGACCAGGTTTTTCAAGGCCCCATCAACCTGGCTTCAAACAAATCCATTAGGGGCTGCTTTTTCTGCATGGTGCCAGTGGTGAGTTAACACATGCACGTGGTTGGTAGTCATTTAATGAGAATTTTGAGAGAAATAATATTCTTAGAAAAACTCTAATTTTTTTTTAACAAATGAATCATTTAAGGTGTGTGGAGGTAAATACTCAGTTGAAAAGCTTCATTAAATTAGTCTCCACTTCACAAGACATCTATGCCTGTGCTTCACTGAAGTTGTAAGCAAAATTGAGAATACCATAACTTGATCTTTTCCTCAAGAAATTTTTCACCCAATCTTATGCAACTGGATTTTAAAGTGGGCCTCCAAATAAATATCAGAAACTGGTTTGTAGTTATGCAGAAGGTTACAAATCTAAGGGGCTTAACAGATACAAATAAGATTAAAATAGAGATATAAGTAATAGTAAATCCCAAAGCGCATTGAATTAAATCACTGCCAACCTGGATGGTATATCCTATTGTTGACAGTCTTGGAAATACCAAATATTTAGATCTCCTTCCATTTTCTGGCCATATATTTTGAAAACTAATTGTGATGGTCTATTCTGAGTTAACATTTCCTGGATGATGAGGATAAATATATATAGGCATGTATGTGATTTTTGTGAGCAGGAGGTTATGCTGTAGAACTGTCCTATGCTTTATTCTCAATGTGCTTGGAAGGTGATGTAGGAAAGATGGCTAGCTAAAAGAATTAAGAATCCAGGAAAAATGACACAGCCTGGGGACCTGCTATGAACAGTTTTACATGTTTTCTTCACACTCTGTTGCCTTGATGGTTAACAAACCTTCCTGCAGACTCTGGCAAATGAGATGCCCCATAAAACTCAAGCACAGGCTATTTAGGTTGCATCATCTCTCTTACTTCCAGCCACAACTCTGACAAGCCTCTAGTTTTGTTCTGTTTTCAGGCCTAGACCAGGTAGGAATGTTAGCTGGGTATCAGTCTTACGGGCTTTCTGGCTCCCTTCCTTTTTGGAAGGGTTCAGAGCAAAACTCAGATCTCCCTTCAAAACCTAAAAGTATTGCAGTCTGACCCATGAGCTGCCCTGCACTCGATCTTGGGCTGTGATGAACAGGTACAAGTGCTTTGAGTTCACTGAAACTCAGGACATTCATCTCAGCTTAGCAGCTGCCTCTTACAGGTAATCTGCTGTGCATTTGGCCACTGAACTGTTGTCATGAAAACGGCCATGTGAGGGAGAAACGAAATCCTGGCTTTACAGGAACTTTCCTATTTCCTATCTCTGGAGGACTTGAGCCTATGCTCTCACCCAGGCTGCCAGAGAGCTTTCTTCCTCTTTCACGCAGAAACTGGATCAGCACTGTTGCATGAACTGAGTTTATTTTGAATTGTATTTAATTAGTGCTTTGAAGATAAGGATCAGGATGTTGCAATAAACTTGGAATTGGATACACTAGCCAGCACAGACTGTGTTAAGCACTTGCTTTGGTCTCTAAAACTCAGCAGACAGACTGCTGTGAGTGCTGCTGCTCTTTACCATATTTGTAGGTAGATTTCAAAGTCCTTCCATCAAACATAAAAGTAATGAAGTCCTGCAGCACTAACTATTCCTGTAGCTCCATCTGTTGCATTCACTTCTGAGTATTTTGAAGGGATGAATACACATTTTTCTGTGTTCAAAATGAATTCTTGTAGATTAAGGAGATACTAGAAAACACACAGTTCCCTCACAAGACATCAGAGATCTGATTTCAACTCGTTTGAAGTGGGGAATGAGAAAATGTAATGATTAACTGCCAACAATGTGGCAAATGCTCAGACCCTACTTTTCACTCAGTCTCATCTGTTCAAAACTGTATAAGAAAGTGTCGGATTAGAGGTGAGTGAAATATGTCCAACTATTCAATACCATGCATCTATGCAGATGTACAAATCTCTTGTTGTGAAGGAAAGACAAAAAGAAAGAAAAAACCAAGAGTTACACTAGAATTAGGTTGGGTAAAAGCTGAAAAACAGCCTTAAAATCAGTGCTAGCTTTTAGAATTGCCTTGATCTCTCTCACTGCAGTAGTTCAGTGTCACAGGCCTATTACCATTCACATTTCTGAGCAAAGTGTTTTTACACCATAGCTACTAATGTCTGCTGTTAGCTCCTAGTGTTTTCTAACAGGCATTATGTCCAGTATCTCTGTGAAAGGAGAAGGTGCAGTTGGAAAGTTTGTCTGTATTGAGGACTGAAACTAAAGAAAATGGAGCCTACTTTTTCCAGTGTGCTTGAAGCTGCCAGTGGGAAGTGTCTTTGGCAATAAAATCAATTGCCTGACCAAATAAAATAGAAAATTTTCAAACATAAGGTGTCAGGTGAAGCAGAATGAGGAAATAAAAGAGATAAAAAGGATAAAAGAATAAAAGGATCTGAGGATTAAAAAAAGCTGGTTATAATCCCGGCTTATGGTATAGTATATACATGAGATTTTTATGCATATATAAATGCAGAAATCAATTTGGCCTGTATAAACTACATTTTGGTCATTATGCCAAATCTTTTGGGACAGTTGCTTTATCATTTTGAAGGGTAGAAATATCAATAGTCCTAAATCAGGAGTTTAATAAACTGCATTTTCAGGAGTGTTTTATAATCAAAATAAGCAGTTGCGTCTGCACCTTTTCTGGGAACACTGTTTCATGAATTTTGGTGCATATTGCTTCAATTTCCAGGGTTATCCATTTTCTGGGCTTGTTGCTCTTAGGTGTTATAGTGATGTGTCTTTTTTGACAGTGACTGTGGTGCTTGGCAGAGGGCATGAGGGCTATTAGGAAGTTTACCTAGAGAGCAAGGAAACCTCTTCTGGTGCACAGTCACTGAACTGCCATCAAACTCAAATTTGTTAGCTCAAACCTTTAGTGAAGGTCAAGTGATACAGTTTTCTTAACCTATTTAATAGTTAAAATAAGCATTTGTGAAAAGTCCAGTAATGCCAGCAGATACCCTCTGTGCTCAGTCCTTGCTTTGTTGCCTGCACTCACTCACAGGACCATATCAGTGGCAGGTGTAGTACAGGAGATAGGTCTCTGTGAAACACAAGAAAATGCCCTGAGCTTGGCTCAGTTGGTTACAGCACAGTTTTGATAGCACCAAGGCTGTGGGTTCCATCTCTGAATGGGCCATTCATTTAAGACTTGGACTTCATGATCCTGGTGGGTCCCTTCCAACTCAGGGTATGTGGTTCTGTGAAAAGGCACTGTAGTGAATGGGTGTGTTTCCACAAAGTACCACTACCTCATCTGAACTGCCTGGTGAGACCACTGTCAGAAACAAACTGGGCATCCAGATCTCTGAGACAATTTTAATTGTCTCAAATTTCAATCAGAGCTTTTGGTTATTCTGCCAGCATAAAGCATATGGGGGTGGAGGGTTGCAGGGATGGTGCTGAGGCTGCACTCCTGTAGGACAAAGGAAGTGGCCAAACTTTTGCATTCTTGAGTAGGTGTTAGCATTCTGGGATTTTATGACTGTTAAAGAAAGGGCATCATGGTTAATTTTTACTTTTTCCAGGTTTGAAGAATGCAGGTGTTCCATCCTTATTTTAACAGAGATTTGGGCTCAGTTTACATATTTATCCCAATACACTATGATATTTATTCAGTGACAAGCAAAGTTCAATTAATTCATAAGATGTGGGTAGGATATTTTGTTAATCACTTAATTTTTCTCATTGTTTGTAGTAAATTTTGTAACTTCGTTACCAAGTCACTTCTTCCTCTCAACTCTATTTTGATGATTATTGAATTGTTATTAAAGATTTTTCAGAACTGTACTATTGGTGTGGATCCTTTTTACGGGATTTTGCAGAAATGTAAGGAGAGTTTGCATGGAAGTAGCAGAAATTCCACACAAATTTTCTTCATATGTTTGTCTGTGCAAGGATCTCTTACTTCCCCAGAAGTCTGACTTGGATCTGCTATGTACTGAGCAGCTGCTGCTGCTATGAGGTGTATAGGACCCATCTTTTTTCTGCAGAATTGTGCTGCTTAATCTTCTCTCAAAGTTATTTTCCCAAATGTCCTCTTTTTGAACAAAAACTGGATGAGTATATACTTCGTTGCCTTTATTTTCCCTTTTAAATTCATCTTAATTTTCTTCTTGAATCAGTATCTGTCCTCATTCCCATATATGTAGTGCAGTAGTGGAATTCTGCCTGCAGGAAGGAAGGTGGTATCCAACATTTTTTGCAGCGTCATGTAAACCAGATCCGAGACAGTTCAGCCAACACAGCAGTTAATATACCAGTGTTTTGCTTGTAGCTTAGCCTGGAAGAATGGCCCAGCTAGGGAGAGAGTTTTTACATTGGGAGACCCAGGCTGAATCCAGCTTCCAGGCACATTCTTGAACCAGATTTCAAATCCCCTTTTGCCTTGGTCTCTCATCTGGAAAATTGGTATTTGGATTTTAGAGCCCTGGAGGAAGAACATAAGGGGAGTAGAAGGACAGATTGTATGTGAAGACAGATAGGTAGGTGAAAGTTGAACTTGATACTAATTGTTACCATATCTGTTCTTTTGGCATCACTCAAAAATGTTTGTCATTCTTTTATTTAGATATAGTTGTTCTTTAAAGCAACGACTACCAGCTGAATGTACTTGGATAACAGAAAAAGTACACTGTATCAAAAATGGAAACTTCCAAAACACACATGACCTCTCTATATTCAGCATGTAGTGCACCCCAAGGAACCTCTGAGTTGCAACCAGCTCAGGTCCCTCACTAGGTTATTGCCCAGAACTCATCATGGTTACCTCACTGATTTTGTGTTGGTCTCCTCAGTTACAGGACTTGTCCTTAGGAAGGAAGAGGTCTGGTAAGATGTGTGGACCTCAATTACTTTTCATAAGATCAAGATCAAAAGGAAGGTTCTTTGATAGGTTTTCTTTCTTCCTTTTTTTTTTTTTTCCCTCCACAGTCCTCTAAGAGTAGTTTATACCATATAAAGGCTTTTCAGAATAATTTCCAGCATACCAGCAGGTTTTCTAGCTGGCTCCCATGATACACTGAAATGAGCTTCATCTGGGCATGCTGTGTACTCTCTTCCCATATTCTGACCCTCTTTGATCACAAGAATTGAACAAGGAGTTCAGATGCTTCCTGGTTTGCCCCCCTCTATCTCTTCACTATTTTCCTTTTTTGAAGACCACATTAATAAAAAACAAGAATGTGATGTTCAATATAAAAAAATACTGTTAATACCTTAGCCAGCATGGAATTTTTGTAGATTGGGTGCCTTTTATTTTTGAATTTCCTCTTCTTATTAGAAGACACAGAACTGTGGTAAATGTTTGCTTTGTCTTTTTCATTTCCAGCAGCGTGTGACTGCTTCCTTCTTTAGCTCAGTAATAAAATGAAAGCAACCTCTCAGAAGCCATTTTTCTCCACTCCACTTTAAATGTCACTGTGTGGTTGTCTAAGCATCTTATTGTTATAATTTTGGAGGGAAATGTAACACTTTTCTAACTTGCAGTTTGAATGCTTCTGCTTCCCCATAATTACATATGACACAGGCTTTCTTGTAGAAAAGAAAGAGTAAAGTGGGACAAGAGACTCTCACAGGTATTAATGTATAGAGTTGCCTCAAAAGTGTTAGTCACTGGGGACTGTGTTTTAGTTCACTGAGTTTTCCTGAATATACTAAATATATTAAAATATATTAAATATATAACATATATTATGTGTATTAAATTTAGTAAAATGTTTTACTATATAATTAGAGAAGATAGAATTACACTTCATAATTTTTGCTCCTCTGTGTCTCTACCACTCTCTGTGGTTTGCAGTGCTTTCTGTTAAGGTAATTTTTTAATTTTTCCCTTTCTCACCTGCAGTCTAGCTTCCAGAAATACACACTCCTCCTGTTTGATATTTCTTAGGTCATTCTTCCAGGCACACAGGAACTGTAAAGCCTTTTACAGTAAGGATTGTGCATGGCTGTAGGGGGAAAGACATGACAGACCTGAAAGTAAGTTTGCTTCCAGATCTGCATTCTCAGATGGATGCTGTGGAAGGAATAGAGAGATTTGAGGCAAACTTCCTTAGAATCATGATATTCTTCAACTTTCATCACTGGCCTGCAAAATTTTCCCTTCTTGTTTCCTTGTCATCCCCTTCTGATGAAGGGATGCAATGTGAGTGTCTAGGTTCAGTTTCTGGCAGTGGAAAATTATTCATAGCAGAGCATCAGACACAAAATGTCGATTCACTACACAGAAATTGAAGGCTGTGTTAAAGACACATTGCCATTTACTAGGGTGGCTTTTGTATAGGTACAGCAAGGGCTCCAAGGGTGTCCCAAGGCACTGGGCCGTGGGACAGGATCTGAAAACTGAGCACAAGATTTTCCTGATGTCATCATATGATGTAGTACTACAGTTACTCATCTTGGAGGTTGTTTTGTTTTATTTCCCTTCTGCTCAGAAGGGTGGGTTAGGATTATTCGTCATCTTTGGCTAAACCAACATGAAGTTATGTGGAACAGATGGACAAGACTTACTTTACCTACAGGTCTGAATAGTTCAATCCCAGTCTGCACCATTTATGATACTGTGGATGTTATAGCACTGGTAGCATCCTGCCACTTGAGTTATTGGTTAGTTACAGAAAAAAAATGAAGCCTAAACCAGCATCCTTCTCATTACTACCCTTTTCAGAGAGTTGTCTTCTAAAGTTTTTGCAGTAGGTTGCCTTTCATCGTAGAAGTAAGTTGCAATCTGAGAGTGAAAAAGGGAGACTTTCACTTGTTGGACCTCCAGGAAGTTTTAGTCTTTCCCTTTCCTTTGAAGCCATGCTTTTGATTTGTGTATCTGATTAAATTTTATTTCTTCATTGTCAATGAAAATAGTTTGTTTAAATGTCCTGTATCCTTAGAACCAAAGGAAAATGAAAATTTTGAAAATTTTAGACTAGACATTGATACCTCCTGCCTCCATCTGAGGTTCCAGCTTTCCTGCATGGACACATGCAGATGAAAGATGACACACTCATTTTCTCTGACTACTCTGGAGAACAGCATCCTCAGTGGTGGCCACCCCATGCTTCACAAGAGACCTGACAGGACACATCCTGTACAGCCAAAATACAGAAAACACTGCAGCTGTTCTCATATAGAAGGAAAAAAATATCAGCGAGGGGAATGAAAAAAAGCAAGAATGAAAAAAGCAGCTTGCCTTTTCTGCCTTAGAAAAGCCATCCCACAGCACCACCTAGCAGGCACAGATGGATATGAATAAACAGTGTGAGGACAGGACTGGAGCAAAATGCTCCTGGGAGAATACAATGTTGAGCAGGACTATGTGCTTTAAAACACCTATTCCATCTAATACCTAGCACAGGTTTTTGATATAAACGGAGCTGTGCTGCCCTTCCCTCAGGCAGCTGGTATCCTTTAGTTTTGGATATTTGTAGCTTCATACAGCTAATTATTTTCTCTTCATGTTTAGTGAAATACATCTTCAGTTTGGGGGTATTTTTTGTAATCTGGAGTTATTCTTTTTAGCTCTATATATTTCTAACACACCTAGATTAATCAGAGTGATGGCATTACTTATCATGGAATTTTATGTTTTTGTCTGCAATTAGTCTGAGGTGCTGTGGAGGAATTACCCAGCTTCCTGCTGAGGAATCCTGCCAGAGTACAGATTTTGAAGAGGCCAGCAAGCACATCCTCATCCCACTCCCATGGCTGGGAAAGATGTATTATAAAATAGTTAAGCTGCAGCTGCTAGATGTCTCTGTTTTTAAAAGCAGTTGTTTTACATGTTTGTTTTTCTAGGGGGCCCAGAACATGGAGCTTTCTTTTGAGCTGCAAATGTGAAGCATTTATTTGTCAATCTGTAGCAGCCTATTGCCTCTACTTTGTTATTTGGTTAATTTTCTTCATCTCCATAGCTTACAAAGCCTTTTAGCCTTCATCCTACCATCCTGAACAGGCAGAAATGAAAGGCTCTGTCAATAACCACTTGTGGGAAGCTGTCTAGGAGATGGAAGGAAAAAGGGCTGCAATTAAAGACATGATTTCAGAGCATGAGTTGTAGTTGGTTATACTGAGCTAGAGCAGCACTGAGTCTCCTATGAACTGTGCTGTGGATATGTGGGTTCAAAAAAACATGACTCAGTAATTAGGGAGGAGGAATAGGACTTTCAGCTTGCAAAGATTTTCAGTTTGGCATTACGCATTAAGGCTGATCTGCTGTACTACTCAGAGGCAGTACAGAGAGACCTCTGGCAGCAAGATTGAAATCCAGTCTCTTCCAGGTTCTGAGCTCTTATTTTCCTGGTTAAAGCAGGCAACTGTCTATCAAGAGTGTTAATTTTCCCCGTAGCTTTGGAAAAACAGTTGATGTTGTTATTTTTATTAATAAGAAGAAGAATATTCAAGAACTGCACAACTAAATCCCTATGTGGAAACCTAAAATAATTCTTTCAGATATTGTGAGGCATTTTGCTATTATAAAAGGAAATGTGTTCATGTAGTAACTTGGGGAGGGAGTAGAAACACCACCAGAAAACCCCTTTTTTTTTCTGGTGTTTCCATGGTTACTGTGGTAATATCTTTCGTGCTGTTCACACGGCTGCTCCATGTGAGAGCCTACCATGAAAAACGTTTTAAAAGCAAGCAAAATTACACCAAAAGTAAGAGTTCAGTGTGATTTTAGTGCTCTCAATAAAGTCACCTCCTCAAAACTTGTACTCTACTGCGTTGAAAGGGTCAAATCTCAACTACATTTGCTTTTGGCTAAATCTATAGGAACTATTCCCATCAGGCATTACACAGCTACCGCAGTGCATTTCAGTTGAGCTTTCTTGGATACAAAGGATCATGTTCTGGAGCAGTTTATTTTACTGCTTTTGTGAACTGCTGCCCCTCATTAGGGCATCACTGTATTTACTGATTTTGTCTGCTGTTACTCTTGACTTCAGAAGAAAGTGGAAGTAATCTGTTGTGGTTAGTTCAGGAAAAAGAAAGGGTTGGGGTTTTTTTGTTGGATTTTTCCCCCCGCCTCCCCCGTCTCCTCTCTTTCCCTCTTTCTGTCTGTACTGCTCCCAAAGAACTGAAACAACAGCTCAAAATTGATCTATGATGCAAGTCAAATCACTGCTGATTATGATCTCATGCTTCTGTGGGTTCAGCTCTTTGAATGACCCTGGCAATTACTTGGCTAAAAACTATACAAGTCCCAGATGCTGAATAATTCTTAAATACTACATCTGAAATATGTTTCATTCTGACGAAACAAAACTGAAATATGCGTTCAATAATGCCACAATAAAGGCACGTCTCACTGTGCAGTGGCTTGCTCAAATGTGCTTAGTCTTTAGGTCCAGAACAGTGCACTAAAGGTCAGATGAAGAGAAACATGGACTGTGGAATCTGATCCCCTGTCCTGGTCACTGATGCTGCAAACCTACCTATATAGCTTGGTAGCTACAGCCTCCTAGGAATATACAGGCACATATTTGACCTCAGTTATCTTATTACATAGATGTTTGTTTTTTATAGGCTTGTGGTCACATCTCAGATGATTTCAGAGGTTGCTCTGTTGCATTTCTGAGGCTCTTTTAACCTCTCTTGGGAGATAGGAACCTTGTCCAGGCTTTTCTTTGAGCTGCTCATCCAGATTCCCAGAAAAGTAGGCTGCAGGGAGCATGCAGATGGGTTAGTTCAGAAGCTCTGCTGGACCTTCCAGCTTTGAACATGAGTTTCCAAGTTTTGAATACTTGTCATAGCCATGTTCTGATTCTGCTGTATAGAAAACATGTTTCTATCCCTTTCTGCTGCCAAACTAGACCCAAAGTGAGCATTGCTCTTACTGTGGTGCTGCTGAGGGCTTGAGACACAAACCCTGTGAGTCATTGGAGGTTCCTCAGGAAACCACTCAGTATTCTCTTAAGTGCTTGACAAAATGTAATTCATTTAAGATACCGTATCACAGATTTTCACTGTAATCCCAGACCACACCTGGTGTCCAGAGAACTACTTGGACCTCATTGCATGAAATGTCTTGTCTTCTCATGATTTCTGAACTGAAAAGTACATTTTGAACATATGTATAGGCATTTGAATCTTAACATATGTGGAACTGCTTTTTTGTACTGAAATTAGGTAATCATTGTGATCTGGTGAAAATAAGTCTTATGGATTTTTTGTCCCTTTCAGTATATGTGTGTTTGGAGGCTGGTATGGATGGGCAAGAGGGAGGCAGAAAATAAGTTGCAAGTGTCATGCTTTGAAAAATAAAGGGTGGTTTAAAATATTTATTTAAGAATCACCATTTCTTTCATTCATGTTTTTTGTATCTCTTAATTTTTAGCCAAGTTTAATAAATTAGACACCATCCTAGACAACTAAGTGTAGATGCCTTTGCAGGGAGTTGGACATGATAACTTCCAGAGAGATCCCTTTCAACCTCGACCCTTAAGTGAATCACCCAAATTTCCTCCTCCTTTTTCTGCTGTACTGGTACCCACACACATTTCCTTCGTACTTTGAGGAAAATTGTAAAAGCCAGATCTTTTTTATGAGTTATAACAAAGGAATTTGCTTTTAGTGAAAATACAGTTGGGATCTGGACATGGAGGTTAATGCAGCTGAAGTTTGCTTCATCTAATCTGCAGACCTTTGGAAGACGAGTGAACATGAGTGTGATTGGAGTTAAGCCCCTATTGGGAAGCCTTTTCCACATCACCAGAAGTGCTGTATGGCAACAATTCAATTTATCTTATCCAAGCAGGAGTCTGAGGAGTCTTTTTCCACCTCTTTCACCTTTTTATGATTCAAAACCAACCATAGGTATTTTCATACTGTATATTTGACTTGCTGTGAAACTGGAGGTGGAAGTGGTGTGTTTGGTTGATACAAGTCAGGGGAAGTAGGTAGCTTGAGATAGAGGAATTACATTATCTCTTTGAGCACTGACCTTTGTAACTCTTAAAAAAGTTATCACTGTAATATGAGAGCACTATTGAGAGAAGCCTTCAATAATATCATATATTCTTGCAGTTGTCCAGCTTTATGCAGAAGTTGCATACTTGCCAGCAATTATGAAAACCAAAATTGAGAATATCTCCATCCTTGTCCTCTTCTGGCAAAGGAGAGAGTTAGAATAATGTGACACTGCTAGGGCTGTGTAGTTAAGCAGTGCCATAGCTGATATGCAGTGACTTGTGTCTCCATAAATTAGGTTTCTAAATGACTCCATGAAACATTCTGCCACTCACTTCAGAAACCCACCACATAGGAGGCTGGAAATGTGTCTGGTCTGTTACCTTTTCGTTTTCATCATTAAGTTCTTTGGATTTACAAAAAAAAGCATCTGGACTAGACTGATGATAGGAACTGGATTTGAGGATAGGGACCTCTTCCAGATTTGGGACAGACAAACAGATGATTGCTGGACAAATATGACTGCTTCTGTTATGTTCAGATGCCCCTCAGAAAGTATATTGACCTAGTATTCATTAGCTTTATTTGGCAAGTTGTCCAAAGGGATATAAGTGTGTCTGGTTTTGCAGTCAAATCTCTGCTTATGAGTTCTTTTCTGTGCCTGATAATACTCAGAAATTTGAGAATAGAGAAAAATCTTCAGTCTATAAATACCATAAAATAATAGTACTTTTATTATTATAATAATAAGCAGAATATATATATAAATATATAGTTTCTCTAGTTTTACTTTATTATATATTCTTTCAAGAAGAGTTTGTGGTGGGTTTGTTCCACAGTTTGATGCGTGACATTTGTTCTTTCAACAGTTTTATTATTGCAGTAGTTCAAACCACTAGCGTGTTGCTTTTTAGGGTGCTTAAAAAGAATAAACAGTTAACAATTAATTGCTTAAGGAAGATGTTGTGATAGGTAATATCTTATAATTTGGAGACTTAGTTGACATACTATCTTCAACCATTTCCACACATTTTATTCGTAGGTTGTTATGATTTTGTGTTTTTGCTGTTGAAATGTTGCCTATAAGATTGTACAGTGTCAGGAACAGACTGCTAACCATACCATTAAACTTACAGGGGTTTTCAGGTGAAGTTATTTAAACACAGGCATAGTTTGAGTATTTGAGTACATTTTAATGAAACTGTTGAAAGAACAAATTTCACGTGCAGAAAACCACAGAATAATAATAGAGCAGTTTTCCACTGTACTTGCAAACTCAAATAGTTTTTTTCCCTAGGGTCCTTGAACTCAACCTTGATATTATTTAAACAGGACATTGCCAAGGCCACTAACTCTAGCAAGTTGTTTCATAAAGCAGTAGAACTAATGAAGCAATTTGTTATCTTTGTTTTCCTTCTTCCTTGCTTTTTCCTTGCCATCCCACATGCTGTTGGTGGCTCAGTCCTGCTGTGTGTCCTGTGCCTGTTGTCTTTGGTGCAAATGGCAGCCTGCAGCATGGTGGCAGGCTACTTGAGGGCTAAATTTCTAGCTGTGTCCCTTTCAAAATGACTGGAAACTTCTTTTTCTCTTATGAGAATGCCGACTCGGGGTCTTTTGTAATGCCATTTTCAACTTGAGTAGGAACATAGCTCCATTGCTGTCAAGTAGGACAATGCAGTGGGCAGATAGATCCCATAGATATGGGAAAGAGTCCAGAAGGAGGCAGTGGGAGGGGTAGCACAGCTGCCTAAAGAAACAAGGCTGAAAATGCTGTGCTCCTCATGGCTGGCGTAGTGGATTTAATTTTGTAAAGAGGCTCCAAGAGAAGATACTCTAATAGTTTTCTTATTTCTCTGTTTTCCTCTGGATTTGACCATAATTCATTAATTTTACTGGTGATGGCTTTCACAATCAGGGACAGGGTGACCTCTGAGCTCTACTTGAGCCACTCTGTGCATTGGCCAGGAGGAAAATTAATGTCCTGAAGACATTAAAGTTTTGATATGCTGCTCTGTACACAGTTCCCATATCAAACATACTGCAGGTCTGAAGCTTGTGAAGCACTCTCTGCTACTATCAAGAGGAAATTTCTGGTAGCCAGCTTATATAAATCACAGGTCTGACTTTGGCAGGGTGTGGGTCTTGGAAGAAAGTAGTATGGTGTGGAAAATTGATGTGAAACAAGTGAGTTTCCTTCTACATAATTTCTAATCACTAAGAAAATGATACAGTAGTAATTTGATCTTAAACCTAAAGACTTCATTTGGAATTGAAAATATTTCTGAAAACATCCATTAGTCAAATATTTACTTGGAGGCTTAAAAAACAAAAGAAATGATGCAACGTTACATGTTCTGTTTGCCTTTTTAATGTACATTACTTCAGCTTTTCTGTACATAAAATGTTATCAATTATGGCATGCATCACAAAACTGTTGCATGACTTGATTAATTGTAGATGACTTTCAGATCCTTAAATGCTTTGCATGAGATACCTTAATAATAGGTTATTGAATCCCTTCTCCCTTTAATATTAATTGCTTTTTTTCTTCAATAAGGTGACTTGGTATTGCATTAGATGTTTTCACAAACCAAGATGTCATTCAGCAGTATACCAAAAGCTAAAAGAGTGTGATATGAAGTGGATTCATAGCAGAGAGTGAAGATAAAGTCCTGTCTGCAATTAAGTTCATAGAAAATCTTTTCCTCTCCCATTTTTTTCATAAGACAGCTAAGGAAATATCAACTTGGCCCTGCCCAAGGAAAAGAAGTTGCTGAAGCTGCCAATCTCTCAAACCTTTCCGGTTGCCAGAGGTTCAGCCCAGTGACCATCTGTTGAGGACAGCGTAGTTCAAGGCTAACATCATACATCAATTTAGGGGGTTGGTGGGAAAGCTCAGCATGTAACTCCTTGGTCATAAGGCAAAAAAAGAGCTGCCAAATGGCCTTAATCATATTTCCCCTATGTAGGCATACAAGCCTCATTCTTGTGATTGATTTTAGTTTACAAACTAGTTTCTAATATGGAATTGTGATGCTGCATAGCTTCAAATCTTGTTGCTTATTATCTACTTACCTTACTGTTACCAAAACATGAAATCTCCCTGTTGCATCCATTGCTGAACAGATCATCAGGGTACTGTTCAAGAGAAACAAGGTTATTTTTAATTTATCCTGCTGATCAGAAACACACATTTTATTTAATAGACATATGACTAATTCTTAAAGACTCGTCATGTTTAAACTGGTGTGACTGGGACTTACAGACTTTAGGGTCATGCCTTTGCAGGAACTACCAAAAAAATTACCTAGTCAGGCAGTATGTTTCCAGATGCTAAGCTGTATTAGAATGACATTATACATATCATAATATGTTGTGGGTGGTGGTTTTGCATAAAGTTAGTTTAGTGTGTACCCAACCAAGATTTTGCTATCTAAGGAAAGGAACTGACTTTACTGACAGTCTTACTCTGTGATCCATAACAGGGAAATGCTAGAAAACTGGGGCTATATATAAATAAGGTGCGTGTTTGTAGAAGACAAAAAGAGAATAAAGAGGTCTGTTCCTTATCATGTCTGATAGCACATTACACACAAGTATGAGTTTAACCAGAAATTGGTTCTCATGTTACTGTGGTTTCTCTCAAGCTAAGTGTTTTATACCTTATTTAAGATAATTCAATCACAATCTTTATCCAGACAGAGAAGACAGTTCTAGAGGTACTGATAGTGTTTATTTGCCTGGAGTCCTAAAAGATACCAGTGTTTGGGAGCAGTTAATAAAAGAATCAACAGATTGAATACAATGAAACTGCACTATTTGAAGAGAGAAAGAAAATACAATCTGAGTGTAAATCTTTACAAGCAAAGCATAATTCCTGGTCTGGACACAGGCTGATGGCAAATTTCCAGTGAAATATTTTTGGTTTGTGTTTTGCAATGGAAAAAACTAAAACTTTAATTGAAACCAAACCCTTTTGTTTCAGTAGCATCTGAAAGAGCCAAATAGAAAGGTGCTCAAAAGTGTGTAAGACCTAATAGGCCTGTAGCTGTGCCCCTGACAAAGGTGCAAGGACACCAGCTCAGGAGTAACCTGAGAGTAAAGAAGTTTAATCCTTTTATGTCCTATAATCTCCAAGTCCTACCCTGTCCTCCTTGCTAGCTCAATAATGACATGTAATTTTTACACAATGAACAGTTCTCATGGGAGACACTGAGGGGATTGGTCTGGTTGAAGGGGGGAAAAGCAGAACAAGATTGCTCTTACTTTGTGTGTTGTCCTGGAGAGCTGTGAATGGTCTTTCATTCATCCCATCATAAAACAAAGAAATATGTCATTTTAGACCACTTCATGGGAACAGAAAATCACTTCCCCACCTCTTCAAGATTGCCATTGATATTCCAAAAGGAGGAGAGAGGAATGCTCAAAAAACCCCTGTAGCATCTCCTGTGTTGTTCCAAGCACTGCAGCCTTGGGTTTACTCAAACAATGTCTGTCTGATGTGGCAATTGCTGCAAGAGAAACGCAGCTACATCAGTAGCTCATTAGAAATTACTTACCACAGAGCTGATTTCTACCCTGAACATGCTCTTTCAAAGCTCCCACCAGAACTGCATGTATTCATCTGAGAGCCACTTGGACCTGCAGTATGCTTTGATTTGTTGCATGAATTGCCTGCTTCTGTGTACAGTGTTTTTTCGTATTTCCCCCTTCTTCTTCTGGACCATGATTGATGTTGTAAATAGCAATTTCCAGGCATGAGCCCTTTTTTTTCCCTCTTGACCATTCACTAATCACCATTTGCTCATCCCTATGTTTTGTTGGTAGGCCAGATGAATTTCTTTTTAATGATCTTCTTTCTCTTCATGTCAGAAGTCTCACCACAGATAAATGACAGACACACACCACATATGTAACAGTGTGCAGAACATATAATCATTACCCAGTACGTTTGCAAAGTTCTGAGAAACTTCATTTTCAGAACAGTAAATGAGTGTATTTCTCTGCCATCCCTAGCATTACACATTCTGTGAAGGAAAAAACTTAAAGGAACATTCAGAATAAAAGGACTGTTGTTTAACTGATGATTTTGGAGCATCTTGCATCTAAGCTTATAGGGATTTTCATCTCAATCTAACTCCTTTCACAGCTTCAGTCCTGAGCTTGCAAAGCCCTTAACAGTTCATTTGCCTTATGTAAGCATACCTCTTTGAAGATTTGAGCTGAATATTAAAATTGAATCTAGCATTGTTTTAATATAAAACCTAATAAAATCTCATTGCTTCAAATATAGATGTGGCATGACATGCATTCTTATTTCTTCTATTGGTACACCAGCCCACAGAAACATAGGTTATTTAATAATTACCTCCCTAATGCTATAAAATGCCCAGGTGTACACAATATTCAGTACCTAGAGTGGGGTTATTCACATACCTTGTGAATACTGTATTTAACTGCTGCCTCCCAGCTTTGTGATCCTCCCTGTGCTGTGCACACCCTGTGGCTTGGGCAGATGCTGCATCTCTGAAAAGAAAGAGGAGGAATTGCCATGTGCTCATTGCAGTCCATCAAGCAACTTCTAGGGCCTCAGCACATAGGAACCCTCTCTTCCTTCTGGTAAAGGAAGATTACACTCATTTACAAAGTTTTGTTTGGTATTCTGTAGGTCATTTGAATTTCTAAATTTTCCATTTTTAAAGGTGCTGCTTTAAAGTTCAGATGGAAAATAAGGCTAATTGGAAGTGCTCAGCTTAGGTGATACAGAAGGATCTTGTTCTTGTGATCATTCCTGCCTTCAGGAACTATGAATAAAAATCAACTGAATTACTAAACAGACCTGTCACCTGTTTTTGGAGTGAAGTAACTGACCTCAAATGTCAGTTTTGGAAAAGAGAGACTAGAAAGAACTTGAGTTTTAAGACACTTGCAAATCCTAGTATTAGGGAGTTTCAAACATTTTACCTCTAATGTCTTTCCCCTTGCTTGTGTGGCACCCCAAGCTCCAGTTTTGTCTGGGTTATGCAACACATTTCCAAAACTCTTGCTGTAGGTGGTAAGGCTCTTTCCAATGTTTAGCCAGCCCTGTATGCTTCTGAGACAGCTGATCTCCAGTCATCCCATCAGAGGTGGCTCTTCCTGCTTGTGCACTCAGTGCTGGAGGTCTTGGCTGGCTTTCTGCAGTGCAGATGTGGGAAAGGTTAACTAAGGTGCTGGATGCAGTGGAGACATCCTTTTACAGAAATACAGCATGTGAAGTACTGAAATTACATTGTTCCAGAGATTTAAGAAAATTTAATATTAATTTAAAAATAGTGAGATGTCATAGAATCACATGATACAATGGTTTGGGTTGGAAGGAGCCTTAAAGATGACATAGTTCCAACCCCTCTGCCACTGGATTTACTTCAACTAGACCAGTTTACTCAAATCCCCATCAAACTTGGCCCTGAAAACTTCCAGGAATGGAGCATCCACAACATTTCTGGGCAATCTGTTCCAGTGCCTCACCACCCTCACGGTGAAGAATTTCTTCCTAACATTTCAGTCTGCCCTCTTTCAATGTAAAGCCATTACCCCTTCTCTTCTTAAAATCTGGGAAAATTAGAGGTGTTTCTTTTAGCATCACACCATTTGGTTCTATCTACTCATTCTGGGTAAGAGAAAATGAATTGGAACAGGAGTTAACAGTGTGCACTTTGTGAATGAAGGTCAAACACATCCCGGGCTGGGCTGGTGGGAGTGCAGCCACTGAGTTGAAGGAAGTGCCTCTCCCTGTTTGGTACTGGTAAGAATTCATCAGGAGTTCAGTGTTGGGCTCCTCAGTATGAGGTAGATATTTATCTATCTCATAGATAAATATAGTATATGAATATACTGGAGCTATTCCAGTGGGGCTCAGCATGATGGTGAGATGGGGTAGAGCATATGATATATGAGGAAGGGAACTGGATTTTTTCACCTGAGATAAGAAGGAAAATCATATTAGGGCCATTCCAACTTAAATTATTACTCTGAGATTTTGTCAAGCTAAATATTTATATTTCCTTTTTCCTGTATTAGTACTATACTCATATAGTATTAATATTTATTTTATATATTAAATTTGTTTATTATAATAAATAGTGGCTTTTTATAGATACACTATACATATAGTATGTATTTTGTTTAAATATGTATATAAAACCTTCTATTCTAGGAAGATCTTTCCTCCTTTTGAGAACAGAAGGTAATTTTATCCTCTTGCAAAACATGAAATTCAGCTGCATTGCAGGTGCTGGTGGGATGCCAATGGGCTCTTCCTGCAGCACTAGGTCTGAAGTTGGGGGCATCTTTGCACCCCATGAGAAAGAAGGCTTCCTGCTTCCCTGTGCACATCTCCCCAGCAGGCTCAACGCTGGTTGCACTGGGTGTTTCTTTAGCTGCAGTATCCTGCCAAGGGGATGAGTACTTGACCTACAGTTTGTCCATGTCTGCACCTGGATTAGGTCTCAGAGGATTTGGCTGTAGTAAATCTTCATTTAAAAAATTCGGTGCCCATTTCTCCTTTAAATTTGAATATTGTAAATCCAAAGCAACTACATTTCCCCAAGCAAAATATTTTCATTCCATTTTCTTTTTCCTTTCTTCCTTTTTAAAAGGAAAAATAATCCGAGACCTGAATGTTTCTATCTGAAATCTACAAATATTGCTTTGGTCTCTAAGTCAATGAACTTTGTGACAACATTCCTTGTAAAGGTTAAAGCCTTTCCAGACAAGTGATTAACAACTGGGATAAGCCCTTCCATGAGACATGAGTTTTGCAGCCTTTTGTGTGGTATCCCTGGCTGAGTCTGTAATTGTCTAAATATAAAGAGATAAAAAGGAAAGGGATTGCCAAACTGCACTGTATAAGGTAAAGCAAGTCAGAGGGAAAAGGTTTATAATTTTTCTTCTTCCTTTTATGTTGCTGGCTTGTTCTTATCTTTAGCCAGAAGATGTTAACATCATTTCCTCTCTATAAATTGGCATGCACATGGTACAAAACCACAA
The DNA here is from genome assembly GCA_013398075.1 of Notiomystis cincta. Taxonomy (NCBI): domain Eukaryota; kingdom Metazoa; phylum Chordata; class Aves; order Passeriformes; family Notiomystidae; genus Notiomystis; species Notiomystis cincta. The sequence continues at coordinate 19,903 of VZRX01011831.1, forward strand.
CATGAACTTTCTTTTCCAGATTAATAGAGGTTTTGATGCTTCAGTGTTTAAATATTCAAGAATCCTGATTTAATCTCAGAGTTGTTAAAAAATTACTTTACTGAGCCATTGAGTATGCATATTGCCTCAATGAATCTTCATTTTTAACTAAGCAGAAATATTTAGAATGGAAATTTGGTTTTAATTAGAACAAACAATGTTTGCAAAGTGATGATAATAGGAATTTTTTGAGCCAGCATGTCTACCTCTTTTTGTTGCCTTTCTAGTCCTGCTTGAAGTAGAAGTGTGATTGGCCCATGGATTTTAACAAAACTATGACTATGATTATTGAACCAATTCAGAAAGCAGTTGTTCCTCTCTTCAATAGTAAATGGGTACCAGAAAAAAGTCCCACAAAAACTCTTAAAAGCTTTCATGATGTTTTTAACAGTGATTCAAACTATTAGTGATTCACCTGCTCATGAATGAAATATGAAACTTGTTTCTATTGCTCCCATTGCTGTGCCATCTGGGTAAATGATGTGAAATAAAATGATAGTGACGGGCAAAAAGTCCCATGAATTCACAAAAGGAAGCAAGAAAATCAGTAAATTGCTGCTGGTTTTCCTGGTAAGCAATCTCCTAATTTTGATATTTAGTTATTTTATTTGCAGTGTAACTATCTAATTAATTGAAAAGGTATGTCCTGCAAACACATTTTAGAATTTACTCAGGAAGCTGTAAGGATCTCCCAGTTTGACAGTCAAATAGTTAATCACAAATTGGAACTTCAGGCCCACAGGTAGTCACAAAGTGAACATTTGACAGATCGGACATCATATGGGAGGCCACATAAAACAAATTCCCTGTGCTTCACACAGGTTCTCACACCAGATATCACTGAGCAGACCTTTCAGAGACTTCTTGGTGCCACAGTGGGTAGTTAGAGCTGATTTTAGTGTGAGCATGTCAGGCTCTGGACTGTTTTTGTGTCTGGTGTGACAGGCTATCAGGTGTCTCAGAGGGGTTTGGCTGGCTGAAGACCTCAGTTTCCTAGGGGCAGTGCAGCTGCTCAGTGACTGCCTGCTCCTGTCAAGGAGCACTATTAATGCAGGTTTCAAAAGCACTGCAGGATGAGCACAAAGGTTGTGTGGGTTGTGGGTAGCTAGGTAAGTCCTCAGTATAGGCATTGTGCAGCCTAGTCTAGGACTGCAGTGGTTTGCTTTTGTCCTTGCCCAAAGTGTCCAAAGCTGTAAGCAGGCTTGAAAGTGCATGCAGGAGTCCGAAATGTCATTTTCTATTAATCAGGAAACAGCACTGTTTTAAATGCAGGTTTTCTCAAAGTTAGTGGTTGTGCTGGTGCAAGCAGAAAGCAGCCATGGTATGCACTTCCAGCAGAAAGCACCTCCACTTCCAGGGCTGATTGACTCTTTTGTGAGGAGTTGGATAAGCCCTGAAAATTTTCAGATGGACAAACTGAACTTCTAGATCCTTCTAGGACCTAAATGGCAAGCAAAACATAGCTTTCCTAGTTACTTCTTTTCTCCAGGACTGCTTCTGAGTGGCATTTATTCCTTACAAACCCATCTGTTAGCTTGTTAAGCACAGGAAGCTGATACCTGCAGACAACACCTGAAATCAGCCAGCTTCAGCCTTGGTCTGGTGCAACTGCAGTGGGCTGCCCTGAGGCTCCACAGGATTTGCAGCATGGCAGGTGCAGAGGGACCAGCTCCTTATTGCAGCAGCTGCCATGGCCAGCAGGCAACAATCTGAGCAAAGGTGCTGCCAAAGGTTCTTCTTCCTGGAAGAAAAAGAGATTTGCAAAAATAGACTTAAGCCTGGTGTGTCCCTGAGTGATTGCTGTCAAATGGAGATGTATGGGAACTTTGCCACGCAGCACTTATGTGTAAATGCATCCCATTGTCACCATGTGGCTGAGACTTCAGATTTTAAGAAATATCAAAAGTAATATCTAAGCTTTCCTTTCTAAGGAAAAAACCCTAATCAGATTAGAAGGTGGTATGTAAATGGTTATCTGGGAAGCATGCTAATGCTAGAATAGTTTATAGCAATATGGTATAACTTCTATTTACAAAGTAACTTTACAAAAAAAAGTAGAGACTTCTTGGAAGTTCTTTCAGCATGTTTATTAAACAATTGAACTTGATTCCTAAGAGAAATGTCATTGCAGACGAGAAACACTGTGGTATTGGCCTGACAGGCAAATACACAGATGTACACTGCAACTGTGGGGAAGTGATTTGTTGTGTTGTCAGGTTTCAATTTCCTACCAATTTAATTTGACTAGCCCATGTATCTATGAAGTATCACTGCAGCAGTACAACTGCAAATTAGACTAACCAAGGGTCTTAAGGGACCTGGCCAGGTTTGTCACTGGGATTTCCTGGCTGTCAGCCCTAGAATTCAACAATTTGATAACACATCAAGACTGAAAAAGTCTAGGGAAACTAAGGAAATAGCTGGGATCACTGTTGGCACTAGCTGTGTGTTAATAGCAGCAAGCTCTATTTTTGCTCATTGCCTTCAAGTGAGCTTCAGTACATCTCTATGGGTGGCTATGTGAGCACAGTAGTTTAAGTCCATGCCTGTTGCACTTGCAATCTTTTTAAGAATGTAGACACAGTGACTGTCTTGCAACCATGTGTACATCTATGAAATTATTAATAATGATTTTTTGCTTCTTAGGAGAGCTGTGTTGAAGGGACTTGAAAAAACAAATTGGGAATGAGAATTAGCCAATATTGACAGAAACTGTGTAATAATCCATTCTTTAGATTGAGAGCATAGCAAATTTGAACTAATAGCAATTCTGCCAGTAAAAGTCCTCTCAGCATGTAGAGCCTTGCCTATTAAAAAATCTTTCCCTCAAGTAAAGAGCTGGTTTTTCACATACCTGATCATGCCAAGTAATCATACTTGATTATCCCTAAAAATTCTTACTCATCTCTTTTAGTCAAATCATCCTCTCTGAAAATGAGAGCTCTATGGTGAAATTGATTGAGTTTGGCTATTGATTTCCAGTAGATCCATTTTACCAATGCTGAGTCTTTGATGAACACTCACTCCTAAGGATGTACAAAAACCTGAATTTGAAAACCTGCAAGCAGAATGCTCAGTTCCAGTAAATCACACATTTTGTGACAGTGTGGGATAGTTGGAGATTAAACACACTTCCTCCCAAGTTGTGTTTAATAGTGAAGATCAATCTAGTTAGTAATTTAGGCATTAAACAGTAGCATTCTAAGAAGAGAAGAAAGCATAAGGAGGAAATCATCCCATCATACAGCATTTTGACAGGATTAAAGGCTCAGAGCAAAAGGAGGAAATAAATGTGTTGAGAAATAAAGAAATACATGCTTTGTTAACTCAGTAGGTTCTATATACTCAAGCTCTGGGCAGCAATGTTGGGGATATGCAGAGGTGGGATGTTCAAACTTCTGTTACTTGTGGCAGTATTAATCTTTCATTTGGACTAATTGACTACTGGGACTTGCCAGGGAGAGCACTGTCCAGTGAATGAAATTCTCAGCCAGCTGACTACCTTTCATTTTTTCAGTGCTGTCACAGCCTAATCTCTTCTGTTCATGTGTTCCTACCAGATGTGGACTGCTGGGCTTGCCTCTTGCCCAGTGTCATTTCACACATCTGGGAACGCTGTGGTTTGGAGAATGACAAGTCACACTCCTTTCCTTTCTTCCAGTTTCGCCTGGTGGTAAAGACAGCCCTGAAGCTGCTGCTGGTGTTTGTGGAGTACACGGAATCCAACGCACCGCTTTTGATCCAGGCAGTGTCCACTGTGGATGAAAAGAGAGGTGAGTAGCCTTACCAGGGGGTTGCAACTTCCCAGCATAGCTGGGATCAAGGTAGCATTTCATCACTGCTTTCAGTGGTTCTAGAGGTGCTGTCATTGATGCCTGCTTTGTGCAACACACCCTTCATTTCTTAAAAGCGTATTTTAAGTATTTGTATAATCTAAGGCTGTTTGGAGAATTAATTATAACGGGAAAGTGAAGAGTGAAAACTGAGGAGCTCGATTGCCTCCTGGGGCACCGGAATCATTGCCCTTTCCCTGCACCCACATGCAAAGTAAACCCCCCTGTATCTTCCAACCTCAGAGGCTCCTTTGGGCAAGGCTGCCTTTCCACTTCCTTCTGGGAAGCAGCAGTCTGATTTAGAAGAGAAAATGATATCTAATCAGTGTAATCCCTTTGAAGAGAAAGACGAGGTCAGTAATAGTACAGGCTTTATAGTAAAAGCAAAACCATCTGTTGTTACATTAAAATAAAGCCCTTGAGCAGATATTATACTATGAAATCTGTTACCCTTCAGGCTCATGAAAAATACTTGAATATGTATACTGTATTTTTTACAAATAAATAGAACAAAAATGGTTCTTTCTTGTTCTTCCCACAAAGCCATCGCTAAGCTCCTGGGGCATTCTCTCTTGATGTAAAACATTCCTTTGCCTCAAGGAGATTTTTTGAGGTTAGGAGATCCACTGTTGTGGTCTCAGACATGGAGGTTGAAAGCAAGGTTCCCTCTGTGGAGCAACTGCCTCCATACTGAACTTGTCTGAGAGACTTGATATGGTAAAAGTGAAACAAGAAAACATTGAGGGCTAGGGAGAAAGATGGTGCCAGAAATAGGAAAAAGGAGCCAGATTTTGCTTTCAGTTATCAGAATGGATTGAAAAGGGGAAAAAATTATCTCTTATAGCAGGGAAGCAGGCAGGGCCAATTCAAAACAGTGAATTCTGCAGGTTGGCTTTCTGTTTTGAATTAAAACCAGTAAACCTTACAATGCCATAAGCATAAATATAATTACAATATTCATGTATTTGTGAGCATTGTGACTCTTTTTCAGTCATTCTTTCAGTCATTTCATCAACTTTCTGAACCCACTGGTATTCTCAATAACTTCAAACTGCCATATACCTACTAACATGCTAGTAAACACATTAAAGAAGGAGAAAGGAGGACCCTAAACAAAGTATACCCTTCTCTATCTGTAGAACAGCCTTAGGCAATCATTTACATGCCCCAAAGTAATAAAACAAGTAACAACACAAGGCTTGAAAAAATTGATGCATGTAGTTAGATGAGCATATGTTAAGAGCATAATGAGGTTTTAAAGGAATTGTCACACCTGTACTTTGGTGGATTATTTCATGAACTCTTGCAAATACCTTAGCCCAAATACCCAATTTTTCCTTCCTATTTTTTTAAAAATTATTTTCATTAAGCAGTTGTACTTAGCTCCTTAAGAGATTTTTTTTCCTGGTTTTATATTTAGTTCCCTTTTCAGGTCATCAATGTAATAGAGTCACAGAGTCATTTTGGTTGGAAAAGACTTTTAAGACCATTGAGTCAAACCATTAACACAGCACTGCCAAGTTCATCACTAAACCATGTCCCTCAGTGCTGTATCTACATGTCTTTTACATACTTCTGGAGATGGTGACTCCACCACTTTCCTGGGCAAGCTGTTCCAAAACCTGACAACCCTTTTAGTGAAAAATTCTTCCTAATAAGCAATCTAAACTTCCCTTGATGCAACTTGGGGTTATTTCCTCTCATCCTGTCCCTTGTTAACTGGGAGAAGAGGCCAACTCCCTCCCACCTGGCTGCTGCCTCCTTTTGGGAGTGGTATAGAGAAGTAACGTTCCCCCAAGCCTCCTTTTCTCCGGGCTAGAGAACCCCAGCTCCCTCAGCCACTCCTCATCAGACTTGTGCTCCAGACCCTTCACCAGCTCCATTGCCCTTCTCTGGACACTCTCCAGCACCTCCATGTCCTTCTTGCAGTGAGGGGCCCAAAACCAAACACAGAATATGAGGCCTCGCCAGTGCCAAGTACAGAAAGACAATCACTTCCTTGGTCCTGCTGGCCACACTCTTCCTGATACAGGTCAGGGTACTATTGACCTTCTTGACCACCTGGGCACATGCTGGCTCATGTTCAGCCACTGTACCAGCATGCCCAGGTCCTTTTCTGACAGGCAGTTCTCCAGCCCCTCTGCCCCCAGCCTGCAGCGCTGCATGGGGCTCTTGTGACCCAAGTACAGGATCTTGTTGATCCTCATACAATTGGCCTCATCCCACTGATCCTCCCTGTCCAGATCACTCTGTAGAGATTTTCTGCCCTCCATCAGATCAACACTCCCATCTAACTTGGTGTTACCTGCAAACTGACTGAGGGTGCCCTCCGTCCCCTCAACCAGATTGTTGATAACCACAGTAAACAGGAGTGGCCCCAACACTGAGCTCTGGGGAACCTATGAGTGAATATCTGCCAGCTGAACTGAACTGCAGGCACTACCACTCTCTAGGCCAACCACCCAGTCAGTTTTCTACCCAGTGAACAGTGCACCCACCCAAGCCATGAGCAGCCAATTTCTTTAGAAGAATGCTGTGTGAGATACTGTCAAAGCCCTTTACTTCTAGCTGTGAATGTGCTGTGTTTTAATTTATAATTTTAAATTAGTGGCTTAGAACTGAGAAGTACCTACCTTTAATGACTGATGAAACAAAAGAGAAAAAAAAGCAATATGCCTTTTCTTGAACCATTGTCATAAATCTTGCAGGTATGTAATTAAGTTCAGCACTGCTTTGATAAAAGTTCAATGTTTCATGTACATACAAGGTGATGAGATATGACATAATTCTTCAACATGTGTACCACACATGATTAACTTATAGAACCCCACATTAACTTAGCCCGGTTTCAAAGCACTCCCATCTGTGGCTTCTATGTGTGAATACATCTGTATGCAAACTGAACTACAGAGACCCATGAAAGCACTGCCTTTGCTCTGAGGTACAAGCAGACCATAAATGAATAACTGCATCATGTAGGAATTAGCTTCTACTTGCACTTCCATTTAGCTCCCCCCCTTCTCCCATGCTTTCTTGTTTCAGAGCCCCAGAGGAATTTGGTCTCTTCTCAGTTTAAGCATATCAGACTGCACAGGCTCTGAAAGGTGGAGCTGGCATTGCACTCTGCTGTCTAGGGCTTCTTTATCACAAGCATATTTGGGGACAAAGATTAAAGCCAAATGGCCCTCATTATCAGTTCTCTGCTTTTCCTTACATTTCATTCATTGTCAGATTCCACTAAATTAATGCACATACTGTAGGTACAATGGGAAGATGTAAGTTCATTCATATATAAATTGCAAGGAGTACAAGATGTCAGGGTCCTTCCAAAAGTGTTCCTATTTTTCCATCTTATAGCTGCTGAAAACAGGCCACCCTCTAAGTTGGTGGCAGTTCTCATGCAAGGTTCTGCCCTTGTGCAAGATATTTCATGCTTTATACAAACTTATCCTTTGTAGTTGTGATGTCAAGGTTTTGTGTATGACATGAATAGCATTAAAATAAATACATAAAAACATTTAAGGAGGAAACTGAGAACAGAATGAGACTTAAAGCAATGGGCAATGCTATTCGGAAAATACTGTATTAATTTAATATCGGCTTAATTGTTGCAACCTCATTATTCTTTGTCTATACACCATGCATGGTTACTCAAAACACTGCAAGTAGCATCAGAGTTGAGGCTTCAGCCTTCCTGTCAGAATAGCTGTGATGAAGAGCTCTTCCCAGTGACAAGCCTCTAAAGGGCAGTCAAGCAGTTCTCATTTTACCCATTAGAAGGCAGGAGAACACACAAAACTCAATCTCTGCTGTTTCACTTCACTGAGCCTGTTTCATTATTCCCATTGCTTTTGCCACAAGTCCTTCATAAAAGTCATATGGAAACATCCCCATCTGCTCCCAAAAAAATTGCTGGGATGCTACATCATCACCCTTCTACATCATCATTTTTCTGCATCGGGATCTGGTGGAGGAGGAAATTCACCTATCCCCTAACTAGAATCAAGAGGAGGCAGTACTATCAATGACTTTGGCAGAGCTAGTCCAATATGTACCAGATGAGCCCTTTCTTTTCAAATGCAGTTTTCCTCATTATGATCTCAGTCTGAAGAGATCTCTTTCTACTTTAAGCATACTGGACTGCACAGGCTCTGGAAAGGGGAGCTGAAAGTGGAAGGGGGAGCTCTGAGGGGGAGCTGAGCTGGACCTGCACATGTGCTGTGCTCTATGGGTGATAACTTGGAAATTAAATTATATATTTATAATTATATATATACAAGAATATTAACCCAAGGACAGCAAAGTAAGCTTATGGTGCAACTTCCACAGCAGAACTATCTTATCCTGAGTGGGTAATGGATGGGTTTACAGCTATTTCCATGTTAACTTCTTGGCTGTTCAGACTGACATCATAGTGGGGGAAGTAGCATTTGAAAGAAAGGTTTAACTTGGTACAAACTGGAATTGTTCTATCAAAGTCATTGATAATACTGCCTCCTCTTGATCATAGTTAGGAATAGATGAAGAATTTGTAATGTAAGTTTAGATTTTGGAAATTTAATAGCAGCGTAAAGAAAGCCTTTGAAAGGTAGATGAGCTATTACAGGGCTGTCTTACTAGTAAGTGTGCCTGATCAACAATTCTTTAAAAATTGTATTCTTAAATAAAATGGCAGCATTGCTAGGAGAAAATGATATATCATCCTTGCAGGAAAACAGTAAGGTGGCCATGAAATTATTCTTTTACGATAAGAATTATTCAGACATTCAGGGGAAAAAAAACAAATCATATGGATGCTACCTAAAAAACAAACCAGAATTGTTCCAAGAAGAGTAGAACCTGTCTGCAAAACTAAAGGACTCTCACTGAACAATGCAGTGGATTAAATAAATTTTTTATGTTGTTATTAACTCACTGTTTCTCCAAATTACATTATTGTAAGTCAGACTTGTATGGTTTCCCCATTTTGTTTCTCTTTCCTATTTCCTTCCATTTTTCATTTTTTCACTGAAAACCACAGGAAAACATTTTTGTAGTGAGAATATCATTCCTGCTGATCATACATCATTTGTGAGCTGAGGGAATTTGTTCCACGTGACTTTTGAACATACACTGCACAAAATGTCTGGCACTATAGAGAATCTGGTGAAGAGGTGTCAAGTGTATTTTTGTTACAGACATGTATTTGAATTAGCATTTAATTAGTAATGCATAGAAATACATTTGGAGAGCTGAGAGTGAATCCCACTCCTCCTCTGATTTTGCTTAAGACAAAAAAGCCCTGATTCAATAGTAAAGACTGTCTGAGGAGGGGAAAAAAAGGAGAAATCTTGCTGTCTGCACATTCACTTTTAGACAGGTTTTCCACACAGTGCACTGCCATTGCCTTGAAAGTGTAGATCCTTGGTTAGCATGGAGAGATTTGATGTCTCTGTAGCAGGGTATATATACGATATTATCTTTAATAATCAAGGGCTGTTATAGGGTAATACAGAGTTTAGACCTTGGGGTGACTGATCAGTCAGTGACAGGTGGCTGTGATGGCACATTTGCATTTTGCTGCCTAGTTATACTCAAACTCTCATCATCAGGGGATGTGGACTGTTGGAATACTCTGCATGTTTCCCTCTGAAACTGAAAGACTGTCACAGTTCTGGTTGTGTGGTCGATTTATCTCTAGGCTAAAGTTAGCTCTCTGCTTAGTTCTCCTCACCTTTAGCTTTACTCCAAAAAAAAACATTGAATTGCAGTCTTTCATTATTTATTTCAGTTTTTCTAGATAAAACTATGTAAATGCATTCATCTTACCATTCAGTCAAGTGAGACAGGACAGTTTTACAAGGTGCCTTCCATACAAGAGGCTGAGTCTGGGTCATATGTTGCTTGCCTGGTGTTCCTTGCACAATAACTCAGTAAACCATTAGGGTTTAGGTATCAGAGAAATATGCAAATTCAAATCACCATGTGAACCAAGTAAAGAATTAAAAGCAGAAATTATGACCTTTCTTAGTGGAAAAATGAGAGAATCATATCTGAAAGTTCTGTAGGTAGGTTTCCTATTAAAATAATTTGAGAAAGAGCCACAGCAAAAATCTTTCCCCCTCATTGATCATTTCTTTTATCCAAGACATGTAGCCTGTAATTTGAGAAAATTGTTTCTCTGCCACAGTGTTTTGTTAACCTGCCTTACCTTAATGCAGCACAACTCAGCAGTAGCACCAGAAATAGGAGCAGCAGGCACACTGAAAGCACAGCATGTAGGTCTCTGCTGAAGATTTATCAAAGCCTTTGTGAACCTATGATAGGCTGGGTAAAATTCCTGTTGCCTGATCTTTAGAATTTTGGTGTCAGTCACACTGTGCTGCTAGAGCTTCCTTCATCATCAAGGGAGAGAAGTTGGTGCCTTTGGAGAGAGTCCACCTGCTGTATTTTATATCCCTGCAATGAGTGGGACTGTAGTTTTCACTGTCTACATTAACTTCACTCTCAGGGGAGCAGGAGAGACTGTAGACAAAGCTGGATCTTTCTGCTTGAACTTTCACCTGGCCACATACTCCAACTTGTGCTGCTTCTTGGATGAGTGTTGTTGCTGTAGCTTTCTGTTTTGATCATCGTAACCAATGATTTCTGCTTTTCCTTTAGGAGCCAAGCCATGGTCCAACATCATGGAGATCCTGGAGGAGAAGGATGGGGTTGATACAGAACTACTGGTTTATGCAATGACCTTGGTTAACAAGGTTTGTTTACTTTGTTAGCATGCCTGGTGCAGATAATATTAGTGTTTTCAATTGTGTAATGAATTCCCTGATGAGAGTATATGGTGGAGGACACCTGTCACAGAGAGGTTGCAGGACAAGCTGTAATCGGTCGGCACACTCCTGCTCCTTGTGCTGCAGCCACCCCGAGGCAGCAGCCAGGAGCAGAATTGTTATTTTGGTGGCTGTTGTATGGAATTGTGGCCTGACATGGCTCGTCTCCCAGCGCTGACAATGCAGTGCTAAAGGAAAGCACGACAGACTATCTCAGCAGACTGTCCAAGGCGAGAAGGAAAGCAAGTGCTGGTGAAAAGATCACACGCTCACAAAGGCTTGAGCTGTGCAGTTTTCTAGCCCAGATAGTTCAAATTCTTTTTTTTTTCTGTGATTTAAATATGATTAATTTAACAGGTCTGAGTGCTAGTAAGAGTGCTTCTGCATAAAAAGTAAGGTTGCATTTTTTCTTATTTCCTTATATTTTCTAGTGACCGGATTTACAAGTCATAGTTTTGCAGTAAAGTCAAATATTTTCTGAAATACTGACTTATGCTGTTGGGAGGGAGAAAATGGAAGTTTCTTGAAAGTTAGAAATTTATTAGTGTAAATTCCTTAAAAATCAGCATCTAGTCACAGACAAATTGTAGAGGTGGCAGTACTAAAATTAAAGATTCATTTTTTTATAGAGCACAGAAGGCCAGCATACTCTTGGCAAATAAAATAACTGTGTGGTTTATGGTTATACTTAATAGGACAGAGTATTAGGAAACAATATTATTACTTATTGTATTCACTTGAAATTTATCCTGAGTTTGTTCATGGAGGTCACACACCAAGCTGACAGCTTATTGGGCTCTTGGCTACATGACTGGAATTGTGGGTTGCTTTTTTGTTTGGTTTTTTTTTTTTTTTTTTTATAAAATGATTTCTTAATGGCAGATATTCTCCAGCAAATATGCCTGAGAAAGACTAACTTCTCCTGGTGACATTGCTGATCTTACTCTACTCAAGCTTAGAGTCACCCTTGCTCCTGCTTCCATGGTAGTAAGGTTTCTCTTGAGTTTAAAAGACCACCTTTCCTTACTGCTGTACTCTTTCTGAAAAGCATCACCAGTTATACATGCTTCTCTCTGTAGCTGCTATTAAAGCCAAGGTGACTAGTCATTAATGTCTCTGTTTTACACCTTTTCTGTACTGATTCCTCTTTCTGAGGTAGTTCTCTTCATCATTTGCACAGTTGTGACCTACCTGGTGTTTGACTTCCTCAAAGATTTTCCCTGCTGACATTTTTAGTATCCTGTAGTTGATTCCTTTAGTCTGAGTTTTTCAGGACATTGAAAGATATTTTTAGGAGGAGGTAGTTCTTTAAAAATATACAGAAAGAAAAAGCATCTCACAGTCAAAGGAGCAAGGCAGTTATGAAGATCAAGGAAGAGAGGAATCCCACAAATCCACACTTATAATTATGATCTGGCTTATGGGCAGCTTTATGATGTTTTTAATGGGATATTTTTTCATGATTATAGAGAAAACAGCAAGCAGCATGTAACAGTTGTAATTTTTTCCCCCATGGAGAATACAAAGAAGTCTCAGATGGTTTCAGCTTCTCTAGGCAAGGAAATGTCAAAGCTTTCAGTGCAGGCAGAGTCCTCATGAAGGATTTGTCTTAAGGAAGCATGCTTGTACTCCTTTTCCTTTCTCCGTGTGTCCATTTACAGTTTTCCTTCCTGCTCCAGAGCACAACACCTTTCTGCCAGACATAAGAATTGCTCCAGTCCTTTTATGCTCTCCCTCTCTTTTGTTGATGCTTAACCAATTTACTTATGCTATTATTTTATTAACCCTCTCTTAATTTGTGAGGATTTAGGCATTAATGAATCTCTTAGATGACAGTGATCTCAGTGCAGATACTTCTGTTTATGTATAGTTCCACTATAACCTTTATTATCTTCTTTGGATTAGTTAGAAATTGAATTTTATATGCTTTAGGCTATGAAAGTGGATCTGTGAGTGTAATGACAAACTGTGGAAAGGAAAAATATTTTATTTTTATGCTTGAGAATTCAATTGCCCAGTTCTGGTCAACAACATGCAGTGAAAATCACATTTACACTGCTGTGTGATTTAAAATTATAATAACCAATAGAGGGCTGCTGACAGCAGCAGTTGCCAGTAAATACTACCTTATGCTCCTGTTTTTCCAGTCTACAGCTTTCCTTACCTAGGATTTAAAAATAGCTATATTTGAAGGTGGGTGATCTGCATATCAATGTTAAGATGATTTCCTGTTATTTTTGGAAGTAAATGCTCAGAAGATCTGACTGTTCCTTCACCCTTTTGCAGATGAAACATCCCATTTTATTGTGCATGAAGGCATTCAGNACAGCAGCAGTTGCCAGTAAATACTACCTTATGCTCCTGTTTTTCCAGTCTACAGCTTTCCTTACCTAGGATTTAAAAATAGCTATATTTGAAGGTGGGTGATCTGCATATCAATGTTAAGATGATTTCCTGTTATTTTTGGAAGTAAATGCTCAGAAGATCTGACTGTTCCTTCACCCTTTTGCAGATGAAACATCCCATTTTATTGTGCATGAAGGCATTCAGGTCAGAATAGTTGCTGTCTATGTCTTTTGTTTGCAACTGAAAGCCCCATAGTTGAACACTTTTCTAATATTTCCACATCCAAGTTAAAGCTCCATTGAATGTGCAGTGTCATAACTTCATTTGCTGAATCCTCAGATTTTTACTCAATGTTAGGTGTTAGTTTAGGAAGGAACAAAATGAATGTGGTATCTGTTTTCAGCACTGTTCAGGACATTTTAGTTTCATAGTCTTCATTGGGTTCTAGATAGAGGCTTAAATGCTGTCTTGGAAGGAAACAAATTCTTAATTAAAGCCTGAAAATATAACCTTAACATTTAATTGATGTTTGTGCTAAGAATTCCTGTTGTGGTGGATTTCACCAGTCAATCGTCCTTCAGTAATAACTGAAGAGGAAAATTTTGCTGTGTTGTGTTTAGTTAGAAAAAATTAAATTAAAAGGTAACCTGTTGATGAATATCTTCCAGTGCCTCACATCATTGGAAAGATGTGCTTTAACAAAACAGCTATGTCATCTTCCTGTTTCTCTCTCATTAGTCATGTAATCCAGACCCATTTTCCTGAATGTAAGACTTCTTGGTGTAGGGAGGCAGCCCAGAGTGGCTTCTCTTTTCTGCACTCTGCTGCTCAGAGCCACTTTGGAAAAGACGGGCTCCAGAAAAATGCCATTCACAGGGCTCAGTTCATCCCATCCCAGGCACGAGAAGATGTAACTCTCCTTGGAGAGGGCCTGGGTTTTGCATCTCTTTCCCTTGCTCTTTTTCTCCTCTACTGGGGATATAGATAAATTACTTAGCTAATTGAATGGGAGAGAGGAAACTACCTCAGAGTAAACTTCTTTCTGGTGAGCTAAAGCAGAAAAACTGTGTTGCTTCCAGGCTGCACTCTCAGGTATTTTGCAGAAACAGCTCTGCATAGACTGGTTTCTGTGGCAAGATCTGTATTGCTCTGCAGGTAGGTTGCACAGTGTGTTCAGTAGTTTCTGCTCAACATGTGCAGGACTAAAAGATTTTTTCTGCATCAGGGATAAGGAGCATTAAAAAATCAGCACAAACTGACTAGAAATCAATAACAATCCAGAACAAGAGTTAAGGAGACAGTGTACCTTTAATAAGGCTTTTTAATTTGAAGGAGAGGAGAGGATTCACTATCTCTGTAATACAAAATAATTTGTGCTCTGGGAAGATGACTGCTGCTGCAGGTATGGAGGACAGTAGGCACATAGTGCAGGATATTTCCTGCTATCCTGACATCACACAGCTGTGCATTGGACTTTTTCTTCTTAAGGCTAAACTTACAGTAACCAGTAGGAACTGAGCTTTACTCTTTTTAGCTAAACGTTTGTTGGGTTTTTTTTCTCCTTCTTTGCTTTTATCCCTGTGTTTGATGGTTTAACATTCTCTGTTCTTTAAGTCTGTACTTGAATGAAGCCAGAAAGAATCCAACTGTATATTTTAAAGACCTACATTTTCCATACTTTTTTGTATAAAATAACAACATTGATTTGTTTTGCCAATTATTCATTTTTCTACACATTGCACAGAGTTGTTTGTTAAAAGCTGTGCCACTTGTTTTTTATTTTCTATCAGTGTCTCTAATCCCACATCATGGGTTTTACTTTATTGAAATCATACATAGCACCACTTGCCACCCGCTTTTAAAATCCTTTGTTTAATTCTTTTCAAAACAAACAGATTTAAATGTTTTTCCTTTGATTCTTAGACGCTGTCAGGATTGCCAGATCAAGACTCTTTCTACGATGTGGTGGACTGTCTGGAAGAGCTAGGCATTGAAGCTATTTCACAGAGACACTTGAACAAGAAAGGAACAGACTTGGACTTAGTTGAGCAATTTAACATTTATGAGGTAACATAACATGCCCTGTTTTATGCATCTTACAGCTTGTGCAAACTTCAAAGCTGAGAGGAGGGGGGGAATGTAACCTAGGTGAAATTTGGTTATCTCTCTCCTATTTTAAAAGAAAAACATCTGGTTGCTGGAAGTATTATACACATTTGTATATGTGACCCACTATAGCACATAGCTGCATTTAATGCAAAGACATCATATCAAAGCTGGGGCATAGTCCAAGGCAAACCAGCACATTTACTAGCCTCCTTTCTGCAACTGCTAGTTACACATTCTGAAGCAAGGAGAAGTTCTTTCCATGTGCAAAAGTATTCAGCTCGTGAAAAAGGTTCTGCTGAGCTCAACTTCACAAATACCACTTGTTCTGCAACTGAATATCCAGCAAGTCCATGTTTAAGAGTTTACACTGGACCAGATCCTATGCAGTTTGCAGCAATGGAGTAATGAGTGACTCCACATTTACCACCTAGGTATAAAATAACTACTTCTGAAGCATTTATATGTAGGGGTAGGGTATCCAGTTTCTTAATAATTAGCCTTTTTTTCAGACTTTGGGAAGTACTGGAGCTAGGAGGTTTAGGCTGAAGTTGTACTGTAAATGTGAATTAGTATTCTAGCACAGCAAAATTAAATTATGTCATCTCTGCTTGAGTCCAGCGAAGGATTTGATAGATTAGACTCTCCATTTTCTCCATCAACTCTACTCCCATGCCACTTCACTAACTAGCAGAGTTAAGCTTTATTTACAGCAATTTTCAGGAAGAACCAGGTCAAAATAGGAACAAGAGAATGAGAGGGCTCAATATTCTTTTCTTTTGCTATCATCAGAGGCATCATCTTATAAAGCCCTTTACAAAATATGGTGATTAATCTTAAAAGGATGGATTGGGTTTTTTGTGCATGCTGCACCTACTGAAAGACGTAATTGCAGAATTGGCAGTTGACTTAGTTGGGTGCCACCTTTTTCTTGATAACCAAACTAAATTTAAACATGTCTATGCAGGTTCTTACTTTTTTTTTTCCTGCCAAGCTTGTTTTTTACCTGAAAAAATCTGTTTTTCCTCACAGAAACAGATTTTACACCCTAAGCAGAAATATCTCACTTCCCCTCCATTTTTTTTATGTAGCACTTCTGGTAAGAATTACCAGAGTAACAAGACTAATAGAAACAAGAAGATAGGCATTCTTCTGATCACACACATTGCCCTTTCAGTGCCTCTACCTGTTTCCGTGGATCTTTCTCATATCATTATTTATGATTATTTAAAATGTTAGGCTGGGTTTCAGATGAGAGCCACTAGTTACTGTGTTGTTTCTGCCTGGGATCTCTCTCCTCATGTACCATGAGATAACACTTTGTTTCTATTAGAAGTACTTCTCATTGGCACACCAAGGATGTGCAGCAGTTCAAGATACTTGGCACTGCGCCCATGCTTTAGTCCTCTGCTATTTCCAGCCCACTCTAGGTGGTAACTTCCACTTACTCACTACAAGTGTCATGTCTGAACACGAGGAAATGTTGAATCAGTCAATGCATGGAGTTTTTTCCTGTTGACTTCACTAGAGCCAAGTCTTCACCTAAGTATTCTGGAAGGAAATAAAGAGAAGTGGTTGTCCAAGACAGCTCAGCTTCCTTGAAAAATCAGTCCCACATTAAAAAGAAAACAAACAGATTAGGAGATACATAAATGTGTTGTTACAGGTCCTATAGTGTTGCATGCAAGGCATCAGTGTATAATTCCATTGTTAGAGCTGCCACACTGCACTAAAGGATAGACAAGGACTTTTGGGGGTAACTGTAGAACTAATGAAGCTAATTGGAGTTAATCATGTTGAGACCAGGAAACTTTTAGGCGCAGGTGTGCAGACCTGTGGTAGCTGAAGCGACTGTGTCCTCGTCCTCTGTTTGCCAGGTGACGCTGAGGCACGAAGACGGAGATGAGAGTGCTGAGCTGCCTCCCAGCGGGCGCAAGGACCGGCGGAGGGCCAGCCTTGGCGCTGGCGAGCGCAGGGGGCTGGAGCGCCGGCGGAGCCGCAGGCACTCGGCTCAGAGCATCAAGAGCACTTTATCGGCCCCCGCCAGCCCCTGCGGGCAGTCGAGCTTCGCGCTGAGCCACGGGCAGCGCGTGGAAGAGCTCAGCGAGAGGTAAGGGCAGGAGCTCAGGGATACTCCTCTCTTCTCCCTTTATATTCTGTTCTTTGCACTTTATTAACGTGGCAGTCTTTGTTATTTTCCTCTTTTCATCGAAATAAAAATGAAAAAAACAAAAGCATATTCAGAGTTAAAAACACCAGCACAAAAAAGAAATGGATTTGTAGGTGACTTACCTACATAGATAACTTCTTTGGCACCATCCATCCTAAGTAAGTGGACCCAAACCACAAGATAGAGCATTTGGTATGGGAACTAAGCTTAATTTAATCTATTGACACATTTTATGTTCACTGTGTCCACATAAGAGAAGTTTGTAATAAGAGCATGGTAATGTTAATTCAAAGTTATTTGTCCTTATTTGTCCTGTATATGTTACAGTTCATTTTTTTTTCTTCCTTTTCATAATATTTGCCTTTGAGGCTACAGTGTAGTTGGGAATATATCTAATGTTTTATAATTAGCAAAAGAGGGGCAGTAATGGGTGGCTGAGCAGCAGCCTGCAACAGTGCAGTCAGCCGAAGATGGTCTCTTTGCCAGTCCTATGATGGTTGGCTTAGGCTGTGTGTGCTTAGGGGAAAAAGGAGCTGCAGGTCCTC
Organism: Notiomystis cincta; assembly: GCA_013398075.1. NCBI lineage: Eukaryota > Metazoa > Chordata > Aves > Passeriformes > Notiomystidae > Notiomystis > Notiomystis cincta. The sequence goes on from VZRX01011831.1 coordinate 37,751, forward strand.
AGCGTGTCTGACTGCTGCACAAGAGGGCTGGAATTAATTTTGCCAAAGTTGGATGTCTGATCAGCTCTCCTCTCTTTGATGTCAGTGGAGTGCAGCAAGCACTGGTGGGCCTTCAGTTATCTAATGTGTTCTACACGCCTGAAATTTCAACCAAGATGAATCACACTCTGAGACTGCCTGTTTGCTGACTCTCAGGAGAATCTGGCTGACTAGCTCAGGTGGGGATACATAAGCTGCAGACAGCAAAAGCTGGACACTGTCATCTTGTTGCTGAAGATGCAGTTTGAAAAACCTGAAGCGTGATCTGTACAAGAGCATATCTTGTATTAATTATAACATTTGGGAAGTTCATTGAAGGTTGGTTAGCACAGGATGTAAACTTGGAGCCTTAAAATCCTGTTACGTGTAAAGCAGTCCTTGCAAAGAGAGCTGGGTTGACTAAAGTTTAATGGCTTCTGGCAAGATGAAAATGTCAGACTCCAGATAACTGAAACAGCAGTTGGATATTGTATACCAGAGAAATAGCACTTTATTTTCTTCTTCTTGTTGTTGTTGTTTTTGTTTTGCGTTTGACAACACATTAATGCTTGTTTTCCATCACCTTCCGTGGCCTGGTCTTTAGTGGGCTGACAGCTGAGAGCCCCACGGTCTTACAGGCTGATAACAAGGATGACAGTGCATTTGAGGATGAGTTTAAAGCATCTTCAGTGTGAGTACAGCTGGGAGCTTCAGCTGCTCTGCATGGGATGCCTTGTGCATGACCTTGGGCCCTGCTTCAGGACTTAACAATGTGACTGGGAATCTGTAGCCAGGGATGTGGAGCAGATATCAATGATTTTTTTGTTAAACTGATGAATTTGGATTGGAAATGAGGAGATGCTTCAACTCTACAGAAATTGTTTGTTCCCTTACTCTTGATTAATTAAACAAATAGAAGCCATCCAGGACAACAACTTCTGCCAATATGTTTTCTCACTATTACTGTGTGTTCTTGCTAGTTTTATTTTGCAGTCTTCAATAACTTCTAATAAATTTGTGTTTGAGCTACTTTTTAATAGGAATAGAATAGAGAGACAAATAAAAACAGAACAAATTCGTTTCAGAAGCTCTTTGAAATATTTTTTCACCAATATAACATAATTTCAATAATTATGCTACTTTTTTGGAAAAAAAAAAAAATCATCCAGTTATGTTCCACACAGCCGTTGATAGTGACATATTTTAAAGCCTAATTTGAGTTTAAATACAAGAAAGAAGTCTTTATCTAAGCAGTCAATTTTAATGTCATGTAACAGTTATGTTCTGTAGGAAAATAATTAAATTCTCTTCAATTCCATTTGGAATGTCCAACTTGCTTACCTGGCTCTGTAAGGAAACAGGCATTCAATTATAAATGTGTGTAACTCTGATCTTTACTTTGCATATTAGTTAAATAAAAATACTGTCTCAGCCCTCACCCCTAGTCTCCAGTCCTCTTAGCAGGTAAAGATAGGGAATATTATTTGTAGCTGGCACATCAGATTTTTTCTCATTGGACATTACGCACTACAAAGTATCTTCAGGATTCGAAGATACAAGTTCTATGCTCAGTGAAATTTTTTAAGTTACCATAAAAAGAAGTAAGTCAGCTGTTGGATCTTCTATAATTCCCATTTTTCTGGTAAAGTGTTTCTGGTAAACAAGCATTTCAGATAAGCAGATTCTGTCCTTCGCATTTTTAGATTCATTATCTGCCCAAATCTGTAGTTGTGGTAGGAAGAGGAAAAACAGCCTTCCTGCTTTATCATGTTCCAGTAAGTCTCAACCTTCAGTGAAATAGTCCAGATGTGTGCAACAGTATCTCTACACCTTATAGCTAAACTGAAGGAAAAAAAACACAACAAAATAGAAGGAAAAGCCTTATGTCTTCTATTCATTAATATTTAGGCAGAAAAATAGTGAAGTTGAGTGAGTCCTATAAGGACATTTATAAAATTCGAATTAAATGGAAAGAGGGTGGGGCGTTTTTTAAATTTTCAAATTTGAGCACATGGTCTCCAGTGCAAGATATTTATTGGTTTAAAGGACTTGAATAGAGCATCATAAATTCAGATCTTGCTATAATTTGTATTGAAATTTTAAAATCCTATGTTAAAATATGATGAAGACATCACCTGATTTTGTCAAAATAAATGCTCATTCTGACCCTGCTATTTCCATTGTTATTGTTGTAGAGAGGAATCTAAACAAATGGATAAAAATTACTTATTACCTCTGTAAATTGAAAGTGACTTCTGTTCACCTATGCAAGAACTGTCTCCTGCTAATGAGCTTTTGGTTCATAACCCTGGTCCCTCTTGAGAAAGAAAAATTTGGTAGTAAGTTTTTGCAGTGCTATATTTTCAAAAAAATAGTCTATAAAATGGATTTCAGTCTTTATTGCTTCACTACGTTTTCTTTCCCAGTAGAAACTGTAACAACACTAATGATAATCTTATTGTGTTTTCCCTGCTGAAAGTTCTAAACTTTGTGTGTGGCTGCAGATGTCTTATGTCTGGTTTTACAATGGATTAGACCCAGCAGAATTGCTTCTGATGGGCACAGCTTGAGTTTGAAGTCACACTCTTACACTGTACTAGATTTTATTTTGGGCAATATTCTAGGTTATTTTTGGACTTCTGTACCAAAATCAGTAGAAGGTCCAAGTTCTTTCCCATCATTCTCCTTCCCACAATGTTCATGTTTCTTTTCTTTCTAGCTCATCAGCTGTTTTGGCAATTGCTTTGCTTTTGTTTACCACATCAAACAGGTTGTCCACAGTCATCTGCTCTGTGTCAACCGATAAGTCTTCCAAAAAGACAATAATCCATGGTGCTGGTAAAACAACAAAAAAGACACAATATTGGCCAAATTCTGTTCTGTCTCACAATTGTCTATATCCAGAAAAGTTGTCTGAAGTCAATGGAGTTGCTCTGATCTACACCAGGCTAATTGAGAGCAGACTTTGGGTTTTGAGCTGGGAAAAGCTGACCGTAAATGCTAAGGGCAACCAAAAGGAAAACTTGCAGGCCTTTTTCATCCACTTGGCAGCCTTTTCCCAAACTAAATGTATTGCTTTTTCGCCTGTGGTTCAAAACAAATAGGGATCCAAATCTGCTTTGTGTTAAAATAGTTTTCATGGAGAGTGAAGCTCAGCCTGATGTGCCTGTTAATAAATAAATAAAGAAGTTGATAACAGCTACTAACTAAGAAAGGCTGAAGGTTGATTTAAAGGTCTGTGCCTGCTGCAGAATACTTTAAGATGCCCGTTCCTGACCACCAGCAAGTCTGCTTTGCTAAAACTTCTTTCTGTTACCGTGATGGCATAGAGCACCAATAAGCCTGACAGGTCCTGTTAACATGATGTTTTAAATGCTGTGCTGGAGGTACCTCCTGAGGTTTTCTGTCCTGGTCCAAACTGAGTGCTCTCAGTCTGTGGTCTAGCATGCTGTTTCTTATGCAGTAGACTTTTAAACACATTCTTCCATGGATTGTGTTGTTTGTTTGTTTGTTTGTTTTCTTTTTAAAGTAAAGCTAGCTTTTTCCAGCCACACCATGAATAGAGAAAGGGAAAAATGTAAGGAGTGGCATGGAATTTGCAACAGATTTTTGTTGTTATTGTATGCAGTGATTTATGCAGTGATTTCTGGCTAAATGAGCATTAAAAGACAAATTTCTGTCTGTCTGTCTTGCAGTCTCATCCTGACTGGCTTTCAGAGTGTAAAAGGCAGGCTGTTCAGAAGTTCTCAGTGCTGTCTTGAACAGTGTACAGCTTCTCTGAGTTCTGTACATACAAATCAGAAACAAGTGCTCCTCCCAGTTTTTCAAATTAATGTTTCACATTTTGCTGTGCCTTTCCCTTTCTTCAGTACTGCACAGAGACCATACTCCTCTCTAGCCCTGGGTGTCCCATCAGAGCTGTGTCAGCCAGACCTTACAAACATATTCAAGTGAGCTTCTGGGAGATTTACCCTGACACCTCCTATCAGCATTTGAGTGAACAGCTCCATCACCACAGAATTAGTTACAGTCCAAGACTGAGGTTTATGAAGTTGTGAATAGCTTGGATTAGATATTTACCTCTCTTTACTAGACTCTCTGCTTTTTATTTCCATAGATTTGATTTGGTTTATATTATCAAAAATCACCAAAGACTTGCTAAGATCGGTCTTATAACACCAAATATGTTCATCTAGAGACAACCTGGCAAGAGCTTTCTTGTCAGTATTCCTGTGTTTGACACCTAACAATGGAAGAACTGACTGCCATCTCAAGAACTTTACCAGAGTGGAGCCTGCATTCTGCATCAGTGACCAAAGCTGGCTTTGGCAAGCTATCTCTTAGTAGAAAGTGAGACTAAAAAGATATGAGGAACACCAACTATTCAGGTCTACCTGAGGCTTCCAGATTTTTCAATCTGAAGAAAGCTGGCCTTCAGCAGAGCTGTATTGATAAGGTAAAAACAACAGAGAAGCAAACAGGGAATTATATATCAATGAACTTTGGGGGTTTTAGGGTCCTGCCTGGAAGCCTGTTAGGACTCTTCCTCTGAGCAAAAAGTTGCACAGGGAACTCCAAAGTTTCCCACACACTTCTGGGCTAGCTGGACACAGCTCCATTGCATGGTGCACCCTGGGCTCAAGGTCTTTCACACCCTTTATGGTACTAGAAAAAAACAGGGAAATAGTTGTCTAAATAAAGGAAAGCTTTGCTAAGAAGTCATAAGGATCTGTTTGTTAGAAAATGCATGTTTCTGATGTTTGAGGATTGCCAAGATGCAGGCAGAGATCGGGATGCTATTTTGGTTTTACCAGAAAACAATGAATACAGCTGAGCCTCTGATGCTAAGCATTTTTTCTGCTCAGCTTCAGATTCCTGTCAAGTTTCTAACCAACAGCACAGACCTTAGTTTGCTTATTAGGCCCCATTAACTGATTGTTCAAACTGCTTCATGTAGAGCCAGGACTGCAGGGTTGGTTTGTCCAAGATACAGCTGAGGCTTCTTTTTTTATTATCATGATTTTCCGTGTTTTCAGACATCCCAAACCATAACTAATCTTTTATTTTTCTCTAGCATTTACTATGGAAAAATTCTAGTTTTTGTCATGATGTTTCAAGTACTGGTGACTTTCCACAACACTGTAAGAAAAGATGTGATTGTATAAACACAATGTCTATAGATCAAAGATACAGTGGTGGGTGGGGTTTATTTTATTTTATTTAGGATGGTTTGTTCTACATCTCTTAGAGTTGCTGTGTCAAATATGATGAGTGGTATGATAGGTATGAAACAGCAAAGTGGGGAGACTCAACATCATCATTTGATGTAAGACTCAGGTTGTGGTATGGATTAGTAAAGGCCCAGATGAGAGGAGAACTTAATTTCTCTTTTATTGTTGTGATAGAAAGAAACGCATGTTGGGGTTTTTTTCCTTAGTGTTTATCTCTGGTTCCTAGTTTGGGATATTGAAAACAACTGAGGCATGAGATTAGACAAAGAAAACATCTCCAGGGTAAACATGCAGTCACATATCTGTGGATGTGAGTCTCTAATAGAGGAACATACACATGGACATACACGTATACGTATGAGCTGAGCTGCCTAGCACTTGGGTGTGCTTTGGCAGTGAATGGCATATGAGCACTTAGGAGAGAGATAATAATTCTTTTCACTGTTTGGTTGGTATGGGTGAAAATGGAACTGAGGTATAAAAAAGAAGAGGTTTTGGAAAGATTTATCTATGAAATGAAATGGCTTGGTAAGGCAGCCAAGGTAGTGTCTGTTCATAGCATCAGATCTTTGACAATAATACCATAAAAAATCTGACCTAGGTTTGGAGCAGAAGAACACATTTATGTCTCCTGTGCAGGTAGGATCTGAAGCATGAAGTTGAGAAGATGCAAAAGGAGGACCCAAAAAGTGTGAATTTTGTGATCTTACTCTCTGTAAAAATATCTTGGAAGCTCCTGTAAGGAATGCAGTAGAGGAAAAGATATGAGATAGATTAAGAAAAATTTTCCTTTGAAGCCATACTAGAAAAAGGGACTGCATTGATGTATAGATAGGAATTGACCCACTAATACATAAGTAATAATAACACAAAATTTAAAATGTACAGCTTGATGAGTATCTCAGGTCCAGGTCCTATTACTGTTTCAAGTTGATATCAGCCTTTTCTATATGAATTTAAATATCTCTGTAAGAATGTTAGGTTTTCTAGTAGGAATACTCTTTGCTGACTGAAGGTCTTGCTGAAAGGAAATGTTTTATGCTTGGTATACATACAGAGGCCAGTGGACAGCACTGCACTTTGATCTAAAGGCAATGGTAGATTTTCCCATTTAAACTTCAGGAGGAGTGAAGAAAGCACTAAAGTTTAAATAGATTATAGCTGCATGGCAAATGAAATCACAGCATGATTCAGCCTAATTATTTCACTTGGTTTTTTTTCTACTGTGTGTTTAGCTTTCCTGAATTACCTGAGGAAATGCAATGCCAAACCAGGGTGTGAATGCATTTCTCTGGATCTGTGTGGTAGTCTTATGCACTGGAGTATACCTGCCTTAGAGAGTTCACCTCTCCAGTGTGTTCCCAGTGTTTGTAAACATGATCCTCTGAGAACTGGAAAGGTTTTT
>VZRX01011839.1:0-22546 GCA_013398075.1 Notiomystis cincta
GCTCCCAGTACGGGCTCGTGGAGCTGCGCCCCGCCGGGGACTCGGTGAGAGCCGCGGCTGCGGGGCTGGTGCTGGTGTTGCCGGCGTGTTGGGGTCGGCTTTGGCTGCAAAGCTGGAATGAGGCGTTTGCTCCCTCGCCAGCGGGAGCTCTCCGGGAACTCGCCTGTCTCCTGATGCTGCTGCCCGTTCGCGGCGGTGTCGGCGGGGTCCTGGGGCCTCCCGCTGCTCCCCGCCGCCGCTCGCTGCTGTCGCAGGGCGCCGCCGGAGCCGCTGCGCTGTGCTCTTGGTGGCTGAAGAGGCTTGTTGTGCTTCTAAAGTACTAAGTCTGCCTCTTTAAGAGCGTCGCTGTGTTAGACGCGTGTCACTCGCACGGTTTAGTCCTAAGCACGACCTGGGGAAGAGTTGCATCACTTCAGGTTCACAAAAGAGAACCAAGCAGGCAAAGAGATAGTGAAGAGTACAAGAGGAAACTTTTGAAACTTTACTCTAGGGGGAAAAAATTCCACCATACCGCTGAAGTAATAAAATGCTAAGGAGTCATGAACTCCTGTTAGAGTGGAGTTGCTTTCTTTTCACTGTGCGACTCTGAGGCATCTAATTCCTTCAGTACATTCAGTTCTGAAATTAACTGACAAAAGACCTTTGTGGCTTTCCAGGGATTTAATTTTCAAAGCAGATTGTGCTATGTCTAGAGGTCTGCATGCCCCCTTAAGAGCAGTGGGACACTTTGAGCAGCTACCCATGCACCTCTTAATGTGGAGAAGTGTGAAAAGGGTGTTGAAAGGTGACTAGCAGGGCACATTGGAAGTTGTTTATTGTTTGCTTCCACATAGGGGTTTTCTCGGTTTTTTCTATCACTTTTACCATAAGAGGATGTTCACGGTTTCCTGTAGATAAGTGAGGATAAGTACTTGCAAATTGACTTTTTTTCTGGTGCCCTTCACACACTCTCTTCTACCGAGTTGTGCTTTGTGTAACTGCAGTAGGATGAAATATAGCTATGGCTATTACTCTGTCATTTCTGCAAAAATCCCCGTGAGGTGATGTGTAATTAGTAAGCTGTTGGCCTCTCTGTATCAAGGTGTCAAGAGAAGTTTCCCTGACTGTGGATGAGTTCTTGCCTGAGGATGGAAGTGGCTGCATCGTGGGTGTTGAAGAGCTTCCAGAGCAGGAAAGTGTGTGTGTTGCCACAGCAGCTGGAGACATCCTGCTGTGCAATCTGAGCACGAAACAGGTAAGGCAGGAAGGACTCAACAGTACTGAGGGAATTCAGAGGAAAGAATAACACTTAAAACTTCTTTAGGGGCCAGTTGTATGCTTATTGTATACTGAGCTGTGGCTAGTCTCCATTCTGTGAGCAGACAGCCTGATTTTTGTGAGAGCCTTGAGAATGACTAAAGGCAGAATATATACTCTGTAAAAGAACTGTAATTGAAATGATGGCTTGCCTGTCCACAGCCTGAGTCTCATTAGGTTTGCTCAGTGGGCTTCCAGCAGCACCAGATCTGCTGTAGAGTCTTACAGAAACAGGGTATTACTGAGACCAGGTAGAGAATATAGGAATCCTTTCATAATTAACAGTGTAGCTACCGTTTTTGTTATCAGTTGATACATGTTGACATGACTTAGGATACGCAGAAACTGAATACTTGCTTTCTGTTCCTTCCTCAGTGTCAGATAGGTATCTTCAGCAAGACACTTAAACACCACAAAAGCGCCTTCTAAAATCTGAATCAGCTTCCACAATACCAGTCCAACAGTGCAATTTTAAGTGGGCATGAGATGATAGTGGTCTGTCTGGGTTACCTGTAAAACTGTGGTTATTTGCTTGTCTGTTTTGGTTCATGTTTGCACTTGATTTGCAGATACCACTTAAATATGCAGTTAGCTGCATCCCAAAACTGTGTCTTGTATTGCAACTTACAGCATGTCATAAAGAGAATAGAAATTAACAGAGCTTGTGATACAGGAGATTTATTTTTGCAGTGTTAGATATGTCAGAGAACAGGTTTAACTTCAGCTTCTTTATTTTGTGGGCTTTTGGCTTACTTTTCAGTTTTAAGGTTGTCTTCTTTTGGTGCAGTCTGGGCACCAAGAAGGAGGTCTGGAAGATGCCTCTGCTTATTCTGAAATCTTCTCTATGTGAGTGATAGTTACTTTGCTGACTGGTACCCAGTCCCACTTTTCTTTCTTGAAAAGGTTGTGACACCCAAGGCTAATTTCTTGAATGGCATCATCTAACTGTTTGTCATAACAAGTGATGTACCTGTTCTGTTCCATGCCTTTTGCAAATCAGGATAACAATGAATAACAAAAGTTTTCTGCCTACTGCACAACTGCCCAGTAAAACTAGCTCAATTTTCCATAAACTTTGACTTTGGAGCAGGTGTATACAGTTGTCAAGTTCAGCATGCACAGGCTGCTCAGAGTTAAACTGTGTGCTGGACTTCTTTAGGTAAGAATCATTATGTCTGTATTTTGTTACTAAAGAATATTTACCAATGTAATCACAGGCCCTATCAGGCAATGTTAGTATTGACATAAGAGTGAGAGTTCCAGAATAAAGCTCTTTCTAAAACAGTCTGTGGCAGGGCTCTCATTCATAGACATTCTGGAACAATTTTTAGTCAGAAATGTTTCTTTTGTTTAGTTCAACACAAAGTGTGAAATTAGACTTTTGACTTTTTTAAGTGGTAGGCAGTTTTCTTTTGCCTTGGTGATTGTTTGCTTTTGTGCTGGGATAGTGCTGCACTCTTGTTCCTGCACTTGTGTGATCTTATTTTGGTCTTGCAGGTGGAATGTGTCGGAAGTGTGGACAGCGGTCTGAGTGTCATGAGCTGGAGTCCTGACCAAGAGCTCGTTTTGCTTGCAACAGGTATCAACAACAGCCTGTAAGCTTTCTGCCTGTAGGAGTGAAACTCATGGCCAAAGTGCAAAACATAACTCAGGTTGAGAGAGAGGAAGAAAAAAATTACAAAACTGGGACTAGGACTTAAAGTGGAAAAAACTCTACCAGATCCTTTACATTAGATTTCATTTCATGATTCATAAGGTGCTTCATAAGCTGAAATTGGTTAGGCCCAAAAAGCTGCTTTGCTGAAGAGTTATTAGTCCTTAAAATCTTCCCAGGCAAGATTTGGTCTTGCCTCAAAAACATAAAAACTTCTTTCTATCACAATTTGACTTCTCAGTAAGGAAAACTGTTTCTTGGCCTTTGGTAAGAAGTATATGTGTCACAGGCCCTAATTAGCTACAGATGTGCCTCACCTAGAAAGTAAAATTAGCCTCAGACACAATGGAATCATACAGTGCTTAAGATTGAAAGGAAACTCTGGAGATGACCTTTCCAACCACCTTACTCAAAGCATGTTACCTAGAGCAAGTTGTGGGGGATTGTGCCCAGTTAGGTTTGAGACCCCTGCGGGCATCCTGTTTCTATCTGTAACCATCTTCAGAGTAAAAAAACCTTTTCTTAGATTTTAAAGGAATTTTCTGTGTTTTAGTTCATGTTTAGTTCATTAGTCTCTTGTGCTGTTCCTCAACACTACAAACAACGCTTCTTTACTGTACCCCACCTCCCACATAATGTGTTTATACACACTGATGAGATGCCCCTGGAGCCTTCTCTCCAGAGCAGTCTAGCTTGTCTTAGCCTCCACCCATGTGACAGATTTTTCGAGCCCTTGATTGTCATTGTGACTCTTTGCAAGACTCATTCCAGTATGCCCTTGTCTCTCTTGTACTGGGAAGCCCAAAAATGGAGTCAACTTCACACATGTGTCTCACCTGCACTGAGTAGAGGAGCAAGATCACCTCCTACAACCTGCTGGCAGCACTCCTAACACAGCCAAGATGCTGTTGTCCACCTATGCAGCAGGGCATACTGCTAGCTGGTTCAACTTGGTGCCCCAGGAAACACAGGTTATTTTTTTGCCAAGCTGCTCTCCAGCCACTTGGTTCTCAGTCTGTCTTAGTGCCTGGGATTATTATTTTCCATATGCAGGACATGACTTTTTTTCTATTTGAGCTTTATGAAGTTCTGGACAGCCCATCTTGGTTGCATGATAAGGTCCCTGCGGACAGCAGCACAGCCTTCTGCAGTACCTGCTGCTTCTCCCAGTTCTGTGTCATCTACAAATGTGCTGAGTGCTCCAGGGCATTAAGGAGGATGATAATCATTGCCCCTAGTGTCCAGGGGCATGCCAGTGACTGACCTTGAGCTGCACTTATTGGCGGTGCTGGGAAGGTTTTGAGCTTGATAGTTCAGCTGGATCTGTCCCATACTTCATGGGTTTGTCTGAGATAATGTTGTGGCTTACAGCATCAAAAGCCTTATTAGAGTCAAGATAAATTAAATCCACCATTCTCCCCATATCCACAAGCTGATCATCTCATTGTAGGAGGTTATCAAGATGGTATGATTTCCTTTTCCTAAATCCACTGTTCCCAGTCACCTTCTAGTCCTTCATATCTCAAGAGAAAAGGAACCAGATACTTCTTTGGAAGGTGAAAAAAACTAAGGAAGATTAGGCCAAGAAGCATATTTTCAAGGAGGAAAACTTTGAAGTGTTCTGTTCCAGTTTGAGGTTTCATGCTTTGAAGGATATGTTCTCTCTAGTTGTGTGTTTTCTATGTTCAGGTCCATGACAGAACAATTGGAACACACAGAACACTTGGGTTTTTATTTGCTGCAGATACCATTATTGTATTTAATATCTGCCTTGCAGGACAGCAGACACTCATCATGATGACAAGGGATTTCGAACCATTTACTGAGAAGCGAATCCACCAAGATGAGTTTGGAGAAGGTGAGAGGTGCAATGAAATGAAGTTGCCCTAAGTGATGTAACTGATATGTTGTAAGCATGTGGAAGGTGAGGAAATGGAGCTGAGTGTTTTGAGGCCCCAGGAGATGTTTTATTTAGACTGTAATGCTACTGGACAGCTGAAGGGTAAAGTCAATATTATTACTTGTCAGCATAAATTCAATTAAGTTCCATGTACCAAAGTACTTTCTGGACTACATAACTTCCCACCAGGTTTTTAGAATAAAATCTAGGGAGAAAGTGTGGGTTGCTTGAAGCTCTGGTTGTGTACATTGTGCACAGTAGTTAAGGTATTATCTGTAAATCTTCCACTACAAGGATTATTTCTTCTTCAGGAAAATTTGTTGCTCTTGGCTGGGGTAAAAAGGAGACGCAGTTCCATGGATCAGAAGGGAAACAGGCAGCACATCGCAAACAGACGGTATTATACTGCTTTTTTTGTGTCAAGCCAATGCTCTACCAGGGAAAATTTGTATAAAGGGAGTTTCTGTTATTCCTGTGATGCCAATTTGCCACCACCTTTCCAGTAGTTCTCTTCATAGGCTGCTACTGTTTCTGTGTTCTGAAATCATGCATTTTTATCTTCCTTCTAATTCAAGAAAGCAGCAAGGAGTACTTGCTACTTTTCAAACAGAGCTCAGAGTAAGATTTGCAAACATTCCAGCATCAGTCCTGAACAAATATCAACTCACCATGTGTCCAGCTTATGCACTGCTGGTCTATAAGTAGGTACCCCAGTGGATGGGAAGGGTAGTGTGTGATCATGTGAAGAGACAGTCATGTGCACTTAGAGGAGGAGCAGATTGAATTAGATAATTTTAATTCTAGTGTCTCCTAAAATAACGTTTTGTATAATGAGTTTTTAACTTATTAGCCTTGACACTTTTTAGTGGATGGATTTCATGCTAAGGCTCTTGAAAGAGCAGTCTGTTCAGGCAAAACCAGCAGTTGGCTTCCCAAGCTTTGATGCAGCTTTGTTTTGTGTGACTTCAGGAGTTGTTACCGACATCATCCTGGGATGATGGCAGGCCTCGGGTGACGTGGAGAGGAGACGGGCAGTTTCTTGCTGTGAGCACTGTCTGTCCAGAAACAGGTATGGCACCAAACTTCTTTGAAATACCTGTGTGTGTAATGGGCTTCTTAGCAGAATCTGGGTAAGGCAAGAACTCTTTGTGGTCTGTTGGGCACTTAAAGCAAGGGTGAGTTGAGCTATTTGATTGCCCTTTTCTCTGCTCTGATGTTCTCGGAGCCATTTTATAGAGATACGGTATTTTGAATACTTTCTTTGTGGTTTGGTTTTCAGTTCAGTGAGATGCCAAGAGAGTGTACTACTGTGTAGATTCTATCTGAACTGCTTCTTTCACCTGCTCAAGCTTTAAACAGTACCCGATAGGGTCCCAGTGCCAAAGGGATGAATCTGCATTCATGTACCCACTGTCCCTCATTACTAGACTTTAGTCTTGCACGCTTTTTAAATACTGGTAATACTTTTCCCTTCATTTTGCCCTGAAGTCAAAGAGGTGATAAGCATATGCTTTACTTCTAAGACTATAACTGATGTTTTCCATGATAAATACTACTTTTTTAAGCAGTTTAAATGTATTGGTCAACATACTGAACTGCACCAAACCTCACTGCTCTTCCACAAGTTTGGGTTTTTACCTTCAGTGCTCCAGATAAGGGAGGATCGTGAATTTATAGGAAGATTTTAACATTTCCACAGTGAAAGCTGGAGGGGAAAATTACTATGACTGAACTACATCAGACTGACATTCCTAATATAGTTCCTTTAGTCACTTGGTTACTATGGGAGAATTGTCTGACACAGAATAAGTTCTTAGCCCTTAAGGTGTACAAGAGAAATCTCCTTTTTACGCATGTGCATCAAAATTTGCTCTTCTACCACCATAAAATTAGGAAAGTCTCTTCCCAGTGTTTTCTTAGACTGCTGTCTCATTGCTCCCTCAACGTGTAGGTGCTCGGAGGGTCCGGGTGTGGAGCAGAGAGCTTGTGCTGCAGTCAACAAGTGAGCCTGTCTCAGGATTAGAGCAAGCACTGTCCTGGAAGTGAGTAGTACTGCACTCTGCATGCTGACAGCAGTGTTGCTTGTTATTCCCTGGTCATAGCCTTCGATCAGCATCGTTTTAATTTCTTCAGGGTTTGTTTATTTTTCCCAGAACTTGAAGAAAGCTGCCTTCTAATTCAGCATGAGGAAGAGTAGCCCTTTAAACCCTGAAAATCCTAATACTTGCATTGCATGTGGGAAGAAGGGTTAGATTCTCTGCATATAGTCAGTGTCAAGTGGGTTTGGGCTCAACTGTATAAAAAGAAATATTACAGGTTCCTTTCCTAGTGCTGACATGTATTTGGTCACCTGTATATATCATAAGCTCTGATCCGTGCTGGACCTATGACTTTGTCTGAACAGTGCTGAGGAAAACACATCCTCTGCTGCCTTTTTCTTCGTGTCACTGGAAAAAATGTGAGATGATTTGGGTTTAAAATGACAGTTAGTGATTCTGTGAGCAATGACCTTTCACTTGGCTCTTTTTTAAGGCCCTCAGGAAACTTGATAGCATCTACACAAGAAAAACCCAACAGACATGATGTGGTTTTTTTGGAAAAGAATGGACTTCTTCATGGAGAGTTCACCCTCCCTTTCCAGAAGGGGCAAGTCAAAGTAAGTTCTTTGTCTGGGCTTCTTTGATGAGAGTGTAATGGAGAAGAGTACTAGATCTTTTCCAGATTCTAGAAAAGAGGTTTTTAACCTAATACTTCGTGCTTATCCTAATGGAAGAAGTGACCTGAAAAGAGAACAATGAAGAAGCCTGTGGAGAAGATGCAATGCCCTCTGCAGCCTGTAGTACAAAGACATGTAGTAAAGGATGATTATAGCCCTGCTGTACTTCTAGGCTCTATATACTTTATACCAGGCAAATGATTCAAAAGTACTTCTCAGCATGTCAGCCATTGCAAGAGTGAGGTTATATACTCCTGTTATCCCAAATAAGTGGGAACTATTGCTAGGGCATTGCTTCAGCCTCTGTGCTTGGATGCTGAGAAGTCTTTTGGCAAATGCTTCCTCAGTGTCAAGGAAAGCAAAGAGAACACTGATGACATTTTTGTGGCCTCCTCCTGGGGGCTTCTCAGGATGCCTTGTCAGGAGCTTTGCAATACGGAAGGGCTCTGTTTGTGTATTAACCCATGCACCTTTCGTTGTTGAAGACAAGGAGCACCTCCTGGTCTTGTAAACTATCTGGGGGCAACAATATCTGTAAGAGCCATGTTTGTTTCTGCAGGTTAATGAATTGCTTTGGAATGCAGATTCTACAATCCTGGCTATATGGCTGGAAGACCTGAAAGTGGAAAACTCCAACCCAAACACTTATGGTGAGAGCACTCCCTGAGGCTCTGGCTCTTAATGCTTGCCCGCAAATGTCATTAGCAGTGGCTGCTTACCTGCAAGGTAGGGGACACTGTGGAGGCTTGCCAGTGGCTGTGCTGGTGTCGTGCTTTAACCACAGGCAGCAGCCAAGCCCCACTGAGTCACTTGCCCGCTTCCCCACCAGCAAGATCAGGGAGATAATCAGGAGGGTAAAACCTGGAAAACTCATGGGTTGAGATATACCAGTTGATTATGGGAAAGCAAAAGCCACACATGCNGGTAGGGGACACTGTGGAGGCTTGCCAGTGGCTGTGCTGGTGTCGTGCTTTAACCACAGGCAGCAGCCAAGCCCCACTGAGTCACTTGCCCGCTTCCCCACCAGCAAGATCAGGGAGATAATCAGGAGGGTAAAACCTGGAAAACTCATGGGTTGAGATAATACCAGTTGATTATGGGAAAGCAAAAGCCACACATGCCATAAAAAGCAAAGCAAGGAATTAATCCACTGCTTCCCTGGGCAGGCAGGTGTTCTGCCATCTCCAGCACAGCAGGGCGACATCATGTGTGATGTTACTTGGGAAGAAAAATGCCATCACTCCAAATATTTCCCTCTCCCTCCTTCTTCCTCTCACTTTATATATGATGTCATATGGGTTGAAATATCCCTTTAGTCAGCTGAGGTCATGAGGTCACCTGTCCTGTCTGTGTCTCTTCCTGACTTCCTATGCATCCCCAACTTCCTTGCCAGCTTGGCAGTACAAAGAGCAGAAAAGACCTTGGCTCTCTGTAAGCTATTCTCAGCAATAACTAAACGTCACTTATCCACCCTGTGTTCAGCACAAATCCAAAACACGGTCCCATTCTTGACACTGTGAAGAAAATTACCTGCCCCAGCCAAAACCAGCACAGCTGGTGAGGAAGAACTGGTAGTTCAGCCTGAGCTCAAAGTATCTTCCAGGCTACTGTAACCAGAAGTGGTACAGATGGAATACTTAAGGTCTGAGCCCTTTATTAAACAAGGGTATTATCTCACAAGGGAAGCTCAATTAATTTTAGGATTGACTTTTGCACAGTGTGTTGTTTTCTCGTGTGGTGTGTTGAATGACAGAGCTCATGGACTGAAGACTAGAACTGTTACTTTAATTGCCCTTAATCCACCTCTAGAAGGGCAGTGGTGGTTGGGAGGGAGGGTTTGAGCTGGGTCTCAAATACTAGTCTGTAGTATTTGTTTTTCTACAGTTCAGCTGTGGACCACAGGGAACTATCACTGGTACCTGAAGCAAAGCCTACACTTTGGTAGCTCGGAGGAAAACCGGTTGGTGTCACTGCTGTGGGACCGAGAGAACCTGTATAGACTGCATATACTCTGCCAGGGCTGGCAGTACCTCTTCTACGAGTGGCACTGGACCACAGACCACGGGCTGGGGGAGAGCAGTCAACATATGGCAAATGTGGCTGTTANGGGCTTCTCAGGATGCCTTGTCAGGAGCTTTGCAATACGGAAGGGCTCTGTTTGTGTATTAACCCATGCACCTTTCGTTGTTGAAGACAAGGAGCACCTCCTGGTCTTGTAAACTATCTGGGGGCAACAATATCTGTAAGAGCCATGTTTGTTTCTGCAGGTTAATGAATTGCTTTGGAATGCAGATTCTACAATCCTGGCTATATGGCTGGAAGACCTGAAAGTGGAAAACTCCAACCCAAACACTTATGGTGAGAGCACTCCCTGAGGCTCTGGCTCTTAATGCTTGCCCGCAAATGTCATTAGCAGTGGCTGCTTACCTGCAAGGTAGGGGACACTGTGGAGGCTTGCCAGTGGCTGTGCTGGTGTCGTGCTTTAACCACAGGCAGCAGCCAAGCCCCACTGAGTCACTTGCCCGCTTCCCCACCAGCAAGATCAGGGAGATAATCAGGAGGGTAAAACCTGGAAAACTCATGGGTTGAGATAATACCAGTTGATTATGGGAAAGCAAAAGCCACACATGCCATAAAAAGCAAAGCAAGGAATTAATCCACTGCTTCCCTGGGCAGGCAGGTGTTCTGCCATCTCCAGCACAGCAGGGCGACATCATGTGTGATGTTACTTGGGAAGAAAAATGCCATCACTCCAAATATTTCCCTCTCCCTCCTTCTTCCTCTCACTTTATATATGATGTCATATGGGTTGAAATATCCCTTTAGTCAGCTGAGGTCATGAGGTCACCTGTCCTGTCTGTGTCTCTTCCTGACTTCCTATGCATCCCCAACTTCCTTGCCAGCTTGGCAGTACAAAGAGCAGAAAAGACCTTGGCTCTCTGTAAGCTATTCTCAGCAATAACTAAACGTCACTTATCCACCCTGTGTTCAGCACAAATCCAAAACACGGTCCCATTCTTGACACTGTGAAGAAAATTACCTGCCCCAGCCAAAACCAGCACAGCTGGTGAGGAAGAACTGGTAGTTCAGCCTGAGCTCAAAGTATCTTCCAGGCTACTGTAACCAGAAGTGGTACAGATGGAATACTTAAGGTCTGAGCCCTTTATTAAACAAGGGTATTATCTCACAAGGGAAGCTCAATTAATTTTAGGATTGACTTTTGCACAGTGTGTTGTTTTCTCGTGTGGTGTGTTGAATGACAGAGCTCATGGACTGAAGACTAGAACTGTTACTTTAATTGCCCTTAATCCACCTCTAGAAGGGCAGTGGTGGTTGGGAGGGAGGGTTTGAGCTGGGTCTCAAATACTAGTCTGTAGTATTTGTTTTTCTACAGTTCAGCTGTGGACCACAGGGAACTATCACTGGTACCTGAAGCAAAGCCTACACTTTGGTAGCTCGGAGGAAAACCGGTTGGTGTCACTGCTGTGGGACCGAGAGAACCTGTATAGACTGCATATACTCTGCCAGGGCTGGCAGTACCTCTTCTACGAGTGGCACTGGACCACAGACCACGGGCTGGGGGAGAGCAGTCAACATATGGCAAATGTGGCTGTTATAGATGGAGGTAAGCAGTGGGACAGCTTTCCAGCTCTAGGGTCAAAAAAGGTGGGGTAGCCTTTTGTATTCAGGCTGGATGGGATTACGATCGTTTTTCTTTTAGTTGTTTCTACAAAGCTTTTTAGGGAGGAGTCCGTGTAACTGATAGAATGTTCAGGAGTAGCTCAATGAAAATAAACACTAAGAGCACAGCAACCCTTTTCCTGTAACATTGTTTCTGATTCCAGTAAAGAATGCAGAAAGAGTTTCACTAACATTTGGACTGGGGTGCATCTTGAATTTTCTTCTGTTTTCTTCCACAGATAAAGTGCTTGTCACGGCCTTCCAGCATGCTGTGGTGCCTCCACCCATGTGTACTTACGAGCTCCAGCTCCAACAGGCAGTTAATCAGGTCACATTTCATACAGATCCCAAACACAGTGGGGACATGGCTGTACTGGATGCTGATAACAGGATCTCTGTGTACAGATATGGTGAGAACATGTTGCAACTTTGTTAAAAGAATCCCTCTGTTCCTGAGAATGGTACCTTGAGGGACTGGTAAGGTGGTGATCACTTAAACCTTTACGCAAGATATATTTGGTTTAAGTGGGACTTCAAGATCTACTCTTACTTCCAGTAGTTTGGGTGACTTAGAAGCATTTTGGTGGTGCATTGGCTTTGTGAGAAGACAGGGTTTGGCACTTGACTATGTAATTGTGTTGGTAATACTCCCCTGCCTAGCTTCAGCTTGAGTGCAGCACATGGTATCTTACATAAGCTGCTCTGATGGCATGATGCTGACTGGCACTGGGAAGTGTCTGAGAATCTCTCTGGGGCACCCAGCACTTCCCAGAGCAGTTCTATATACAGTGAGGAAACAGCTGTTTTGTACTGCAGTTTTGGAATATGACTGTCTTCCTCAAAGTGAGTGTTAATGAGAATTACTTTTTGGCTGTACAAGTAGGGATGGCATTTTTAAATTTTTTTAATACTTTTATGTAGCATCTACTTTTTGATAAGGTTGAAGATGGAAGGGGCCCTGTTAGAAGGATCTCTCAACTCTGCTTTGTTCTGCTTTGTGTTTGCCAGGACAGAGTACAGTGAATGACCCTACTGTCAAGTTTGGAGCTGTGGGAGGAAATGGATTTAAAGCAGCTGTGGAAACACCATACCTGGATAAAACCTACAGGTAGTATAGAACTACTGCAGCTGTAGAGGGGAGAAGAGGATTGTACCTGACTGGATGCTTTAGACATCACGGCTCTAACCACTTTCCTCAAAATTTTTAAGAGGCTGTCAGATAACATGGTTTCATTTTGTTGACATTGTATCTGCAGCTAGAGCTGAGAAGTGCCCTTTACTGAGGTCTCTGTCTAGCAGAACCAACAGCTGTTAGTGATACCACTGAGATAACCTTCCTATGCCTGGTGCAGCCCTGCGGCTCTGGGAGCAGGAGCACAGAGGAGTGACAGTGCAGTGCCCGGGCCCATGATCATGGCACACAGAGCTGCTTGCATGGCAGAGACAGTGATGAGGTTAAAAATCCCACCATGCTCTCTGTTTGTTCCTAGAGGTAGTTGGCATGGAAGCAGTTCTACCTAGGGAAAACAGATGGAGCTTCCTTTATCTCCAGCCCAGCCTGTGGTAGTATTTGCGGTTTGGTTTCTGCACCGGAGCCCTCCCAGCCATGCTGTGTATTTCAACAGCTAGGCTGTGCTTAGGAAGTCCTTTGCCTCTCTAGTGAGGTGGCCTATTGAAATGAAGTTCTATTTGCATCCCAATCTCTCTTATTTTGTGACAGAATTGATGTGTGCAGCGGCAGCAAAGAAGTGATGAATCCTCTGGGGCTCCGATTTCTCACCTGGCTGCCAGATGACAGCTTCCTTGTTGTTGGTCAAGGTCAGCATGCTGCTCAGTCTGTCCTTCACCATCTGACTGCAGTGACTGATGCAGCTGGAGCTGAAGATGAATGCCTGAATTTACGGTACTAGAGATTCATCAGTTGTGTCTGAAGTCTGAGAATGCTTCTGGACAGTGCCTAGAAGGAATTAAGTCTCTTTTTAAACATGCAGCCTGGAGGCCATGGGTTAAGGAATATGGCTCTCTTCCTGCAGGAGAACCAAATAGCACATGAAGCTGCCTACTGGTCAGCACTTGCCTGTAGTCTTAATGCCTACACCCTAGCCTAGCAAGGGTGCGTGCTAAACATGCCTGTATCCATACAGGCTCCATACTGTACATGGCTCTGTTCCTTGGAATGTGAGGCCCTTGGGGGAGAGGGGATGGCACATGGCACTCCATTCTACCCTTTGCTCACCATTGTCAAGGTCCAGAAGGGTACTAGTAGCCATTAAAACTACTGTCCTCTCTTCCTTCTCCTCCTTCTCACCTGCTGGTCTTTGTGGGGCCAGTTGAAAGAAAGCCACCTGGGGCACAGAAATACAGTTCCCAAAGAGATCAGGAGAGCTGCTTTCTGCAGCACTCACACAGCAAAGACAGAATGATTTGCATGTGAACTGTAGAACAGAAAAAGAGGAGTGTGTTTGCAGAGTGCTGCAGCGCAGACCAGTGCAGTTAGGCAAATGCCTGTTGGCTGGAGTTGCTGGTGCTCTGCGGTGCCACTGTCAGCTGATGTAGGTGTGAGAAGACTGCAGAAGATCCTTATGTGAGCAAAGTATGTCCATGCTGGGGACATGCATCCTGTCATCTGTCTACAAGAAAAGTAGGAGCAAGGTGTTAAGTGTATCTGCTGTGACTGATGTTCTGTGTTTTCTCTGTCTTGCATCAGGTTGTCAGTGCCTGTAGATGGAGAAGTAATCAGCCTGTACTGCAGCCCAGTGACCAAAACTGTAGCTCTGCAGCTGACTGATAGACGGATCCTGAAGTATCTGTGGGGTAAGCTGGGCTCTGTTAAAGTACCTGGTCTTGGGTGTAGTTACATATTTCTTAAAAAGTGCAATGAGATGATTTGACTTTCAGGGACTTGAATGACTCTTGCTGAGTAGTTAGTGCTGCCTTCCACATTTCCTCTGCTCCCAGAAATGGGCTGAAATTAGTGGTTTGTGTCAGAATTCAATTAACGGTAACTTTATGTATCTATACACATATAACACGCATATGCACACAGGCAAAGCTCAGTGCTGACTGACTGCCACATCCATAGTACTTCTCTCTCGTTCCGCAGTGGAATAAAGGCACTACTGAGCCCCTGGAAGTTACCACCTTCTGGTCCACTGTGTCCTGGACTTCTGTGCCAGGGTTCCTCCCCTCTGCCAGACAGTGTAGCTTATTCTTGGTTCTGGTTTTCTTGAGATACATGTCATGTGGTTTTAATGTCTGAATTTTTGACTGTCTGGAAAACAATTAGGTCTTGTTTGCTTTTTAGAGGCTTCTACCCCAGTCCTTGAGCCCTGGCGGAGTAGCAGTGGCTTTGCTGTTCAGTTCCCCTACCGTTGTGTGCAGACTTCCATCACAAGGATCAGTGGCGAAGTAAGTGAGACTGCAAGCAGATTAAATTCCCTTCTCAGTTGTTCTCTGTCAGAAGTACACCATGGTCCTCTGCCCAGGGCCCAATGATACTTGTTCGTGATGTTCTTCATAAGGCTCTTTGCAGAGCTGAGACCTTATCTTCCCTGGCCTTCTAGAGCATTTCTGATGGATTGCAGTTAACACCCAACCACCCTGTTCTATGACTGCAATGAATAATTTCATTAAAGAGTGAGAAATTTCAGAAATTCTAACAGTTACTACCATGGTCCTTTTGAAAGGATTGCTTTGCTTTGTTTTACTTGAACTTAACTTATTAGCAAGTATGGCTGCACTGAGTTACTGCAGATCTCCTACTACTGGTTTTTCCTATTGGAGATGGTTTCTTGATAGTTACAACAGCTTAAAGAATAACTAGCTGTTTTGCTAGTATTTCAGGGGTTTCCTTCCTACAGTGTGTATCCAGCTGCAAGAAGCTGCTTTGCACTGCTCTACAGCACTTGTAGTGGTGCTTTTCCTGTGGTATCCTAGAGCAAGCACTGCTGAATAGAAAAGCCTAGATTTCTAGCATGACTTCTGCTTCTATTTTGTGACTGTGCAGTTACAGGGTAGGCCAAGCTGGATTTTCAAGCAGCAGTGTTTAAAGATGTTGAAGTTTAAGGCCTCCTGGAAGAGAGGCTGGATGACTTGCTGTCTAGCTTCTTTAAGTAATTGACATGAGGTACTCATTACCTAATTGTAAGGTACTTCCATCCAGTGCTTGTCAGTGCTGTGAAAGACTGGAGGTTGTGATGCTAATAGCTCATAGTTGTCTTTGTTTTAATTACAGGAGGTAATCTTGGGCCTCACGGATCGATGCCGGTTTTTTGTTAATGATATTGAGGTACAAAGCTTTTGCCCCCCCATTTTATCCCCTTTTCCTCTGAAAAGACATCTTTCCTGTTCTGGTCTAAACTGTGATAAACTTCATTTTTTTACAGGTTGCTTCTAACATCACATCATTTGCAATATACAATGAGTTTTTGTTGGTGACAACTAACTCCCACACCTGCCAGTGCTTCTGCTTGAAAAACTTATCAGTGAAAGGTAAATATCAGCACTGGCTGCCTGCTGCTGGTAATTTGTAGCATTTGTCTTGGAAACAGGAGACTTCCCTATTTTTCACATTCAAACCTATTGTATTTGGGTTCCTCAAAGGAACTGTTTAAGGGACAAGAGTAAGAGAGCTGCTTTCAGAAATCTACCAGAGAGCATGGAGCTCAGGGAGCTGACTACATATCATGTGCTTTTCACAAGAAAGAGAACTTGTGCTGTGGTTGACCCTTACACTGTTTCCCACAGCCTAGCCCTGCATTCTCTCCTTTCCCTCCATGTCCAAAAGAAGTCTGTTTGCTGTTTGAGGTTATGTGGTAGAGAGGGGATCATTGTAGAAAGTTTCTGGTTGTGTCTGGATATGAGAGTGTGATGACCTTGGTAGAGGCAGGATGACAACATATTGGTCCTTCACACCTTTCAGTGCTACTCCTATTTGGTCTGTTGAGCTTTGTCATCCTGTTGTACAGAGGACACACCTCTGCTTTGTGTACAGGTGCAGCAGCAAATAACACTGAGCAAGCTCTCATCCTGTCAGGAATTGTTGAAGATCACTGCTGTATTGGTGGCTTGGTTGGTCCAGTACGATCTTGCCTGGCTCCTACAACATAGGAGGCCCTTAATGGGGCACTGTGCTGCTTGTGCCATGTGTGCTGATTAATGCTGTCTTCAGCCCTCCAGGCTGGCCTGAGCAGTGCTGCTGCACCCAACAGTGAAAGCCTGCGCAAGGTGGAGCGAGGTTCACGTATCGTCACCGTCGTTCCGCAGGACACCAAGGTGGTGCTGCAGGTCAGTGCTCTGCCCGTGTCTGCTGACATGTGCTATCAGGGCATGCAGGAGTCTGTCACAGTGAGCACCTGGACAACCTGCAAACAGTGTGTGCAGTGCTACAAAGCTGGTGCCCTGCAGTGCTGCAGCACAGCACGTACAAATCTCCAGCTGCCGTGCTGGATGCAGAGGGATTTTGAGCATGCCTGTAGGAATTAGGTTCAGTACAGGCAGATATGTGTAGAACTAGGAAGGACTATTGAAGTTCCCAATGGCTAAGGTAGTGTAGTGCTACATATTGTGGCCTCTCACCATGAATCTCAAGACTCACTTCCTAGTACCTCCTAGCAGCCCTCCATTAGCCTTGGCACTCAGGTTTTTTGCTGAGCTCACTCTTCAGAACCAGTAGAGATTCACAGAATTGAGAAGGATGTAATTTGAGAGGCACTTTTGGAAGTGTGGAGCCCAACATCCTCCTTGGAGCAGGGCTAACATGAAAACTTGATCAGATTTCTCTGGGTCATGCCTGGTTGGGTAGAGTCAAGCCTTCTGGGGAAGGAATGTTCAGGTATTTTTCCCCAGTTGTTGAAATTGCATGTTCTCTGAAGTGAGCAAACAGGCCCAAGCATTTCTAAGTAGCGGACAGGCCTAAGAGACTTTTCCCACAGTCCTCACTTTTCCCACAATGTAGACAGAGTAATTACACAGAAGTAATTGTGTGGATCTTGTGTCATAGATGCCAAGAGGAAACCTGGAGACCATTCACCACCGTGCTCTGGTTCTTGCCCAGATTCGGAAGTGGCTAGACAGGTAAATGGCACGAGTGTATTCTTGTCTTCCCTTCCCCAGTCTGATCTGTTAAGAGGCTGACTGACCTGGAAAAGAGAGGGAGGCTAAACTCAAAGGACTTGACCTTGTTAGAGGGAACAAAACTGTTTCTGAGGTGACCACCTAGAAGTCTAGCTTTCAGAGGTGCCAGGTGCTTCACACTTCATCACTGAGGGGCTTATTATGTGTGCTGAGATTGCGTGGGTGGGAGAAATCTTCATCTGCTCCATTATCCAGACATCTCAGTCACTTTGAGATTAAGCTGGCTGCTTTCCATTTTTTACTGAATTCATTTACATTGAAATTTTCTGAAAAGGGAATTGATCAAAAATGTAACACTCTTTTAATTGAGATAAAAATAATTTAAGTTCTGTATTGCTTCATCAACCTTGCAAGCTGGTGTGTCCCACTGCAGGGATCAGCAGTGAACAGTATTGACCTTGCACATTTTTCTGGAAGGCTGTCTACACAGCTTATTGTGTAGGAAGTTCTCTTCCCACTGCTTAGCTCTAGTCAGTTGCCTTTATTTGCATCTTATCCACAGTGTAAACTGTCCCACTTGATTCATTCCTCCAGGCTTATGTTCAGAGAAGCTTTTCAGTGTATGAGGAAGCTGCGAATCAACCTCAATCTTCTCTATGACCACAATCCCAAGGCAAGTCTGCCCAGTTCATTTATGTTATTTGCCATACTAATATACCCTGGAATCCATCACCACTGAACAGTGGGCTCAAAAGTGTAGGTGGTGCTGTCATTTCTGCTTTCAGCAGTGATGGCTGTTCTGCACTGCAACATCAGACAGATCCAGTTTAGCATTTCCTTCATCCTGTACTTTCAGACAAGGTCTCTGAATTTGTTCTTGTACTTGATGTACATGTTCTTAATGTTCAGAATAACAGTGGTAATACTCTTGTTCATTTCAGGTGTTTCTGGAAAACACAGAAACCTTTATTAGGCAAATAGATTCTGTGAACTATATCAACTTGTTTTTCACAGAACTGAAGTAAGTATAAGTCTGCAAATGGAAGCTTGTGTGTAATCAGTGGTGGTACATTATTTTGTCAAAATACTGGCTACTCTTCAGTGTGGGTGCAAGGAATCAGAAATCTGGCATGTTGAGTCATAAAGGCTTGAGTAGGCTCAATAGTTTCAGGGATGGTGTATCTTGTTGGGAATTCCAGCTTACAGGCAGCCATTAGATTTTTGCAGCAAGTAATTAGTATATTATCTGATTACTTTGACTTCTCTACTGGTTTGCTGTGGATCACTAAATGAGAACATAGAAAGTTTTACTCTCATAAAGAGGAGGAAGGTGGCACTGCATATCTAGTTTTAGATCAAGATACTTGCTTGGATCCTGAAACCAAGTCCCCTGACTTCTTTCTTAAAGGCTCAGTGACAGTAGTTTCAGGACTTCTCAAGCTTGCTAAAGTCAATAACTGTGTAGGAACTGGTGCCATCACTGAGGTGTTTGGTTTGATTTTCAGTTTTGACCTAATCAGAAATAATAGCAAATGGCTTATTTTTCTGAATTGTTCAGTGGATAAATCCACAATGGATTTAGTAGGAGACAGCTGTATCTTGTAAATCTTGCTTTCTGATCTTTTTGTGCTGCTGAAGTAGTTGTTTGACCAGTTTTAGGGGTTTTTTTAAATGCCTCTTTTAGTTGACAATCAGTTGGGACTGACAGAGTGTTTGGAGAGCTTCCTGTTACTGTGGTTATTTTCTGCATGCATTTTTCCTTAACCTTTTTGTCTTTGTTCTGGGCTGTGTGATGGACAGGGCTCTTATTCACATTACCTGTTTTTGTCTAGAGAAGAAGATTTCACGAAGAGTATGTACCCATCTCTGAATGGTAGCAGTAATAGCCAGCCACACCAGCATCCTGATCAGAAAAAAGTAAACCTCATATGTGACGTGATGAGAGTTGCCATGGAACACATTGACCCTCAAAAGTGAGCACTTTCTTACTGTAGGTGAAGAAACCATTAGAGAGATTTCTGTTAAGTAATTGGCAGGAAGCAAAGCTGTCCTTGACATCAGTTAATTTGCCCGAAGTTTTCTGAGGTCAGCTTGTGCTCCACAGAATGAACTATATCATGCCTTGCTTCTGCTGAGGATGCTCTCCTGGTAACATGTAATAATTCCACAAACAGCATAACATTTTACTACCAGAATTAAAATAATAGATGCAGGATGCTTGTGAAGGTTTAGGATATATACTCAGTTTAGGATCAGTCTGTATGGGAATGGAGACTTGAGCAAGATTTTCATCGTGGTGAGTTGCTGACTGTTGGAAGCAGCAGGCCCTTTGAAAAGATACCAGCTGTTCCATTTGACACTGAATTACTTTGTAAGTAATCAGCTCCATGTTCCTCATTGATTATCTTTTTGATAACCATCCTCCTTGGATGAATCAACACCAGACATGGATAAAAGCTGGGAAAATAAGATAATAACAGTGCCCACTGAAATGGTGCTAAACTTTTGGCAGCTTAACAGTTAAACAGTGGAGAGAGGAATGACTCATAGTGGGGTAGCTGCTGAGCCCTGAGAATTTAGACACTTTCCAACAAACTTCAGAAAATAAAGCATTGGCTTGGCTGGGAAAGCTATTTTGAAATAGTAAATGAAATGTATGAAAGTATAAATAACACTCTAAAAAGCTTTCCTTTTATTAAAAAAAGGCTATTTTCATGCCAGATTTCATTTGGAAAATTGTATCCAGCTATCTGAACTTTCAGAGAGAGGTATGTCCTCTTCATCATGCTGGCTGGCATGGTAAGGAAATTCTACATTCTACTCAGAAAACACTTCCAGCTTTGTGACATGTTTTGGAAGACATGTAGAAGAACCTTTCTGGTATATTCTGTTCTTTTCCCATCTTTGCTGCCTTTCTCTAGGAGGATCAAAGTGCCTGAGCAGTTTCATTTTTATTTTTTGTTACAAAGATGTAAACTAGAACTTGTACAAACTGTGCTAAAAAAGGACTAAGCTGTGCTTCCGCCTTCTCAGTTTTTCATTCACTGCTTCTCTTTTCTTCAGATACTGCCTATCGATACTGACAGCACATGTAAAGAAAAGTCCTCCAGAACTGGAAATTGCTCTCCAGAAGGTTCATGATCTTCGAGGTTTGTATCAGGAAAAAGTTTTGCAAATGGGTGGTTTGCAGGAGCTTTGTGTTAAGGAAACTTTGCTGTCTGACCAAAACTGTTAAGGAGGAAACTTCCCCATCTGACCATCAAGGAGCCACACTGGCAGACACATTCACACCACCTGAGCTGGGACCACCCCCCCAT
Organism: Notiomystis cincta; assembly: GCA_013398075.1. Classification (NCBI taxonomy): domain Eukaryota; kingdom Metazoa; phylum Chordata; class Aves; order Passeriformes; family Notiomystidae; genus Notiomystis; species Notiomystis cincta. The sequence continues at coordinate 20,640 of VZRX01011839.1, forward strand.
AGCTACACCTCTCACACTTACAGTCAGACCAGGTTTCCTTACCAGCTCAACCCCAGATTTCCCATAGCAGAGTCTCAGACATCCTGATCCTTAATATAATTTAGTGCATTAACTAAATAACAAAATAGCAGCTCCAGCAGGTGCCTCTGAGGAGGAATCCTGAACAAAGAAGCCCCTGGGCCTTTGAGAGCTTTATACCTTCACAGTCTATCCCTCCAAAAATCTGGAGGTCCTCAGCTCCTGCTCACTCTCTGTGTCTCACAGGTCTCTGTCCTCTTTGTTATGCAAGGGGTTGACAGTTCACACTGGAGCTATCTCACCTAGAGCTCAACATGCAGCTCCCACTGCACCTGCACCCTGAGCTACTGCACTGAATGTGTTCCTCAACACTTTGATCGTTAGTATGGTTCACAGAGAAAATTATTTTAAGGTGACTGTTTATAGAGCAAGCTAAAAATCAGAAATGTACTTGAAACCAACTCTGTGTTTAGGTACAGCAGCATATCAGCTAAGATAGGCTGCTGTACATGCCCTCAGTTCACCCTTTTGCCTAGGTCTACTGGCAGATATCACAGAGTTGGACCTGTTTTCACTTTCCAGTTAGAGCTCTAATTCTCCCGGCATGGGGAGTTCCAGTTCTAGATCCTGGTATATCAAACTAGCAATCTTTGCCTTTATTCTGTGCTAGTGCTTCTAGCTCATCACAGTTGCACTCCCAGTGCTATGCTTGGGATGGATATTGAAGAGGCTTCTGCAAGATAGAGCAAGCTGTTAGTCTGATGGTCCCTCCCTGAGTCGAGGTTGTGCTTGATGATGCATCCTTTCCTCACAGCAGGGTTCCACTGCTGCTGGTGTAACAGATCACATGCTGCTTTATCTTCTTGCAGAAAGCATTGCACCAGATGTCCAAGCTGTGAGTGCAGAAGAAGCACTGAAGTACCTGCTTTTCCTTGTGGATGTCAATGAATTGTACGATTATTCCTTGGGGACGTATGACTTTGATTTAGTCATCATGGTGGCAGAAAAGTCTCAAAAGGTCTTGGCTTATAGTTCCAGCTAAGGAACTTAATTTTTTACTTTCTCAAAGGTTCTTTGTAGTCTGCAGATCGGCCTGCATGTTTTCTTAGTAATGGTTCTACCCAGGCAGGATTCCAGTTGGTCAGAAGTCATATGTGTGCTTGGGATGATGCTGGGAAAGTATCATGTCTCTGCATCCTTTGATACTTCTTGAGCACAGCTTTGGAAATTTGTGTTCAAGGTGAAACAGTGTTCTTCTAGACCAGCAAGGCAAAGTAGCTCTGGGGAAGGGAGGGATTGGTATCTGAAGTTTTGTGACTGCATGCTTTCCATTCTTGGTTCTTGCTTATTTAGTGGTTCCCATGATGACAGCATGTATCTTCACATGAGTTTAATGTGAAATCTCTGAACTGAAATGCCCATCTGCATCTTCAGCATTTCCTGACGTTACAGTAAATTCTGCTGCCCATCAGTTAGAACACCCTATTCTTGTTAACAGGTTTTATGGCATAGGGTGTGGGGAAGTTGATCAACTTTATGGCTGCAAATTTATACATAATCATAGATAAGAAAAGAACATTTGTTATATAGGCTTGCATTCTAAATGTTACTAGCCTTTAGATGCTGCTGAGGTCCATGTGGGAGCCTGGTAATTTAAGTTAGTAATTTCTGGCAAGAGTATATGCATAAATTGGTTCTTTAAGATGGCTTACATTTGGAAGGAAAAAAGTCATTTTTTAGTGTATTATCATATATTTTCAAATATGGGACTGCCAGTTGGTAAAGATAGGGGCAAATAAGGATTTTAGCAGATTAGCTCAACTGCAGTTTTTATTGTTCTTTGCAGGATCCAAAAGAATACTTGCCCTTCTTAAATCCCCTCCGGAAAA
>VZRX01011839.1:22552-41079 GCA_013398075.1 Notiomystis cincta
TTCTTAAATACCCTCCGGAAAATGGAAACCAATTATCAGCGATATACAATAGACAGACACTTGAAGAGATACACAAAAGCTCTTGGCCACCTCAGCAAATGTGGTAGGTGTCCTGAGGAGGATTTCTGCAGTGTAACATTTCCATTTTGGAGAGCCTTTTGGGGGGAAATAGTTAAAGAAAGAGAAGGATTGCACAAGATCATCTTCCCATCTGGTAATGCATGGTGAACTTCTGCTGCTTGCTTTTTGTACTTTAGCTTGGTGTGGGAAGAAAGAAATGTTTATTCCTCTGAGGTCATGAAGTACATGAAGTCTTGTGTTGTTCCTGTTCAAGTGAATTGTGCCAGGTTAATATCTCTGCCAAAACCTCAAGGAAGTGAATGCCTTGATTTTCCAGCAGTAGAATGGGTACTCTTCCACCCAGGCACCTCTAGTTGCTTCTTGATGCTGTGAACCCAGACTGTCTGGGAGCCAGGAGAGCCATGTACTTTCTCTTTTATTTTTACAAAAAGTAAATTATTTCTGCAGGTCCTGAACACTTCTCTGAATTTCTGAACTTGGTGAAGGATCAGAATCTGTATTCTGAGGCCTTGAAGCTGTACCCCTCTAGCACTAAGGAGTACAAGGTGTGTAAGCTCATGACAGTGCAATGTCAAAGCTTTATGTTTCCTTATGCATGTGTTCGATGCATTTATGTATGTGATGCATGAGGATCTCCTCAGCACCTTGCATGAGGGCAGGAATGAAACTGCAGCTGCTTGTGGTCAAGTTCTGTAAGTCATTGCTATTTCAGTGTTGTCTGAGACTCTCTTTTGAGATAACAGCTGGAATGACTCTCAGCACTAACCCTGCGGGACCTGGTCATCAATGGTTATTATTCCTTTGATCCTGTGATTCAGAGAGCACCTGAAGCCCTGTTCCTTCTGCTGCACTATCTTGTAGTGTGCTGAATAACTCCCAATAACTCCTCAGAAAGACTTCTCCCTGTCTTGACCATCACGTGGCTTGCAGATTACGTGGGGACAATTTGTTATCCTTAAACTATTCTGAAAAGTGCTGGAGAGCTTGAACGCTTTTAGATGTGCTGTTTCCTAGTACATAATGTCCCTTACTGGTTTCAGTGTTACTGAACAACTTAAGCTTGTCCAAGGCTGAGATAAAATGTAAATGCATATAATATAATGTAATGTAGATATTGTAAATACACAACACACAAGCCTTTGTACAAAGAGGAGTTGAGTGAGAAGAGAAATAAAGAAAATCAGTCTATTTGCAACACAGTGAAAACAAAAAGGAGTCTTTACTCATGAGGGAGGTCTGTTTCTGAATTACTCATTAGGAGTGTTTTATTATTCCCCCTGTATCCTTCTAGTCAAATCCACTTGTCCCTTCTTCTTGGAGATAATGAGCTTTGAGTAGCCTGTGCCTATTGAGTTACAGGGCTTGCATGTTCCCTTGTGCCTTTGTTTCCTAAAGTAGGTTGGTTCAGAGAGAAAGTCTAACAAAAACTGCTCATGTGGGTGGGGAGGAAGGGTCTGGTTTCCTGCAGTATCTAGTTAACCCAGCATTTGGCTTGGAGAGCCAAGTGCCTCCCTGTGTCACTTGCTGTAGCTTTGTGAAGTGTCTCCATGTGCTGATCATCAGCCCTTGGCTTGATATAGTTTGAAATGGGGTAGAAACTTCATGCCTAGAAAACTCCTTGGAGAAGCTGAGTAAGAGGCTTTTGTTGATGGGCCCTTAATTTTTACTATTGGATGACTGCTACTGACTTTACTAATATTTTTTTTTCATTATTTTGTCCTTTTCTTTTAGGATATCAGTGATGCATATGGGGAATACTTGATTCAGAAGCAGCTGTATGAGCAGGCTGCGTTGATATTTGCTCGTGCTGACATCTTTGCCAAAGCCCTTGATGCTTTTCAGAGCTGTGGCAGCTGGCAGCAAGCCCTGTGCATGGCATCACGGCTTGGTTACAGAAAGGATAAGCTGTCTAGCCTGGCACGGAGCATGGCAGGTAGGCCTTGAAGAGATGGAAATGTGCAGAGCACAAGTGGCTGCTGTTATTTTTGGTTCACTTCAGTTTTTTTCCTAAAATTCAATGAAAACCTCAATATTCAGCAGCATTTCTCTTAAATTAGAACAAAGATCCCATGTTTCCCAAAGGTTTGTGCATTTACACGTGACCTTTGTTTCTCAAAGGAACCAAAAGATGTTGAAGCTTAATTGGTAGGCAACCCAGGAGCTGCCAAGCAAGCTGTGGCTGTGGCTTTGGCTGCCCAGTGCTGACTGTTTCTTGAGTTGTTCCCTTGAGCTGGTTGCCAGACTGCTCTTCCAAATTGCCTCACTAGTTAACCTCCAGGAATGGACATGTGCTGAAGTGTCTGACATTACTGAGGGCTCTAGAGAATAACTGGTGCAAGTCCTGTGCCTATTCACCAACCTTAAAGGCTGTTGGATAATTTGGAGCTGTGTCTTGTTTTCTCCTTGAAGCCAGCTTGCAGCTAGGACCAGCTGGTATATAAAGCTGTCTGTTGTCCTAAGGAGAAAAAGGTAGCTGGTCACAGAATTTGTGTTCACTAGGACGTGTCAGACATGAGGTGTGTTGTGGACCTGGTGTATATTTCAGCAGGAAAAATTTCACTGATTTCAGCAACCGAAATGGAGCATTGTCCTGAATTCAGCCTTACTCAGAGGTGGAGTTTATGGGGGCCACATAACACAGAGGGAATATGGCTTCTGGGAGTCTATTCTTCCAGAGCTGGATACTCCAGTATTTGCTTTTTCTGTCACTTAATGTGATTTAAATCCTTCATGCCTTTAATGCTTTCTTATGGTGCCACTTTTAAATTACAGCTGTAATTTAGCAATTGTGTATATGTGTGAGCAGATAGAAAGTGTCTCAGTGAGTGAAATTTTCCTCTACTTCTTAGTTTTCTGGCACAAAATCCAGCTGTTTCTGAAAAGCTGAAGCTCCACTTTTCCTTGTAGGAAAACTAGCTGAACAGAGAAAGTATGCAGAGGCAGCCATACTCCTGGAGCAGTACACTCAGGTAATGTAACCACCCTCATACCTGTGTCCCAGTAGTGCTCTGTGTCAGTCAGGTACACCATCCGTGTTTTCTCTGTTCTCCTGCACCACATGTGACTCCATGCATGCTGACAGCAAAACAGTCTGTGCCATGGGCCCCCTTGGGGAGGGCAGAGCAGGTCCTGGTGATGCAGAGAGCCGGGTGGGGATAAATCCTCTGTCCCTGAGTTTTTCCACTCATGAAGCCACCCATGCTTTGGTATGAAAAGCTTTTGTCTTGGAGAGCTGAAACATGAGGGTTGGAATAAGGAAGACAGAGATCCAGAGGGATTTCCCCTTAGAGTGGGAGACGTAACATAGTTTTGCTGAGTTTGTTTGTGGTTTTTGTTTGCTTTTTTATGCCAGCACCTCAAAATAGCTGGCATAGTAGTGATACTGCTGCATGGAAATACCCATCTGAATAAGTTCTACCTGAACATGTATTACTAACAGCAGCAGCAGCCTATGGTTGCTCTTTCCTTCTAGGACTATGAAGAGGCTGTTCTCCTGCTCTTAGAAGGTGCTCTTTGGGAAGAGGCTTTAAGACTGGTAAGACATTTCGAATCATGAGAACAGAAGTGGAAATACATCTCTGTAGTGCAAAAACAGAGGGATGTGATCTGGGTTAGATTCTTAAATGATACCTTCTCTTCCTTCCCTAATCCAGATTCACAAGTACAATAGACTGGATATCTTGGAGACCAACTTGAAACCTGCTATTTTGGAAGGTGAATCTGTGCAAGAATCTAGGACTTCTCTGTGCTGTAGAGGTTAAAGAAGATCTTTGCTGGGTCTGTGTGAAGTCACAGCATTCCAGTGTTGGAAGGTGTTTGGAAGGATACTTTGCTTCCACCTAATTGATGCTGCTCAGCTGCATTTGGCTCTCAGTGCATCTGGAAGCCCTGCAGTGTCATGGGATCCTTTTAGCTTAGTCAGGCTCCTTTGGAGCTTTTCCAGACCTCACAGTCAAAAGCTCTAAAGAGGTCTGCATCTGCATGTCCATGAACAAGCAGGACAGTCCCTGTTCCAGAGCACATGTGGCAGCAGAGCTATGGACCAGGAAAATTACTATCTGTCCTGTAAGCTTTGATGGGCAGTTTTTGGAAATAAAAAGTTATTTGATAGCTGTATTCTCCCTTCCACACAGGAAGAATGTTTTTATTCCTTGTCCTTCCTTTTCATGCTTTATGAGTTGACAAGTTTTTTTCTGAGCTTGTTCAAGGACTGTGTTTGTGTAAAAAATGCTTCTCTGTTTCTCTTGCACAAATGTTTATGTTTTGATTTTCTTAATGAGCAGCTCAGAAAAGTCAGCTGATCTTCCTAGATTCCCAGAAAACAGCATTTCTTCGCCATAAGAATCGCCTGCAAGTGGTCCGAGAGCTGAAGAAGGCCTGTGAGAACCTGCAAGGTTGGTATTGAAGTGTGTATGACTTCCTCCTGCATAAGTAACTGTGATCATATTTTTGTTTGTGGTTTCTGTTTGCTCTGATGGAGCTCTCCTTTAGCCCCAATGGGATCTACAGCAGTAAAACAACACCCTTCTCAGCCTCTCCTCACTCTATACTTGGAGTGTTCCATATTTTCAGCTCTTCATTGGGTCACAGCTATCACACAATGAAAATGTACCTGAAAGCTCTTCAAAATGACACAGCATTGTCTCCACAGCACCATCTTGGCTGGATGAGACAGTGCTCAGCATGTCCTTTGTGCCAAGTACCTATAGGTTTATTCACCTGCCAGCTCACACAGGCTTAGGGGATTTCTCTGAAAGCAGAATGCTGTGTCCAGATCTGCTGCACTGAGGTTGTCATCCCTCTGATTGTGTTGCTCGATATGATGATCCCCCACCAGGGCGGAGGAGCAGTGTTGTTCTCACAATTACTGTTTCTTCTTGTGTGCTGGCTCAGCGGGGTTGGGAGCTAAAAGGCTCCAGAACACCTGCAGGTAGAATGAATCTGCCCAGCAAGCTACACAGATCAATCAAGAGAGAAAGCTTTAAATAAGTCTGACCTTCTTCCATGCTGTGACAGTTGTTGCTATGTTTTGCAGATTATGAAGTGCCAAATTGCCCAGAATTGGAGCTTTTCTCTGAAACCAGCAGTGTTGTAACAGCCAGTGACATGAACAGCAAATACTCACACAGCAATTCAAGAATATCAGCGTATGTATCTGCCTTCAGATGAGGTAGTGACATCAGTGGCATCAGCATTCAGGAGGTCAGCTTGCTCATGTTTGGCATGCTCCTCCTTGCAGCTGTGTGTGCCTTGGAGCTGCTTTAATTACAGGCATTTCATGGTTATTTTAACTCTCATTGGAAGGGAAAGAGCAGAAAAAGCCAGAAGCTACTAGTGCAACAGAAACTGGGTGCCGAGCAGAGGAGCTGAGAACACAGACTCTGGGTGGGTTCTAGCTCCATGGGTGTTGGGCATGTGGCCAGAATAGCTGGCTGTAGAAAGCCAGACACATAATACAGGCAGAGCCTCTCAAACGTTAACAGCTTGTGCTCGTGTCTTGTGTTCTTTGGCACAGGTTTCGCACTTGGTGCGTGGGGGCTGCTACTAAATCTCATACTAATGTCTTCCCACAGTGGTTGAGCACATTGTTTTTGAGTGCTCTCAAGAATGTGAGCTGCAGTGTGGGGTGGGGTGGGGTAGGGTGTGTAACAGGCCGGTGTCGTGTGTGGGAACACTTCTGAATTCCCTGGCTGAATTGCGGAAGAATACATTTGTGGGGAAAATGGGGACTTTTTAGACACTTTTTTTTGTGGACTAGATGTAAACAGAAGGAGAATGCGTCAGTATTCAGCGTCAAAATGTGCAGATCACTTGGGAACATTATGCAAGTAGATCTGGTCTATGAATGCAGCTGCTTTCCTGTCTTCATGGGTAGGAGCTGAGCAGGCTCTGGAGATGGCAGAAATTAAAATGTTCACAGCCAGGCACAGACCCTGGCCACCTGTATTTTAAGTGGACCTCAGCTTTGCCTGATAGTGACTACTGCTTTGTGCTTGGAGCTAGCTGTCTTGTGTTGTGAACATGCTTTAAACCTTGCTGGAACATGGAGCAGTCCTCTCTGGAGCAGAGAAACAGCCTGAGTCCTGGCTTGTGTTTCAGACCACAAAGGATACTGGTTGAGTAGCACTAAAAAACATTGTCTCAGTGTCTAAAGTTACATGCAGTCCTCTGTCACTGGAGAAAGCAAGGACTTGAGTGATAAGTTTCATGCACACTGTTGATGCTCCTTCAGACCTACCCTGCTAACTGCTGATCCTGTTGTGCACACTGAAATTGAACATGCTCTTTTCAGGCGATCCTCAAAGAACCGACGCAAGGCGGAGCGTAAGAAATACAGCCTAAAGGAGGGGAGTCCTTTTGAGGATATTGCTCTCCTGGAAGTCCTAGGAGAGAGTGTTCGTGCTGTTGAGGCTGTGAAAGGTAGGACAATTGGTGATATTAATCCATGCTGCAGCTTGTGAGGATGAGGACAGCTAAGGTAGTGTGCCCCCTCCTGTTCTCACTGTATGTGCTGGGGAGAAAAGCTGCCTGGTCCTTACAGCCATCTGTGTTGGACTTTGGTTTAGTTCATCTGCCTGTGTGCTCAAAAGAACATACGAGCTCTCTGCATTTGAAGTTGGGAGCAGAGAAAAGAAGCATTCTCAGTGCCACTACAGATTTGTCTTATTTTTGTTCTTGGACATTGTAGGGGCTCAGTAGGAACAGAACCAGTTCTGAGTTGCTGCTCTCCTTCCTGTGCTTGATAGCAAAGAAATGCAGCTGTTTATTTAGTATACCTGTGTTGATTGTTACTTATTGCTTCTGTCGCCTCCTGCAGGAGAGATACACACCCTTCTGAAGCAGCTTGTGCTCTTTGGTTATGATGAGAAAGCTGGGGCACTGCAGCAAGTCCTGGAAGAGGTTTTGCATTTGATGGAGACCTCAGTCCCAGAAATCTGGACTCCAGACCTGCAACAGAGCTCTGTCAGCCCGGTCTGTACTCATGTGCAATACGTATCACACTCATTAGACCATATCAAGTGTTTAGCAGTATTTTACATTCTCCAGCAGAGAGCCCAGAATCCTTCCATGGCTTTCAAAATCTGGGTTGTTTTTTTTCTGTTAGAGGTTCAGTAGACATTCTGTGCAAGTCAGTATACTCTACAGGGGTACAACATGTGTAGCCTTCTGTGTTCCTTACACGAATGCCACATTGGATATGATGAGGTCTCCTGAGGCTTGTTTGCCTTGTCCTAGTGGTGACTTGTTTTGGTAAACTCCATCTTCAGCAATTTGTAGAATATGGGAACACTCCCTTCTTTTTGAGGCCTAGAGTGTGGTAGAAGTATACTAGAGTAGTTGTTGTCCAGCCTGGTCTTGTGAAGGGAAAAGCTACTGGATTGGTCAATTTAGTCTGAACCGTGTATCATAAGGAGTAAATAACAAAAAGAACAGTTATGTCAGGCTTCTAAGCTTCAGCTTAATGCAGAATAAGGAAATCACAAGGGCTTTAGTTATTTCCCTTCCAGTCTTTATTTCTAATAAGTGGTTTCTGAGCATTTATGGTGAACACAAGATGTTCCCCAGTATCCTCTCCCTAACTGCTGATTAAGAGGATTCTTAGACAGATTAAGATTGTTCTGTGTGACAGGGAACAGAGACTCCCAGATGAACTTTAAATATTGATGGTGCTGTAATGAAATCAGCCCTGCCAAATCATTACATTTATGGTGCTGTGAAGAAGTCGGTGCTGGAATAAGAGTTCCGTCCCCTGAAAAGCTGTGTGAAAGCAGTTCTCTCTTTCTGCCTCTGTGTTAACTCTTCTGAGACATTACTGGGCTTTGATCACACTGATCACACTTTGATCCTGTTCACTTTGTACTGTAAGGTCTCCTGCTTTGGGACAATAATAGCAGAGTTTCCTTTGAGAGTATCCCTGCTTGTGCCTTGCTTTGTTCAGGTTGGAACACAGCTATTGCTTCTTACAGGTCTTGGGACCCAATTCAACTGCAAACAGCATTATGGCTGCCTATCAGCAGAAGAGGATGATGCTTCCTGTTGTACAAGGTTAGTTGGGGCTCTGAGTGCCTTGTGGCAAATGAGCAGCTTTCTCAACGCAGTCTATTTGGCTCTGAATTTCTGTGCTGAAACTGTTTCCATTTAAAACTGCCTCCTGTGCTAAAATTACTGCTCCTGGCTCCCTGTGTGTGTAATGTCAGTCTGTTGTGAGGGAATTGAAAATCTGATTTCTGTTAGATAATTCTTTTTGTAACTTACCTGCTGAATTTTTCTCTCTGGCTTTGGCAGTCAGGCCAGGCTCTTGACCAGGCCAGGCTACAATCTATCCTGTCACTTTGCCATCTCGAAGCCCTTGGAGTGAACACAAAACTAGGGCTGAGAGATCTAGCAAAGGGTGGTCTCAACTCCCTAGTCTTCCATCTTCCCACTAGTCCTACATCCTCTTTCCCTGCTAATTGCCTGGGAAAATCCTGTATTGAATCTAGAGGTGCAACCTGTCTATTGCACTTGCCAGGGCTGGCTTCAGAAAAAGCCTTGTGACTCTTATTCACACCAAATGGAGCCAGCTCATTGTGGTGCATGATGGGCCAGTGTCAGGTCAATGAAGAGAGTTCTGTTTTGTGCCACTAATGGTTGTGTCTTTGTGCCTGTGCCTCCTTGTTCTGAACAGTAAAACTTAATGATTGAGAGGGGACTTGGTGTGCCCAGAGGTTTCCTGGTGTAAGCAGGTCTTCTGAGGACACTCTCCTGTGCAGGCTGGTGATCAGTAACTATGGGAAAATTACAGATGTCAAGAGATTTCTCAGCATCATTTGATGTAAGAAAACAAAGTAGAGGACAGCTCTGGAAGAAACTACATTGTTACCCCCTGTTCTGACACTTGTTCCGTTTGCCTTTCAGATCCAGAAGTACTGACTCCACCAAAATTCAGTAAAAACCTGCAGTGGAAACTGCATCTTCTCCAGTAACCAGAAGCTAAGGAATCACTGTGGACTCTGACTTTTCATGTAATTTCATTATATCTTTGCAGAAGCCGTTGCTTTCTGGTGTTTCTGATACACTGCTCTGGGGGCTGTGCAAGTGAAGGGTGCAGCTGTGACTGTGACCAATACAGTGTCACACTTGCAGGCACCGCCACTCACATCCACTGCAGAGGTGGCTTGTGAGGCTGGGGAGCAAAAGGGTGTGCAGCTCTGAAAGCTCCTACCGCTGTTCCCCGCCTTCTGGATGAAGCAACCCCACCAGGATTGGAGGGGTTATCTTCTCTGTCATCACTCCCTCCCAGAGCTGGTATCTGCCATGATGACGGGCCACGTTTTAATCACTTCAGTCTGCTTTAGAGAACTCACTTGTAAGACTGCACCAATAGCAAATTGCTGTAGTTGCTAAACAAATTCTGTGTTTTCTTTGCTGAAGCTACCAGATTTTCATTGTTGCTTTGTTTCATCAGAGTGAATCCTGCAGTGCCAACAGCAGGATTGAAAATGGGCCCATTCACACCAGGGAGGTCTTGGACAGAGGAAAACAGGAATAAAAGCAGGGTGGAGGTGTTGGTGTCACACTCTGCTGGGTAGTACTACCCTAATTATCTGAGATCAAAGAAGATCGACTGATGCTGCTCTGTGGCACTGACAGAGTGCTGTGTGCACTATTGCAGAACTGTGTCATCTGGAAACTGGTCTCATACGGAGAATTACATTTTACCCCAGAATACTTCTGCCATCTGATGCAAGAAGTAACAGCAGCAGTTCTGAGGGCAGAGGAATGAGACAAAGCTGGTGGTAGCATCTTTCAGTGGTAGCATCCCCTTCTTCGTTAATTTTGGCCCAGCAGCTGCAGTGTTCCGGCCATTTCCGTTGGGTGCTGCAGAAAAATGCCACACAAACAAGGTGCTTCCTATCTTTTGGGGGTGTTCAGTGGCACAGCAGCAAGCTGTGTTCTGACTGCACATCAGGAGCATGTCCAGTGCTGCAGGTCACAGTTTTTGTGTGCCAAGAACACATCAGATTGGGGTGGCCACTTGGTCTTGCACCACGTCTTGTGCTGTCATGGGCTTGCTGGAGTGGAGTGGTAAAGTCTTTTGTCAGTGTGAAGCATTGGAGCACATCTTGTTTCCAGCTGTTCTGAGTTATATGGCCTGTTCTGTGTTGTGAGGATGACTTAAGCCTGTTGTCAGATAGTGTGATTACATTGGAAAGAGATTCTCCAAGAGTAAATAAAACCTTTTGAGATGGCAAAACATGTGAAAGGCTTTACAGGGCAAGATTGTTTCATGGGATCTGAGTCTTCAGAATGGTGGCAGAGCATAGTCCATGGTGAAATACAGAAGCCATCTACCAGATCTGGAGAAAGGATTGATGAGAGTCTGTGCTCCCCTGCAGAGCACTCTGGCCTTGCCACTGAAATGTGACACTGACACCAGTAATTCCTGACATTCCTGAACCTGATGCCAGGAAATGCTGGAGGTCTTGCACAACGTCATCTATTGTCTAGAAAGAGAACACAGGAAAAGGTAAAATCGGTGCTGGCTTACTGAAGATTGTGCTTGTGCCTAAGTTGTGTGTATGATTTCTTTTGCTTTTCCATCATGGTAATGGGTGAAAGCAAAAGACCCTTTTCTGTTAGGTGTGCTTTTTTTTCCCATCAAGGCAAAACCCTTTTAAATATGCCATCCAAGTGAAAGACCAGTCTTATGAATCATTCATCACTGAATGCTTTCTGTCTTCCCCTACACCTTTCCCTCCCGAGAGAACTTTGAGTAAGGAGCAAGTAGAGCTGGGAGCAACACTTAGTGTCCCTGAGCCTCCAGGGGGGAGGTCCTGCTTACTACTTCTGCAGTTGCTGAACCTTAGTTTCTTCTCAGCAGCAGCTAGGAGCCTGCTTTGCCTGGCTTTCTGCTGGCATGTTCTTTTTCTTTCTTTGTGATGCATGTAATCTTGAAATACACTCAGCTTTAGTTACAGTCATTACACATTGAATTTACTCTTAGGAATTCTGTGGAGGCTCCTGCAGACAGTTACCAGGAATGGAAGTAAGCCATTAATGCAGAAATATGGAGTTAACTTTAAAAATGTCTCAACCTCTGAGCAAATGCATGTATGGAAGCCTGTTTCTCATTAGATTTTTTTCACCTGTCTGCTGATTAGCTTCGTAAAACACAAAAGGAAAAGAAATCCATCAAGTTCAGTGGGAACTTTCATGAACAGATCCACAAATAGTGTGTTTCTCTGGAGCAACAGATTATGGGTTCCTGTTAGATTGCCAGTGACAAACACACCTGCAAAGTACAAGTGCATAGTTCTATGTACAAGTGTTCCCAAGTATACTGCAATGGAGTCAGAGGCATGGATCTTTCCAAAGAGGCATCCCTGCTCTGGGGAAGAGAGGAGTAAGATCCTTGACTTGTCTGCAAGGTGGTCATGCTCTCATCCTCTGCCTTGGAGGCTTTTAAAGGAAAAACTTACTCTTTTTGGGAGAAGCAGAGATGCGACTATAGTCAAATACTGTGTTAGCGCAATTGTAAATGCGGAGCAGAGGGAGACAACTGTGTAAATGAGTATTGAGAGTTGCAAAGGCATTGGGGTTCTCTTAAGGGTGGAACAGAATTCTGGCACCACTCTCTTTTCCACCTGGATGGCTGCAGGGGTGAGGGTCATGTGGCCCTCCAGCTGATAACCTGTCACCCCATCAACCGGCCATCAGCCCATGTTAATCCCTTCACCACCCATCTCATGGCACATCTCACGCAAAGTCCTTCACCACATATTCCTTGGCTTTAGACTCATTCCTGTGACAGTATCACAGAAAATAGCACAGCTCCAGCAAAGATCTAATTACAGCCAGGGGTGGAAGGGAGACGCTTTATCATCACTGGCTGATGAGTGTTAACTTTATGCTGCTATTCGGAGGCTCTCTTCCAACAAAGATGTTGCTCACAGTCTCCTGTATGGACTTACCAGCTGTGGATGAAAGACTGGAGGAAGGCTGTGGGTGCCTGCAAAGCCACACATGAAGTAACATCTTCTGCCTTAGTTTCCTTCAAGGCCCTGAGGCTACCCTTGGTCACCTATAGGCAGCTGTCCCTTGCTGGCATCAGAGAGCTTGTGCCCACTGCTGCCATTGCTGCAGCAGTGACGTGACACAGTGAGTGCTGGACATGCTGCCATCCCTCCCCCTGAGGTCAGCCCTGGTGGCAGTGGTTCTCCCAGTGATGCTGCTGGTCTACATCGTTGTACATAGTCATGCTCTCTATTTTGAGTGTGTGGCAACTGTGACTCAGCTGCACGCTGATCCCATACAGATGGATTGCAGGGGTTTGTGCTTCGCTCTGACCTGCTCTGAGAGGAACTAAAACCACAACTCCCACCCAGATGTGATGGGCCACGGGCCACAAGCAGTGCATTCCACTGTGGAGAAGCATGGCTTCTCTTCCTGGCCTGTCTGCCATGAGGAAGACCACACCTCTTCAGCAGTCGCAACTGGCCTTGGTCCCAAATTAGTTCACGTTGCAAAGCACTAGCATTTTACATCTGTAGCCAGTTGAAGCCCTAGTTTGTGTCAAGAATGAATTCACAGACTGGCTGTACTTCTGTCATTGTTCCTTACTCTCTAAGCTTTGTTTGGTAATTTAAGGCATATTATTACTGATGTCAGCAAAAGCTAAACTGTGACTGGTGTTTTAAATAAGGCCATGGCCAACCCTTCACCTTCCTGGACCCCATTCTGGTGAAAGAGAATGGTTTAAGAAAAGATTGCACAGTGAGTCACAGGAGAACAAGAAATACTTTAAAGACCCACAAAAGTGGGAAATGGCGAGGTCTTGCAGAATAGTTTGGAAACAAGTAGCAAACACGAACAGAAATCTTGAATTAGATACTGGACACTGCATTTGGCAACGTTCCATATGTTTTGCTGAAATTAACTAAATCAGCTAAAAAAAGCATCCTTGAGATGAACATAGCTCATTATAATTTGAAAACCACACCTCCAAACAAAGAATCCTACCTACTGAACACGCACAAAAAAATCAAAACGTGTTGAACTTTTAAATAGAAGCAGGCAAAAGACTGTCCAGTAGCTATTGAGTAGGCAGGTATTTAGGTAAGCTCAGACTTAGGTATTTTGAAAGTATCTTAGCTATGCTCCTTGGCTAAAACTGGGTGTGCTGGCTCTGTGATTTCACCACCCAGCACCCATCTCTGCACAGGCAAGAAATAAACACAACCCTCGGTGGGGACTGGCTTTTTGCACACCAGGTTGAAAGAACACATTTTTGGGGACAATTTTACAACAGAAACATCTTTATTCTTTTCCAGCAGCATCAACTTACTACTTGCCCCATTTGAGTGGGTACAGCAATGTGCTGCTGCAAGGGGCAATGGAAGAAGAGGACACCCTCTCCCCACAGAATGTGTTACTACATGTTAGGAGCAGCATTGTGCACTCTTTTACTGACAGCCATTTCACCCAGAGAGCATTGTGAACTTAAGTCAGAACTGGGCTTAGGATCAAGTTGAACTGTACAAACCAGTTCTGGACTCAAGAGATTTTTATTAGTACTGTTCTGCTGCTTCTGGAGGTTCACATCTTCCCAACAATCAAATGATTAGAGGCTTACTAAAATCCTGATGTGGAGAAACAGGGCAGGACTAAACCACAGAATTTCTGTACCAATCTCAACAAATGCAGACAAGCAAATGCAAACCTTGACAGTTTATTACTCTGGGGAGCAGTAAAGCTGGTTATTGTGTATTGCACATGTATTTTATATATAAATGTTTAAATACATCCTTGTCCCCAAAAGAGACTGTTTGCTCACTTAGAGCCTGAGCAGACGCTGTCCTGGCACCCTGGTGAGGGGCACAGCCCACTCCATAGCTGAGGGGCCATTCAGCAGCATTGAACTGCTGGGCCCTTCAGTGGCACAGCAAAGTGGGGATGATCAGCTGCTGCTCCCTCCCCTCCACTGACAGTACATTCTGTCAGCCACATCAGTGCCTGCAACATTACCACATAGGAGGAACTTCAGTAGTAGGCAGAAAACATCAAAAGAGAGACCTCTAAATTATTGTTTCTTTCCTTTCTCAGTAGAAACCTATATCTGGGCTCAGTTCAGCTTCTGAATTAAAATAAAGCCTTTCATCCAAACAAAGCAGTTCTTCCAGACTTCAGTTCACTTACAGATTACTGTGGCTATACTACAACAAAGCTGCAAACAAAAAGCTTCAATTGCAGAAGTCACTTTATTTATATTTTTAGTAGAGAGGAAAGAAGAGGGCTTGGTTTTTTGTTCGAACTATTACTAACTTAGTATGTTGCTGTTTCCAGGCTACTTTTCCCCACATTACATTTGTCATTCCAGTTAACAAACATACATTTTCATTAACATTTTGTGGTCTTTGTGTTGGCTTGAAATCTGAAGACAGATTGAAAGATGGGCTTTTGCAAAATCATTTTGGCCAATGTTTCCGAAGATGTTCCTTTAACTGTGGGATTGTGGACAGCTGTTGTTTACAGCGATGGCATCTGAGGGGAAGTTTGAGCAGTTCAGAGGTATGGTCTTTCACCATCACTTTTCCCTTGCTTCTTACCATCTCTATCACATCTGGGGATAAAAATAAAAAAGACCACAGGTATTGAGACCACGTAGCACCATCAAACAGATGACACTGCAAATCTCTGTGCACTGTTTTGCATGCATGGTGTGTCCCTGCTGCATTCTAATTTAAACCAGCACAAAGTTTGTTGACTTCTACTCGATGCTACTCCACAATATTTTATATCAAATAAAACCTTTCACTTACTGCAATGAAATGTTTGACTTGCACATTTGTTTGGAAGAAAACCCAAAGCCAGAACCTGCAAGCAGGATTATATGTTATGAAATACTTTTTCTAATCATTACCTTGAGAGTTTAAGAAGTAGTCTGTAGTAAAAGAGTTCCAGTGCTTTTTGGTTTTCAGGGCCGGAGAATCAAAATCCTGGCTGATCACATGCAAATGTAGCTGACTGGAAAAAAAATACAACGTAGATATGAGAGAAGAAGGTTAATGCTCAAAGCTGTTTTGCAGTTGTATCAGTTGCAAACATGATTCAGCAGAGTGCTAGCCTTGTGGGTCCGACCTGACCCTGTGACAGAAGAAGAGCAGTCTGTTCTGGAAGCACTGTCTCTTGCCAAGCATTTCACTTATAAACAGTCAGGGTCACTAGTCTGCATATTCCATTGGCCCCTCACTGCAGTCTGTATTCCTGCTAGTTTACAAAGAGGCAGAGACATTAGTGTTAACAAACCAAAGGTTTATTAGAGGTTTAATAATAAACCAAAGTATTATTACTTGTAGAGTAATTGAATGGGATTTGATCAGTGCCCAAAACCATCATTCAAGAACTGGAGAACCACTGACTGCAGTATCTACAGGCACTTGGACACTCTAAGGTCTGGACTTACACACGAGACTCAAATCCTTGCCTGGTATCAGGACTCGACAGGTCTAGGAGTCAGTCTCTAATCCCACACTGGTGCCCTGGGAGGGGGATGCCCTAGCACTGGCAGCACTGCCCCTTTCACTGGAGCTGGACCACAGGCATCCCACAGCAGCAGGCACCAATCTCTGCCAGAGGAGCCCAACAGGCATTTCCCACCAGGCCCAAGACACCCATGTAGTCCATCAGGATTGTGCCGGTTTGGACACAAATCCAGGAGGAAACAGCAGTGCAGGGCAAAGGACTGCACACCAAGCTGCCTGTTCCTTAACAATGCCAAATCTCTTCATGGATTTAGCCCCAAATCTGTGTCACTGGAAGAACAGCATCTCCAGCACATGACCCCTCAAGGTCTTACCTCATACTGGGGATAGCATGATAACCCAGTCTGAACTCCAGGCTCTCTCTGGCAGGGCACTGTTCGATCATTTTTTGCCCAACTGCATGCATATGTTCCAGGAGTTCAAGGTGGTCCCTGGTGACTGACCTCAGGCTTGAAATGGGGTCCCATGGTAAGATCAGCCAGTGGTAACGTGCTTTGGGATATTTATCCTTGATGACTACAGTCTTGTCATCTTTGTAAACCTTGCAAAAAACCAAATAACTAATTACCTTCTCATTGAAAGTTAAGTATATTATTCCTGTAAGCACTATATTTAATGGAGAGATGCTATCCAAGGAGAACTTTTGCTGGAATTAAGTTGCACCAGGATAAGCACCTTCTTCCATAACATATACCAGGTAGCTATGGAGAGGTGCTCCAGCATCCTTTTTCATATACTTTATTATAAAAGGAAAAAGCTTTCTAATCTTACTTGGCAGTGTTAACCATAGCGACATGAGCTCTTGAAAACCACCTGGACTGAGATAGCAGTGAAGCCTAGGGAACTCTACTTCCATCAGGCCACACTCAAGCTCTGCAGTCACAAACAAAACCACTGTGCTCAGTACAGAACATGTAGGAATGCACTGCGATACAGCATCCATCAGAGAGCTCTGGAGAGAAGCACAAACCTCAGACATGCCACCAGCAGTGTGCTGCAGATCTCCACCAGCATTACAAAGACAAAAACATTCAAGTCAGGGCTATTTCAGTTCATCCTACCCAGTGTGCTGCTTTGTAAGACCACTCACAAGAACAGATTCCTGTCTATCCTGCCCTTCTTCCTGTTTTCATTATGTTTTGCCTTCTGCAACAATGCATTGCAGCTGAGGAAAAGAAATGGCTGGGAAGCTTGTGGACAACAGTGGAGAGAATCCAGCAATAAAAAGCTGTCAGGTTGTGATGCAGAAACTGTGTATTGTGTCTCTGGTCTCTTAGCAGTGCACCTGCTGATGAGAGATGGGTGATGTCTTTGTCACCTTTGCTAATTATTCTTGAATGTTTATATACAGATCAGTCTTACTCTACAGGAAGGAAGATTAAAATTCTGTTGGTACACAAATCATAGGACTGAGTCATTCAGCAGCAGGATATCTTATATACACATATTAGTGTCTGCTCCTCCAGCCAGTAGGAACAGGATCACTTTCAAGTCTTTTCAGAAGAAAGAAATACTGCCTTTTAATATTTAATTAAAAAGAAAAGCTAGGAGTTCTATCGTTTGTGTATTCAGATTGAAACTACAACTAATAAAGCTAACCTTCACTCATAAACAGTTATTTGTGTCTAACATTAAAAGAACAGTTTTAAAGCCTGCTTACATTTTGGGTCAAGAAAGCCCTGTTTTGCTAAGTATTATATAGAATTCTGCTTCAGGGATAAAAATTAAGCTTCATGTTTAAAAAGTAAGGAAGAATTTCCATAGTTTTATCATCCCCTATAGACAGACTCATTTGAATGTGCTGGCAATTCTAGGACAATGGGCATCCAGTTCTCCTGTAAATCTATGCAGTTCAACACTTCACACTTGAGTTAAAAAGAAATCAATCAGGAAATAGGAGCTTTCAGCTAGGTGAGGAACTGGCTCACAGGTTGGGCACAAAGGGTTACAGTGAATGGGGTGACATCAGACTGGTGACCAGTCACTGGTGGGGTTCCACAGGGCTCCATCTTCAGCCCAGTACTCCAACATTTTAATAAGTTACCTGGACACAGGATTGGAAGGAATAGAAAACAAGTTTGCCAATGACACTAAACTGGCAGGAACTATCAGCTCCCTTGAAGGCAGGGAGGCCCTGCAAAGAGACTTGGACAAATTAGAGGGCTGGGCAGAGTGTAACAAGGGAAAGTGCCAGATTCTGCATCTGGGATGGGGCAACCCTGGACATACACAGAGACTGGGGAACGAGAGGCTGGAGAGCAGCTCCATGGAATGTGACCTGAGGGTCCTGGTCAGTGGCAAGTTGAACCTGATCCAGCAGGCAGCAGGGCCACTCTGTCCTAGGGCCATCAGAGACAGCATTGCCAGCCAGGCAAGGGAGGGATTGTCCCTCTCTGCTCTGAGATGGGGCAGCCTCACCTCGAGGGCTGGGGCAGCTCTGGGCAACACAAGAGGAGATATAAAGCTCTTAAAAAGTGTCCAAAGCAGGCCTTAGGAAGATGGTGAAGGGCCTTGAGGGAAGAGATGTACAGAGGAGCAGCTGTGGTCACTTGGTCTGTTCAGCCTGAGGAAGAAGAGACGGAGGGGAGACCTCACTGCAGTTACAAGTACCTTGTGAGTGGAAGAGGAGGGGCAGGCACTGATCTCTTCACTCTCATAACCAGTGACAGGACCAGAGGGAACGGCCTGAGGCTGAGTCAGGGGAGGTTTAGGCTGGGTATCAGGTTCTTCACCCTTTTGGTGGCTGGGCACTGGACCAGGCTCCCCAGCAAAGTGGTCATAGCAGCAGGTCTGTCACAGCTCAAGAAGTGTTTGGACAAGGCTCTCAGGTATGCTTTCTGGTGTGATTTCTAGGGATGTCCTGTGCAGGACTAATAGCTGGATTCAATGATCCTTGTGGGTCCCTTCCAACTCAACATATGC
>VZRX01011840.1:0-10845 GCA_013398075.1 Notiomystis cincta
ACCAACCGACCAACCAACCAAAAAAACTGCACAATAACCACAAAAAAAACCAAAATTAAAAAGAACCCAAGCAAACAAAGCCAATCATCCTACCTCAGGTTTCTGGAGATGCTTCTGTGACAATTTTCTGAATTGGGGATTTCTGACATAATTTACTCAATGTAGCTGAAAATACTAATTTGATAAAATTCTTCTTTTGCTTTTTTTTTTTAAGATGTCCACTTATTTCAATGGGTTTTCTTCAAGTGAATGGCCTTTGGATGAATTATTGCCCATTTTCTCTCTAAGCTGAGGTTTGCTCTGCTTTACTGTCCCCTGGGTCTGACCAGTTCCCTTGATGTTTCCAGAGAATAAGTTGATATGGTGAGAAATGTTTGTTTTTCCTGCTCAGCTGCTAAGATTTGTATTTTGAGATATGCATTTGGTGTCTTTTCCTCATGCACCAACATTTGCCCATAGACTGATAAAACTGTGAAGTTTATCCTTCCACTAAACTTTTCTACTCTGGTCTAGATAAGTGGATTATTTTTTAAATTAGTGCCAATTTAAGATCCAAATTCATGTTTTCTCATTATCTATCTTATACACACTACTTATTTTCCTATGTTTATCACTGGAATTCAGTAATTCAAAGTGTAAAAGAGATGGATATGAGGAGGAGAGAGAAAAGATTTATGCTGAAATTATTAACTATTATTTTACAAATGAATGTTTGTAGGAATTTGGACTGAACAAATATATATAGGAAACAATAAAAAGTCAGCACAAAAGAATATTTTTGGTGCTTTTGGTAGAAGAATTTTGTCAAGTTACTTTAAAGTTCCAGATGACATTTTAAAAAAAAACCCTTTGAATTTAATACAAACAAGCAACCCATCACTGCAAAAACTGATATGAATTGCATTAAATAGACATGCTTCTCACATAGCATTTACTATGCTTCTTAAATCAAATTAACTATTCTTTTTCATTATGTCAGCACCAAATTCTGCCACTCCATTTAAATTTTAATAGATTTTTTTGGCAAGTATGTGAAGATCTGCACCATGAAATATTGGAACAGATGCACTATTGCCTTGATCCTGCCTGCTGCTTTGTGTAGGTGGAGTTAATATTGTCTCTGTTCAGAGATTTTGATGTTCTCTTAATATATTAATTTGTAGGTTTGAGGTATAAGATTGTTCATCTTTCATGCTATCCTGCAGGCTGTTGTTTACTCCCTTTGGTGCTAAGGAATAACCATGCAAGTATAATGAGTGCATTGATTAATCATTTCAGTGTAAATCATTTATATTCCTAATTAAGTGGCTTGAAAAAGAGCTGAGAGCAAGTTTTTTTTCAATTCTTCTTGCCAGATGTTGACCTGTCCATCCCACGAACACACCACTCACCTCCTTTCTTCAGCCCAGTTCCCAAGCACGGAAGTCATAACAGAAGCAGGGGTAGCTTCCAGATGAAAATTTACATATTAGGGATATTTTTATATATTAATGAAACATTATAATGTGTCTGAAGCAGAAGAGCTTAGGATAGTGCAAGAGAATGACAGAAAGTTTCTCCCTTCTCTTTTGTCCCATTTTTCTTTCCATTTTGGAAGAAACACACACTCCTGAGCCTCAGTGCATAACCAGGGCAATTGTTGCATTGGCTTCCTTAAAAAACACTATTTCACCCAACTATTGCTCTACAGTAGCAAACAGCAGGTTTTATTTCAGAAATCTTTACAAGCAAATGGACAAAATTTATCTGTAGCCTGACAGCCAATATGCATTATCTTCAGGTTCCCTGCTAAAGCATTAAAATTAATCAGGTGGCAAACTTTCATTATGCCAGGTCTAATAAACAAGATATCCAGGCTCCTAACACTGGCAACATCTTATAAATAGAGCAGTACAATAAAGTGGATGGTGAAATTCTCCAAAAGATATTCAAATCAAATTAAACTGCATGTACACCAAATCATTTATTTTTGGTTTAAATTCCTCATACAGAAGTATCACAACCTATTATCTTCTACATAATAAAGTGGAAATGCCAGCAGCTTGGGGTGAGCTTTTGCTGTGTCCCTCTTTGGCAGTTCCATTAGTGTTGATGGTGCTGTGGGAACCAGCATCTCTGGGTAAATTAAGAGGAAGTTTGGCTCAGAGAACTTGCTTTTCTTGTTAGTTAGAGAAGACAAGCTGAGGCCATTTTTTCTAGGATTAGAAACAAGGTCTGAGCATCAGGAAGATGCAAGGGAAATAAAGCAGGAAGCAATAAGAAATGCATCCAGGGCACTGGTTAAAAATAATAAGAGTTAATGCATAGGTGGTCACAAGCTTTTCAGTTCAGACATGGAAAGAGAATAGAAAAGCTGAAACTGCAGCAGCTGCAAGCTGATAGAATCAAATAATTTGCAGAATGAGCTGAAAATAACTTAGTAGTAGTGAATTAATCAGCTACTGGAACCTTTATTTTTTTAGCACAAGTG
Source organism: Notiomystis cincta (assembly GCA_013398075.1). NCBI lineage: Eukaryota > Metazoa > Chordata > Aves > Passeriformes > Notiomystidae > Notiomystis > Notiomystis cincta. The sequence continues at coordinate 2,471 of VZRX01011840.1, forward strand.
AACAGAAGAGAATGGACCAGGGAGCATGGAGCCACTGAGACCTGGAGATTGTGTTTATTTTAAATTCCTGAGAATTTAAAGAAGGAAGAAGAGGCTGCAGTTTCTAAAGGGAATAGGCTGCAGTTTATAAAGGAGCATGGGCAGCTGCACAGGAATTCTGGTGGTATTTGGACACAGAGCTTCCTCAGGCTTTTCTGAAATTTCCACAGGGAAACCTCCTTAGATTTATGGGGTCCCTGAATTTATCCAAAGCACTCAAGAAAGAAAACAGCCTGAGGAGAAGATGCTTCAAGGTAAAAGCTGCTGGTGGCAGAGAAAAGCTTCAGCTGTTTGTGAAGGAGCATCCCAGAGGCTGGGTCAGGGCTATGCTGCCTGGTGCTCTCACAGGGCAGATCACAGGGAATGGGGTTTTATCTCTGAGTCTGAGCCCAGCAATCCCTTTTTTTCAAGGTAGTAGACTGAGCAGCAGTGCATTTGTTTGTGGTACAGACATAAGGAAACTCATGTGTGTGTGTGCAGCAGCCAGCACAGGGTGCAGGCAGCCCTGTCACCACCTTCAGGTCCAAACCAGGAGCTCGGAGACAGCACTGTGAGATTTGTTCACTAAACTGGGATTAGGCTCAACAGCTGCAAAGCCTTTGGGGCTGGCACTTCGGGAATTTCAGCTTGCTGCAGATGAGGGCTCTCACCTGGCAAATTAATTTCCACTTTTAAACTGATCCACCCTGCAAATGGCCTGGCCCTGGCTGAGTGCAGATCCCAGGACTGCAAGCAGTGGCTGCTGCTTGGCTGCTGCTTGTTATTCCCCCTTTGGAATCTGTGCAGAAACCTCTTCACTGTGTATTTAATGACTGATGTGTTGGTAGGATACATTTTTTCTGTTTCTCTCAGTACATTCATATTTATGCAATTTTGCTCCCCCCTTAACCTGTGCTGAGGGGGGTGGTGATTACTCACCTTGTCACCTCTTGTTTTGCATCTGCCCAGGGTCTCTGCTCTTCCCAGAAATCTGTGCAATCCCTTCATGGAAGCAGCAAATGTTTACTCAGCAATGCAGAACAATCTGAAAATATCAGTAAAATAGAGATATGTCTTAATTTTTGTGTGCTACTGGTAGCCAGGACCTGCAGAAATGTAGTCGAATAAGAATTAGCTCTCTGATTTTTGGAAAGTCTTCCTATTCCCCCTCCCCTTTCTTTTTTCTTTCTCTTTTTTTAAGTAAATAGAAATCTAAAGGTACAGTCTCATATTAGGATTAGCAGCTCAACGTAGTGCTCTGCACCTCAGCAGGCAAATAATCAAGGTCTTCTCCCTTCCTGTGGCTGCCTGCTCACTAAGGCAAATAACTGAGCTCATAAACAGAGCTGGCCCTGCCAGAACTCCTTTACCTGGGCCCATTATTGCCTGCTCTTTTAAAGTCTAAGCATGATGGAAATTTCCATGTGCACAGGGTTTGTAGCAGGGGCTGATGCTGATATTCTGTCACATTCCAAAACTCTTCTTGCTTGTTATACACATAGGTGATGAGGGAACCTGTGAGTTTGATCTGAGGTTGCCCATAGCCTGTGCCCATTGGATCTCAAATAGGTAATTTCACAACTCAGTTATCTTCTGATGGTTCTTGAATCTGTTACATGGAAATAGAAGATGGGAGATAAATGCAAAAGGAAATTATAAGGATGAGCCTTATAGAGCTTTTTATGCTCTACTCAATAGCTCGTGGAAGAGTTTGGGGTTGGAGGTTTTTTGTTTACTTGATTTCTTTGTTTGGTTGGTTGGGTTTTTTTCCCTAAATACAGACTAGGTCTTTTGTGTTAGCTGCAAAAGAGACTCTGACAAATGGCTTGAAGAATGAATAAATCATGAAGTGACAAATTAGGGGATTAGAATACTTTGGGTTTGGACATTAAATAAATAGAATGCCTCACATTAAACTGTTATTTTCAAACTGGACATGGTAGACATGACTGTGCTTCATCCTGCACAACCTCCTGAGCACAGCAGCAGCACAGGCTGACCCTCAGCTCGTGTGAGTGCCTTGGGAGGGAGTTGGTGCAGGAAAATCCATCACTCCCTGGTGGTTTTGTACCTGAGCCTGTGGACAGAAAGGCTTCAAAATTCACCTTGTGGGGCACACAGAGGCAGAAGTACTCCTTAAAAACTTTATGAGCCCTGGAGAACATTCTCCAGGAGTGATGAAACAGAATCCAGACATTTGCAAGTGGCTTCAGGAAGAGGGAAGTGTTTGAGTCTCCCCTTGAACAAGAATAGCAAGATTTTAGCTGACACTGGAAAGCTTTTATCCACAAACATCAAAGTCAGTTCTAGATAAAGAGGGAGGGGGCTGGGCTTTTTGACTAAATACATCTTCCAGTTGATGCAATGAAAGAAAAATAGTGGAGAAATATGATGTACATGGGATTCAATATTAAGTTGTCCAGGCATTACAGTTTCAGACATCAGTTAAATCAGGCCAGTCAGAAGAAATATGCAGAACAGAAATCAAATAATAAATGGTTTCTAGGAAGGAAATGTAGGCAGATTGGACCATGAGGGATTTTCTGGAAGGACCTTTCTTCATATAGGATGTCATTTTTCTCATCTAGGAGGAGCCATAACCATCCAAAGCAGCTCTTTCCCACATCACACCATGTGAACTTGGTCCCCCAGGGTAAGGAATGGTCATTTGGTCAGCTGCCAGCTGGCATGTTCTGAGTGAAGAAGTCTCTGCTGTGGCAGTGGCAGCTCTGCTCCTGGAGCCCAGAGCAGAGCTCAGGTCTGGGCAGTGCAATGACATTTTCCTGTAGAAAAAGCACACAACACCTGGGAAGTGAACCCACACAGTCACACATTCAGCCTCGAGCAGTGGCCTTGGCAGATCCCAGATCTTAAACAATTTGAAGTCTGTGTGAGAGCCTGGGAGAGGAAACAGGTGGGGAGGAGGGCAGGAAGAGGGTTGAGCTCTGAATGAGCTGTGTCCCCTGGCAGGATGTCACCTCAGGTGCCACTCTGCAGCTCCTGCCCCGTGTGACAGTGGCTCAGCTGCACATGGGGAGGGTGTTTGGTGTTTGGATATTGAATTGTGACTTGGGAGAAAGAGATTTGATTTCTGGCTTTCCCATGGCTTCCTGGGTGCACTCTGGGCTTGTGAGGGGTAGATCCAGGCCTGTGCTGCCCAGCTGGGAGACCTGTGTTATCCTGAAATACAAGTCTGCCACAGAAAGGGGAGAAATTAGCAGTAATCAAAATGACCAGCCCAGAAGTGTTATGTTTATGGTGGTGTTAAAGCTGCCAACCATGAATGAGGCCCTAAAAGACTGGGAACAACACAAAGGGAGAGTAAAACCCTGTTCCCCAGGCTATTCATTGTTTTAAGGGCTTGTCTAAAGCAGGAAGCTATTCTGGTGTCAGATTAGGTGTGAATAAACCCACACAAACCACTACAACTTCATGGGGCTCCTCTGACAACAGATTAAAAGCAACTTTTCTTTGGTGGTATTTTTTAGTTTGTTTTCAACTTCTAGCAAAGAAACATTTTAGAGTATTCTCTTCATCTCCTGAATTTCAGTGTGTTGTACAGGTGCTTTCCATTTATATATAGCTATATGTCTATATTTATATGCTCTGCATCCTTGCAGAGCTGGCTGTGAACAAAATTATTCCATAAAATGCAGTCTTGTAAAGAACTTGGGATCCTGGGAATGGTACACGTTCTCTAAATGTGTGGCCATGGGGTTTTGTGATTTGGGCGAACAAGGTGAATCTCTCCCTTGTGCTGGAAGGTGGAGATGGAATGCAGGGAATGACAGGAGGTAGGTGGTGCAGAAATGGGATGAGAGGGGAAGGATGAGTCCCCCAGGGATGCAGAATCAGCTTCATTAAAGAGTTTCCCCAGTTAAAGATCTGGCCCAGAGGGTATTCTCATGCAATGATTGATGTAGAAACTATTTGCTGAACCTGTCCTACAAATCTTCATATTTATGATCAGTGGTTGGAGCTCCATCTATATTTTAATATACTTATGATATTATTAAAAACATGAACTTAATGAATAGGGAGAAATTACTTTCTTACTTTGGCAGTATAAAGACATTATGTCTGACCTAGTTCTGCAATTATTAGGAAGGAGATAGGTAAGGAGGAGGGAGATGCAGCAGCTGATTTTAAATATACTGTGAGCTGCTTATAGGGGGAGAACCATTCCTTCCAGTGATTATTTTCTCATCCTTTACATATTCAGCTGCATCTGTTCCTGAACACAATTCAGACACTGACTTAATTGTTTCTAAGCCCATAACTGTAAGGGGTGTGTTTCAAAAAGCAGACCCATCAGTACATTAAATAACAACATTTTAATTAATTCAGGAATGCTTTCCCTCATTTATTGTGATTTATTTTTCCCTTCTTACCTAGATCTTAAGAGCAGAAGCTTATGGGTTCCCTGTGGAATTTGGTTATTATAGTGAAGTTGTTCATTGAAATTTGAACAAACAAAGCCTTGAGGGTATTGGAAAGTTTCCTGCCAAAAATTTAGTGGTTCCAAAAATTAATGGAAACAGCCACTCCAGTGATCTGCTAACTGCTGTTCACTGTGGTTTTAATCCCTCAACAACTTGATTGAGATTTTCAAGAATCTGTAAAGTTGTGTTCAAGATGCTGCTGAGATGCTTGTTTAATTTCACAGAGTAAATATCGAAATAATCCAAGCACAATTAGGGAGTTTTAGTCCTCTCTCTGAGATACAGATAAGGGATATAATCCTGAGGGAAGGGAAATTCTCAGCTCCCACTGACTTATGGTGCTTCTAGGTAGCAAAGACATAGGGATATCTGGTATTAAGATAGCAAAAAAAAAAATTGTTCAGGAGGCTGGAATAGAAATAATTCTCAAATTTCACCAAGTAGTACACTCAAGTTATTTAATAAAGCACCAGGAAAGACTTGGGCTTATGGCTGTCACATGGGAGGAGGAGATCAGAAGAAAATAGTGACATCTGTGTGGTTCCACAAACTCTCAGGGCTTCATTAATAGGTATTAATGAACAGAAGACTTCTTGTCCTGGCTGATCTGTGCCTCTGGATCCTGCATATCAGGAGCTTATCATGGACCTGATCTTCCTTGTCCTGCAGTCAATGGCACTGTAACCATCAATTATTTGTTACATTCCTCACCCATAAAATATCTCAGTATTTCAAACAGTTAAGGGTTTATGAAATATCCCAGGCTGACAGCCTTGGAGACTAAATTCTGTTTATTTGTGAAGCAGGTTGAGTTGCCCCTGGACCCTCTCTCTTGCCAAGAAGTTTCCTCATCAGCAATTTCCTTTCATTTATGCCCCCCCCGAAATGCTCAGCCAGACATATTCTACCCACTGAGCACTGCTGTTTTACCTGAGCTAAAAACAAGAGCAGCTATAAATGACTATCTAAATTTCACCCATGACTAAGTGTGTTCCACTCACCAGCAAGAAAAGTGCCTTACTTCTGCTCAAATTCCATCCTGTTTGGAGGAATTTCCTCTGGCACACCCAATCTGACTGCACCAGAAGTTGAATTTTAAAGATCCAGGTTTGCAGAGCCCTCAAATGTTAATGAGTTTAAATTGTGGCCAGCCAAGGGCAGTTTGGAAGCAACAACCTCTGGGTGAAATGTTCAGTATCCTCTTACCAAACCTCTGAGGGCTCCAGGCACGTTGATGGATTTATTTTGGTGTTCTTAGATGTTAACTCTTCAAACAAGGGAAGAAAAACACAAGGTGTAGTCTGAGAGGCGAGAAAAGTGTTTTTAAAAAGCAGGGAAATATTAACAATTTTTATTAGTATTTCTAAACAATAATAGTACTTTTATAGAACTGTAAAAGAGGCCATCTGCAAAACATTAAAAATCATAGATGTTTCAATTGAGTTTATATCCTTGGGGAAATCAACAGGAATTTATTGCTATGTATTTAACTTGTACTCTTAGGAAGCTACTGGTTCAAACAAAATTTGAAGCTTGATGCAGTATACCTCAGACCAAAAAATCATTCATCCTCTGCAAATTTGCCCTGTGACACAGAGCACAATGTATGAAAATTTTTAATGAGATTAAAATCGTATTTAGGAAAAAAAATCATCTGGGGCTTTATAATCTACAAAAAGTGCAGTTGGAGCTGTGACATTCACTTGGAAGCAAGGAAATATAACTCATTTAGGGGACAGGATTTGGTAAGTATCAATTGACACCTATAATCTATACAGAAAACCATCTTCATTAAGTGCCCTGCTGAGCACAGTGTGTTCAGAAGGGATTTTTTTCTACATAAAGCAGTTGCATCCAAAGAGTGGAGCAGTTTTGAGGGTTAAAACCAGGTGTTTCCAGTTCCAACATGCACCAGGAGAGAGCTTGATCCAAAGAAATGCATTTCTCCCCCCCAAAATTCAGAGAGCAGTGAGCTGCTGCTCCTCCTTATCTTTATGAGCACTCTGAGGCATTACATGAACAATATGAATAAATAAGCCCCTTTCTGCTGCACTTCTCCAAATGCACTGAGTAAATGGCCATATCTCTTTCTGGAAGTTAAAAGGAATCAGATCCTGCTACCACTCAGGTAATGGAGTTCTTTTTTCACTGTCAGAGAGCTGGGCTGGTGCTCCTGGCATGCTGACAGGCCACAAGAAAGGTCATCACATCTGTGTCTCCAAACTCCCAGCAGGCTGAACAGGAGATTCAAGTGCACAGAATGGAGCCTAAGAATTATGGCTTGAGAGAAATGTATCTGCTAATGGTGATTTCTGATAAACACCAGGTGAAAACCAGCCCTGGCACTGCTGGGGGAAGGAGGAGCAGGGGAAGCTGTGTGAGATTTCTTCATTTCTTCTAATAAAATTAATCCTTGTGCTGTGTGTGTTTCATCTGTGGACGTCTGATAATAAAGATGGAAGTGCCACAGAAATAATTTTAGGCACAGGGAAATGAGTTGATTTATTCAAGTCCTTTGATACACAGGAACTTGTTCTCCAGTTTTTCAACTCCTGCATTCCCCTGAGAAACAGCCTGGGATTTCATTGCTTCCTGTGCTAATTTCTGCAGAGTCACACTGAAACATTTTGTGACAATATAAACTTGGTTTTAAAAACTTTTATGTAGAGCATAGAAAGGAAAACTGTCTTTCATTTTATTTTTTTTAGATATTTGTATTCACATATATTTGCATATCTATAAAAATTTCCAATTTTCAGGCTTCTTTTGACTGAGCTGTACTTTGTTCTGAGTTATTTAAGGCAATAAATAATTCATTATAAGCATGTTAATCCTGTGAGCTGTATTTAAGGCATGATCAGGGTGACAGTGGGGCTAACATCATACAATTAAATTATATTTATATATAAGTATCCAAAGGACTTTTGTGGCTTTGGGGGTGACAGTGACTCAAAGATCTACATGAGTTTATTCCTACACAATCCAGGAGGGGGATAAGAGCTATAACATTGCTGATTTAACCATATTTACCTTATTTTGTACTCTACCAATGTACTTTTCAGTTTGCTGTCAATGTTCTCTCTGATTCCAATTGTTTGTCACTGAATGTCATTTATTGCAGAAAAACAGATTATTTTCTCAGAATGTTGATGGGAATGGTAACAGAGTTGGGAGTAAAGCTGCTGAAACATTTCCATTTTTCAGCTGGCTCTGTCACAGAGCCAAGGACTGATTCTGATGTGTCCTCCCTCTTTCACTGTCAGGCCCCACATCAGACCCAAGGCAAGAGGGGAATCAGTAAAGTTTGGCTAAATTTAGGGATGGAAAACTAAAAAATTAAAGGGGAATAATAATTTCTTCCAAAATGTGAGACAAACTTAGTCCCAGCTCTCTCTGAGATCTCAGCAGCAGAGACCAGGGAGGATGGAGATGAGTAAAGGAAAACATTTACCCATTGAGCATAGGAAAAAAATTAAATGGGAGTTTTATTGAGGTCATCCAGCTGCTGGGAGAGTTCTGGGAATGTCCATCCCGAGTTTATTAAAGGGGGTGATGTGCCTCAAAAGGTTTATTTCCAACATGAACAACTATAACCCACCCAAACTGCTCTTGGGTGGGTGTAGGATTGAGAGCCCTTGCATCCACACCAAGAACCAAGAGCTCAGTGCCCAGGGAGAGGAAAATCAGCTTACAGTAATCACCAAAAGCCATCCAGGTAGATTTGTACATTTGCTGCTGTCAAAATTGGTGGTAGTGGGGAAGCTTTTAAAAGCAATCTGTTTTCTCTTGCATGCAGTGCTTCCACTTTTCCCAGTGAACAGAATTCCTGAAAAAAATGAGTAATTTTCTCTTTTGTGACATTATTATATTATATATTATGTGGCATATGATAAATTATATTAATTATATTAATTA
>VZRX01011843.1:0-20729 GCA_013398075.1 Notiomystis cincta
GAAAGAAAGAAAGAAAGAGCAAGTTGCCTTTACTCTGGGAAATGTCTTTTATATTAAAGCCCCTTAACTTCCCCTTATTAGGAAGATTAAAAACATTTCCAGGAAAATCCACCAGGTGGAGCAAATACACAGCAATACAAAACATTTATTTATGCTCATAGTGCCATTTTCAATAAGGGAAAAATGGTTTATATGCAAATATTCTTACTTATTGACCTCTCTTCTTCACCCTTTTGTCATATATTGATCAATTTGTATTTATTTACTACATTTATAACAGTACAAAAACTTGGTTCAAAGGGGCCTTCACACAAAGCTATTGTTCCTGATGAGCTCAACATGAATTTGCAAACCACAACAGTCATCAGAAATATACGGGAGATTAAGGAATAGTATAATTCAACATACACATTTATATATATATATGTGATTTTTTTCCAACAATATAAGGATATGGTTGTGCTTGTAAAACACATTGACAAGTATTCAGAAAATAAAGCTTAGTCTTACATCAGGTAGCAAAATCTTTGCACTGGCCTCCACTGTAATGGGCTGGAAACCTGGCTGTTCTGCATGTCTGGTTATGTTTTTACACACACAGTAACATCACAGCAGTGCCATTGTACAGCATGTTGGTGTTTACTATTAATGCTTTATTTTAGTATGACATCTGTCAGCTACTAAGTAATTTCAAGAGGGCAAGTGAATGAGGACTGTAAATAAATATTTCAGCATATCTAGGACAGCTAAGCATTATTTCTCCATTTAAATTACTTGCTTTCCAGAGCCAGGTGAGAAAGTCACCTCATCATCAAGTATTTTCTGTTTCCCTGATGAATTCAGAAATGGAACAAAGGCATGGGAGCAGATTTTTACATGAAGAGAACTAAGTCCTAACAGAACAGTGGTTCTTTTATGGATGAGTTTTCTCACAGTCATAATAGGACAACCCACTGGCAGACCCTGTAATTGCTAAAATGCCAAGCAGTATTACCAAATGAACTGCTCTAATGCAGTTCAGCATCTGGAAACACAGCAGAATCAGTACACAGGCTCATTCAACCCATGATGATAGAAAAACATTATCATTTGTAAGTGACAAAAGGAAGGTGCTGATTTTAGTCAAATTTTCTTCTTTCCATTGTTTCCTTAGTTATACCTTCCATCACATTTTTCTCTCACCTTTCCAATCACTGCCCTTTGTTTTCTCTCTGCCATCACATCTACTCCTAAACTCTTGACTCTGGGGCCACCTTCTCACTCTGCTACACATCTCTCTTCTCCAACTCACTACATGACCTGTCTCTGCTCCAGCAGCCTTGGACGTTTATCCTGTCCCACTTCCACCAACCTTGACAGCTAAAAGAAGTTCCAGAATTTCAAGCCGTGAGTACTATCATAAAATATTATGCACAATTAGCACATATATTGAATAGCAACAACCACCACTCTAACAATGAGGGAAAAACACCATGCCAGATAGGTCTCCACTACAAAACTAAGCTAGAATGGGATTCACTTAAAGTGCTATTGAAGGAACACAAGCTCCCTGAAAGCACACTGTTTTGACCTAATCTCCATGCTTCTAGTCTGACCCAGGTGAATCCCATCATAGCTAAGGAAAATTAACATACAAAATCTTTGTTTCTTTAGGAACTGGAAGGAGCCTTGAGGAACACAGGCCTCTAAATGTAACTTCACTTTATCTAATTGTATTGTACTCCACATGGTGCTTCGTTGGAGCCATTCAGAAGAGAAGAAAAATGCAGAGGTGATTATGAAGTGGAATTTCATACCCAGAGCAAATTACACCACTTTACACTAGGAGAATATCTGCAAAGAGCAGCAGTAAATGTTTGGGCACAATGCAAGGTGCCAATTTTAATAAAGACCAAACCATCTGGGGAACTATTATCCATAAGAACTTTCCTTAAGCAAGATTGTCACAGCAAAAGCTTGTGGAGATGGCCAAGATAAATTTTTTTTAAGAGAATGCTGATTTAAAACCATTATCACCAAGGAATTTTTGAGTGGCAACCCTGGTGTAAAGGTTACCGTTTGCTATCACTTTCAAAGAGGGTCTAAACACTCAGTGGGTAGGAGGAAAGACAATGTGGTGGTTGCAGTCACCACACGTCCATGGAGAACTTTTCATTTAATGGACTGCTGGTTGAGGTGGGCAGTGGTTGGCTAGGGGTCAAGGACAGTTCATTGGATTATGAACTCTGCTAAAAAAATAAAGGCAATTAAAACACTAGAAAAGAGGGACACAGTTATATGACTTGTAAAGGCTTAACTAACAGACAGCACTTTCAATAGAGACACGTAATTTCCCTCACATGTACAAACCCTACAGGAACATGAGACTGACCACAATTTATAAACCATCTTCTTTTTCATTCTACAGATACAAGCAGTGCTTATTTAAATTATGGCTTCCTTATAGTATGACAGGACAGATATTTAAAACTACATAACTAAATAATCCACTTTTACCTAAAGGTACCTTTACACCAGAGTAATCATGGGAGTTTGTACTGAAGAAAGGGGCCTGATTCTAAAGGTGAAGGATTATTGTACATATTTAAGAGTTCATTAGATCACAATTATCAATCTGATAACACTGTAACAGCTCTTTTGTTGCACCAAGCCCTGAAAATCCTTTTCAGATGGGGGATTAGTGGCACAATAGATGACAATGACTCTGTCTGCCTGCCTGCTCTGTAGCTGACTCCTGTCTGTGACTGCATATGGGCACTGCAGGCTGCCTCTCTCTCTCAAGGGTCCCCAGAAGCCTTACCTGGCAATGTTTGCATGCAAGAAGAAAAGTATGCATCGGCATTACAAATTTTCAATTAAATATTAGCAGGAAAAATCTAAGTAACTGCTCAGAAGATTTCAGTCTCACCTATGAAGCACCCAAAATCCCTTGCACATGAATGTTTGCTGAGCCTGAGGGCATAACTCTATAGACTGGACCAAAAGCCTTCAGCATGAAAGGAAATGAAACCTTAGTTAATTTTCAGTTCTCCTTCTCTACTCCTGCAACCACAAATATCTTTCTTGGACCAGCTTCTGCCCACAACAATAAAAGGCAATAGTCACATGCTTCACTCAGTTTTGCTGGAAGGCCTTATTAATTATATTCCCTCCCTCTGCTACTTGTACCCCATGATTTAAAGTTCTACCAGTACAATTATTAACACCACGATGTTACAAACTCAAGTATTGAAATTGTACAAATATCTGCAATATTCTTCACTTATCATTCAAACAAGAAGTCATACTTTAATTCTTCACATACATACATAAAAAAAACAAAGCAAAACAAAACCAAACCAAACAAACTAACAAAACAAAACCAGACAATAAAAACCAAACCAACCAAACAAAACCCAACACAATCAAACACCTATCCAAGGCCTTTGCCTATGTAAATATACAGTATCTTTCAACTATAGGCATCACCTTTACAGCCCAGTGAACACTTTCTGTCTGTGAACCCAAACCTGAACACTGCCTGTGACCTCAGCAACAGCAGCTATGAGGAGAAAGGACTATAACTGACCCTATCCCAACACTTTAAAATCAAACACCAAACTGGACATGTAAGAAAATCACATGAATAATGTGAATGGAAGCATTGATAGCTCCCATTACTGTTTTAATGGGCCAGAAACAAACACTAGCTTGGTCTGAATCCAGGGGACAAAGAAAAATAATGCTGCCAAGCACGCTTAAAATGACAAACTTAATATGCCAAGCGTGATGATTATATAAGTGATAACTACGAAAAAAATGCCATTTTCAAAAGTTTAACTGCTGCATAGCACAAAATCCACCTCAAATAATTTGCTCCTCAGAAGATTTGATTTCTGAAAATAAAAGGCCAAGCAAGAGAAGAAAGAATCAAAGAAAAAATACATGCATTCAGAAGCAAAAGGGTTAATGTTTTGTTTCAGCCAGTGTTATACCAATGCCAGAATTACAAGGGAAAGACTAAAAAGAGCCAATTTTTTTCTTTATTATTATTGTTCTTTAAAAGAAAAAAAATCATGCCTATCTGTCACAGGGTTGTCCGGGCTGGAAGAACCGGCAGGAACCTCAAATTCCTGACCAAACCCTCTTCCACACAATGCCTCCTGAATGGAAGGAACCGAGGCCCGGCAGAGATAGCCCCCTGTCAGGAACCAGCCCTGACGTTTGCGGACAGACGGGGCTGGCCTCGCAGGATGTCAGAGCAGCAAACTGCTGTTCGAGATACTGCGTTTTCACACACTCCCAGCCTGGATGTTTTGCTCTTCAGGTAATTAAACAAGGAAACGGGGCTGATGTGTACGAGTCTGACCCCTGTGCCGCGGCTCCGCGGTTCTGCACATCAACTTCCGCACCAGCCGCCCCAAGCACCAGCAGAGCCTTCTACTGCTGTTCTTGCCTCTGCCGACACCAGGCTCTGCCACAAATCCTCCTGGAAATACCTGCTGCTATTCCCTCCCTCCCCCACCCCCAGTCTACGAAGGGCTAAATTATTTGCTCTGTTCCACGCACCTTGATTTCTCATAAAAAGAAGGAAAAAATTAAAGAAATGGGTACTTGGGTGTAGCTGTTCTTCAGCCAGCCATTCAAAATATTAGATTTACTGGGGGGAGGGGATGAACAGACAGAAGGATGAGGCAAGGGATTCCCAAATTAATGTTTAGTTTAAGGTCATTACTCAGAAAGATCCTGAAACATATTGCCAATTTGTCCAGCCAACAGCCAGACATTCACTTATTTAGAAATAAAATTATTCTGATTTAACCATTATTGAAGAGTCTTTGTCTTACAAGAGGACATAAATCATAGACCTAGGCATTAGAAAAATAGACCAGTTTTCTCTCTCTTTTCCCCCAAATTTCAGAAATGGGAAAGGGCAGGTGTTACCACCTATATTTGGCAGAAAACCCTACATAGGGCTGCTCTGTGACTGACCTAGTTTCTACGCTCTTTAGAGGCTATTTAAACAAAAATTATTTTTAAAAAAGGTAACACATTCCTACTTCTTTCTGAAAAATCCACAGAATAGAATATTGGCTGAAAAGAGAAGAGCCCAGAAGAAAGAGGAGTACAAAAGCATGCCTGCTTGTCTGTGTTCAACACAAAGAACATTAAATGAAAACAACTGGCACGCTGCCAAATTCCTATACAGGCAAAGAGATTCAAATAAATTGATTTCACGCATCACACTGACCTGGGATCAGTGAGCAGTGGTACAATACACTTGCTGCTCCATGTGGGGCAAAGCCCATTAACGTTATCAGAGACACATTACATTGAGGGGGAGCCGGGAGGGGGGGCACAGAGAAAGAACCCAAACTCTGCAAATTCAGGGGGAAAAAATCACTTTGAAAAGGAATTTGAATTGGAGCACTTGGTTTCAGTTTACTAATAAATATATCATATTGCAAGAGCTTGTCCTCTGCTCACCTCAAAGGTTTCAAAGATTGTATTTTCAAATTAAAATAAATACTAATGTCAGAAACACACACTCCCCTTACATCCTACTTTTAACACAGTTGTTCTCAAACTCACTTACTCTCTGTAAATTTCCTCCCTTCCCCATCCGCTAGCGTTTTATATAGATTATGGGTTATTTTCTTTGTACTTCAAAAGCTGGATTCCTGCCCAGGATACTCTTGCTGGCTCAGAAAGCAAGCTGGAGAATTCGGCCACTGCTCTCAAGTGGCCCAAATCAACCTGAGCTAGAGAGACAAATGCCTTATTTGCAAGGTAGCAATGAGCAGGGCACCAGTTCCCTTTGCAGAGTCACCCATACACGCTCCCACATATCAGGGAGCTGTGTCCAAGCCAGCATTTTGAATTTCACTTTCTTACGACTGTGAAGTAACCCATGTTTGCCATGGAGTCTCTCCTTGTCATCCTGGCTTTGTTTTTCATTAAGCTCTCTCACACTCCAATCAAGAGCAATGCCAGCAAGCCACAGGTGTGCACCACATGAACAGATGAAATTCTGATTGGAAGGACAATTCACTGTCTATAATACACTTGTACTCTTTTGCATCTGTGGTATGTTTGAGGGGGACTTTATTATTTTCACTGTATTCCTTAAGATACATTGGTAAGCAAACAATTGTTTTGAAGATAAAAAGGAAACCAAGAGAAAATGACGTGCCAATAACAAAATGAAGATGAGGATGCTTGAAGGGGTCACATCAGCAGAAGCAGTCATTGCCACAAGAGGCCATTGCTTCAAGGGGGCAATAGACTCAAAACACCTTTTTTTAGCCTTTATGTATCAATCAGCAAGTCTCCTTGGACACAGCAAAGTCCATATTAAGCTCAAGCAGTGTGGGCTTCATCTCTAATTACTCACTGAAATTTAAAAAAAAATAAAATTGAAAATACGGAGCTTCTTGGCCATTTAGGACTAAATTTTTTGAGCATATCACAAACAAATACATCCAGATGTAGACACCTTACCCAGTCACCTCAATTCAAGTAATTCTAAAAATGGGAATGGCCAAAGATCTAACAAATGTTAACCACCACCGATCACTTTCTAAGAGCTATAAAGCAGTTTTGAACTCTTCATTACCAAGGTGAAAACTATACAATACTGTTAACTCTGTAAGATGTGTCACAGAGAGATGTGTTTATTTAGGTATAAGGCTACAGCTGACAGAATGGCACAGGGAAGGAATCATACAGTATCCAGCAACTTCACCATGACAGAGATGTGCCTGCACCCAGATGATACAGAGAGCACGACCTGCACAACAGTGAGCAAGGGGGATAAGGTGCTGTTCCCTCCCTTTTATGAATACTTCAGCAACCATCGAATCAGTTGGACTTTATAGAGACAAAGTGAATTTTAGTCATGTTAATTCCCTTTCTTTAAATTAATGGTATTAGAAAATAAGCCTTCCTCCCAAGTTGTAGGAAATTCCCATTATCTTGCACGTGCTCTGACAGCAATAAACCACAATAAACTTCCCATTAGTATGCCAGCACTGCATGCTTCAGGCATGACATATTTACTTTTACATTTATTTATGTTTTTTAATCCTTTATGAAGACACATATGGCAAAAGAAACCAATCAACAACCACCTATACAGGGTACATTTGCACTTTGAAAAAGAAGACTGTAGATAGTAAAAAGGAGAAATTAGAAGCTATACACTGCTATATAAGCAAAGTCAAAACACAAGAAGAAATCCTGCTAAGATTATTCATTCTCTTCCTATGCTGCCTGAGTACATGAAGGTCCCACAAAAGCATTTATTTATTTTAAACTGAGCTAGGAACTCAAATTAGAATGCAAATTCATTTTTATTAAGATTTAATTTTTTAGAAGTATGCTCTCAGTGGCACACAAAACCTCAGGCCTGGCCCTTGCCACAAGGTGATGAGCAGAGGCTCCCGCTGGCTCTCTCAGCTGTTCTCCATCTCTCCACACCCCACAGACAGAGCAGCTTGGGCCATGGTGTCTCAAATGGGACAACAAGTAACATGATCAAGGCTGAGCTACCTTTAAAACTATCCAGGGGAAGCCGAGAGTACTCAGACACTATTCATCTTA
Organism: Notiomystis cincta; assembly: GCA_013398075.1. Classification (NCBI taxonomy): domain Eukaryota; kingdom Metazoa; phylum Chordata; class Aves; order Passeriformes; family Notiomystidae; genus Notiomystis; species Notiomystis cincta. The sequence goes on from VZRX01011843.1 coordinate 7,582, forward strand.
TTTTGGTACCATACTCTATCAAAGTTATGTCAGGGGATATGGTCCAACACTGAGAAAGAAAGCTTTCCAAGTGTTGGAAAGCACTTAAAACCAGTTTAGCAGTTTCTTGCCATCCAGACACACACCATTTTAGAAGAAATAATGTAGTTACATACAGTAAAGACAGGAACAACTGTCATGGGTTGTCTAGAAATTTTGTCCAGCAATAGCAGATCTACTTTTCTAGTACGGTAAAAATCTTTGCACACAAGCAGAAATATTCATTCTCATTATCATCTCAATCAAATTTATCACAGATTCCCAGTCTGGTGCAATGAGTTTACCAGAGGGTTCCACTAAATTACAAACAACCACTTTGTCAATGTGATTACAACTGCCTCTTAACCTGGTTGCAAATACTGTTCCAATTCACAATTCAGAAAACTGAACTATTTCCACAAACCAGCCAAGTAATACTGATATGACATATAAAGAGCAACTAGGTCATTAAAAACCACAAAAAGAACCCCAAAGTTAAAAATTTCACATAAATGTACTTAAAGATTTCAGAAAAGTCATAACTGATGGATTTTATTAGCATTGCAGTACTCTTTCTTAATGGTATAAAACAAAGACAGCACCTTCATTGATTTAGGCAGCCTCTTTGGAGGCTAAAGGAAAAGATTTCTTTTTTAATTACAGTTTACAAGGCAAGGTACAGTCATTATATACACACAAATAACTTCTAAAAGGTATTCACATTATAAAATCAAATATTTTTCTGTTCCTTACCTTGACAAAATTCAAAGTTCCCTTTTTTCCGGCAGTCACCTATCACTAAACTCAGTGCTCTCCAAGTGTTTCTTTTGACAGATATCATTCTCCACCAATCGCTCTGCTAATTTCCTCTTTCCTTTTCTGACTGGGACAGATATTATGTTCACCAGCCCAGAGATCAATCTTTTCTATTGACAACAACAAATGAAAAAAAAAAAAAAAAAAAAAAAAGAAGCATATATCACAGCCAGTTTGAAGCACCACACCCCTTATTTGCATGATAATAGTAGTCTTTGAAATAAAAAGGGAAGACAGAAACATCATGCTAAACCAAGTAACCACATTTTCTTAGCTAATATAAGATAATACTTTAAAACTGTATTAATTCTTCAACAAAGGTTGTTTCATAACTTGCTCAGTTAAAACAGCTGACAGGTCAACAAATTAAGGGCAGCCTTTATTCCACCTATTAGTTAATTCTGTAAAAATCCTTTGGTTTAAATACATTCATATAATATAAAATATTACATACTTTACCTGGTTCAACAGAAGCTCTAGAGAATCATTTATTAAATCAAAATGTTTACTAAAAATAGAGATCTTCCAATTTACAAATCGCGATACTAATTTGGATTTGTAAGTCATAACAGCAAACACATTTAAACAAAAAAGGGCAGATTAAAAAGCTCCTGATATATTTACAAATCATCTTCCCACTTTTGAAAAGGCAATTTCCCTCCCACTCCAACACCTAAAAAACCTGTTTATTTGGGTTACACAAATACTCTGCCATTTGTGTAAGTCTGTAAGTGTTGTCAGTTTTTTCAAGGCATTAATATGCTTTTCAAGGGTTCATAATTATGTCAAGACAGAAAGTTTTTCAGAGCCAAGCACACACAGTTATGTACATGCTTCAATCTGCAACCACTATTCAAGTATTTTGGGACATCAAGTTAAGCATGCACAAGGATCCAGCCACAGCTCATGCACCTAACCCAGAATCCAGCCCCAACTCTCTCCTGGACTAGATATTTCTGCAAAAAACTGCATCACCCAAGGGCATTTGCAAAAGATTACATTCATGTTTGTGCTAGAAATTGCAATCCTTACTTTCCCACAAACAAGGACTCTTCTCAAATCAAAACAAACCTTCCCAAGTTAAAGTTAATGTTACAGAACAAAGGAGTTCACCAAAGTCCTTTCTTTCTTTCTTTCCAGCATTCGTGGTCAGACATTTCCCCACAGTCCTGAGAGAAGCCAAATTTCCACTGATTTCAGTGAAAACAAGTGGTAAAGACTGCAGGACTCTACCCAGAATTTGGGAACTGTGGAGCTCTCAAAAGTGACACAACTGCCTCTGGCATTTGGAAAATAATCTCCAAAATGTGGTCAGGGCTCCACAACTTGTGTACAATAACTACTTTTATAAAATTATTTTTATTTTGTATGCAATTCTCTAGTTGTCACTATGCTCTTACATAGGCAATAAATTTACCTTTCACTTGTGCCTTAGCATGAATTGTGTGCTTTTCAATTGCCCAGACTTTTGTGTAATACTTTAAATTTCCATAAATGCATACAGCATTCTCTGAATTGTTGTTATTGTTTGACCTGATTTTTATGGTCATAAACCCATGCCCCTACCAAAACTGAAAAATCCTCCACTGACGAAGTGGCCCCATTAATTTCACTGAGATCATTTAAGCATTAAGTTTTCTACCAAGTGACGATAGCACAATCTGGTTGAAATACTGTCTTATAGTGGAATATTAAATTAACATCCTATCTTGGATTCAGAGTTACACAGAGCAGACGTCTATAAAGATGTATTCAGGTTTTGCTAACTTCTTCTAATTTGGCCACTAGAAACAATTATGGTCAAATATGTTAAACTATGTAACATATAAAAATTCAATATTTTTGTCAGCGAAATAGCATGCTCCTTTTTCATGGCTGGTAAAAGATTTTAAACATCTTACTGTGAAAAAGTTCTTAAAAAAATCTGTCATCCACTTTACAATGAAGACATCACTTCAATTTCCTACTCTTCCTTTGTTTCAGGTCCATGTTCATTTTTTCTATATGCCACGTTTTCCAAAGTGATGGATGCCTTTTGCTATACCCATTCTACACTAACCTCCTTCTTTAAATGTATTTTTGCTTCCTGAATTGTAAACTGCTGCTGTTGTTCGAATGTACATGCAAAGCTATGTCTAATGTCTGAACTTCACTGAAGGCAGAATGCCTCAAACAATTTGTAGTCTTACATGAGTGCTATAAAAAAGGATCAACATGTTGTATTACCATGGAAATTTTGAAAAACATACTTTCCCAAACAAATATTACTTTTTCTCAATGGTATGAAGTAATGAAAACCACATGTGTAAATCTGCGATCCGTGCAGTAGTTCAAGCTGCAGCTAATAGAAAATACAGAGAGTGAACTCTGCCATATAAAGGATTCTTGTTACAGAAATATAATGTGAAAACCAGATGCAGACAGAAAACCTTAATCACAGATGGGAATGTAATCACTGGCATACAGAATACTTTTTTGATCAATCTCAACCATATGAGAAATGTATTTATTTTCTAAGGAATGCAATAACTCTAGAGAGTCTTCTATTTGAATTCAGTTAACCTCATATTCACAGTGCTTTTATCTTGTATGTGTAGAGAAGGGGGATATAACTTGAGCCAAGATTTTTAGAAGAGCCGTTGGCCCTGGCAAATCATTCTTGTATCAGCTTATCTTTCAAGGAATTAATAGGATGTAAAGACTACAAATATCAGGATCAACCTCAAATGAAATCAACCATTATTGTACTTCCTAGTTACTGCCAGAAATCCCTTCATCACCTAAGCACTTCCTCAGTTTAAATTTTCCCTTTAATATGTGGTTATTCAGAAACATAATGCTAAGAAGCAAGCATACTGTCACACTCAAGTTCTGTGAATCAGAACTGGAGTCCTACAGCAAAGAATCTCCCTTTATAAAAGCTGAATAATCACCAGTTCAAAAATAAGTTTACCTGAGATTTCCTTCTAGCTGCTGACAGTCCCTGAGAATGCTCTCCACCCACACAGCTCCCAGGGGTTAGCAGGAAACAAAGGACCACAGCACAGGGCAGCCATCCAGCTACATCAAGTGTTTAAACTGCTGACTGCCTTCTACCAACTATCCAGACCAAGGTGGGACCAAGGTAACTCCTGACAGTTTTCACTGCTGGTGACATTTAGGCTACTACAGCAGCAGTAAATGCATTATGTAGAATAAGGACTGATAACTCAAACTGCAAGATATATTAAAAAAAAAAAAAAAAAGAAAACCACAACCAAACCCAAAACCCCCAACTTGTACTAGGAAATAAAACTTAAGAAAAGGCATTCAGAGATGAGTCTTGCATACCAGCAGTGGCAGTTTTACTTCCTGGCAGTCCCTAATCCCTGCTGTGCCCACCTCCTGGACATACCCAGTCTACCCAAGAATACACAGCACTGCCTGTCACAGTTCACAAGTGAGCTTATTAAGGCAACCTAAACTTGGAGTAGATTTATTTTAATAGTATAATTGACACAAACCACAATGATTTGGTAGCTGTTACACCAGGGCAGAGAGGGGATGACAGAAACCCTCTGACAGGCACAGAGTAGGCAGATTCTCCTTCTCTCTTATAGCCTCTTAAGTCTATTTGCCATCATCTCATTATAGGTGTCTGCAGTAAGAGGGCACAGTCACTTCAGTACCCTACCACAGGGCTCCCCTCCCAGCAACAGCACATCACAGATGTCCATCAGACTAACTCTGCTGAAGTTCCTGTAGAGATGCTTTCTTTATTGAATGCCTGTAAAGTTAGGTGAATTTTGAAGTCTGCTACTTGATTTTTTTCCTCCCATGTTAACAAGTACCAAATCATATGATAAAAATAGTTTGATTCCACCATTGCAACAAAACAGTTTTTAAACAGTCTTGTCTCTTCTGAGACTCAACTTTAAATTTCTGAGACTGCAGCACTAATAGATATTGCAGAGGTCAATACTTAACACTAAAGTAATATGGGCTGGATATGCTTGTCTTATTTCTAAACAAGCATGCCTAGATTAATAATAAACTTTGGCCAGATACATATTTTCATTTGCATGTTTTTCATATAGCATCATCATCATGTGTGTGTAGAGTGCTAAAAATGGAGTGAAATCTTCCAGCTGAAAACAGTTCCACGTGACAAAACAGAGAGGGATCCTGAAAACTCCTGCTTCATGTCATGTGCGAGTCTGTGTGCCTGTGTCTTTTTTTTTTCCCTCTCATCTAATTTCATCTGCGAGAGACTGTCCCTAGAGGACAAGACAAGAGAGAACCAATTATATCCAGCGGTTGGTTTCTCCAAAATGAAGGCATCTGTTCCATGCCAACGACTTCCACATGGAAGAAAAACAGAACTTTGAAGGCATCTGTGTTCATGGTTGACAGTTGCAGATCTTAGGGTCTACTGTAATTGCCCAGCTGCAAACATGATTTGGTTGCTGCTGTTGTCAGCTGATCTCCTTGCACTGAAAAGAAGGGAGCTTAAATAGCAAATAGCTGGATAAAAATCAGATATTCTTCCACAATACTGACACCTTTTCCCTTCTGAAGGAGGTATTTTTCCTGGTACAATGGGTTTGATGGAAGTAAATTGCAAAGTGGTTCTTAAACTAACATTTTACAAAATATTCCACTTTAAAATGCTATTCTTTAAATAATGTACCAGTCCAAGCACAATGTGTTCATTATTTGCTAGTATTTCAGGCTGGTATTTTCTAAGAGTGATTCAGAAACCAGTGTGATTCACCAGCCACATAATCCTGCAGCCCACCTTATTTAGCCAAGTAATCTCAGTAATATCAAGAGTACACCTGAGCAGAAGCTCAGAGTTTTCACCCCAAACGCATATGGCAGATAAATAACTAGTGTATATATATATTACTCAACTCACATCACTTCCAACGTGAGTAAATACTTTCTGAGAGACACTTTACAGAAACATTACTGGTAATTCAAAATCTGGCTTACAGCACTGGGTGCCACATTTGCAGTGAGATACTCAGCAATGCTGTGCACCTTCAGTGCTAAAAAAATCAAGCAAGCTGTTAACAAGAAGCTCGTATAAAGAAGCAAGACCCTAACTGATTTTCCAAAGCACAGGACTGAGTGCCATTTAGAGATCCAAGAGTACTGCTGGTGCAGTTGCAACAAAGACAATTAAAACTGGCCTAAGTAGAAAATGCACTGACATTCTCCATCCTCAACTCACCAGATAAAAGTTGATCACAGTTTCCAGAAATATTTCATGCACCTCTTGAGTTTTTGTAGTTTGCTTACCTAGGACTTTTATGAGTATCTCGAAAGAAGGAAAATAGTATATGATAGGGAAATACATATACATATATAATTCTTTGTTATTCTGCTGGATTCCAGCTGCAATCCCAAACATATTCTGCAGCAACGGCACTCAGCCCTCCCAGCCAGGTAGCCACTCAGATTAAAAAGGACAGTAAGGATTCCCAGACCGTTTCCCTTGCTTGGCACATACCTCAAATTATTATGAATGTCTGAAGCAGTGAACCTGGGGGGACACAGTAGACCTGACACTTCCTGACCACTTCTAAATTCCCTCCAGGAAGGACAAGAGTTGGGAGTGAGGACAATTAACACAGCCACCTGTTTCCTGTGACCTCCTAAGGGGCAGATATGGCCACTGACGACTTGCTCTGGCAATGTCACTGAGGTTCTGCCCATCCTTCTCTTCCCAGAGAAGCCATGGAATAATAAAAACAATAGTGACCAATAATAGCTCTGTAAGAGATAGTGAAATTTAGGCCTGGACTTAAAAAGCAAGTGAACGAACAAACAAAAAAGAAAATTAACGTCAGAAGCTCCCCATGTGAAGAGGATACAATAAATCTCAGCACGTGGAAGGAAAATTATACATTGACCCCCTTCTTCCAACTACTGTAGCTGGTATTTACTGTAGCCGTGCACTTCTCAGGAAAAAGTCTGGAGAGGCAGCTGGCTTAAACACAATTTAAAACAGCTCTTGGGATACACAAGTTGAGAATCCTGGCCCAATGGACTCAATAGGAATCTGCAAGTATTGTTATGGAAGGAATAGGCTTTTTCTCTCCTTTATATGGAAGTCTTGTCAGGCAAGTCTGTGGTTTACAATTCAGAAAGAATGCCTTGCTTTACACTGAGACCTGAGCTAGGCTGTTTTATAAGGGAGAGATCTAGATCTAAGTCTCAGAACTGATCCAAAAAAGTATCGTCAAGATCACAGATGTGAGATGGGAGCACAGAAAGCCTGAAGGTCCAGCTCCTCAGCCTGGCATTTAAACTAAAGAAACACTATCTTTGGAGTAAACTGGGCATGGGAGTACCACGGAAGATCTGAGCTCCAGTACCTTAATTCTGTGTTTACAGGCTCTGCTGATCCATGCAGTTGCATTAATTTATCATGGTGCACTTGAAATGTGTACAACATTCAGAAACTACCTTGGGCTATTCAGTTCAGTAGGATGGTTTCCTTGCCCACCTGTAGCATGCTTTAATACAGGTTGCAGCCTGCTTTTCCAGCATTAAGTGGTTTGCCATCAAGCTTTAAAATAATAAATAGTAGAGTCATGAAACAGGTTTTGCTTAATGGTTCCTAGAACTCAGTGACTTCACGCACTAAAACACTTTCTATAACATTACCCTTAAATACTTTCAGCAATGTCACCATTAAAATAAAATAAAAAATCATCCTGGCAGTACCATCCATTGATAGCACACCCACAGGTGCCATTATTCCCACATTTGTTGGCAGCTTTTTCTGGCACCATTATGCTTTAATGGCTCTGGCAACAAACCCCACCTGGATTTCACTGGAAGTGCTCCTTTGAAGCACTCTTCCCAAATATCCTTTGCAGCATTCTGTCTCCTCTGTTGCACCATACTCATCTCATTTTCTGGCAATAGCCTCACCCTCTCACTCTCAAGGCCTGAGCTGGTCTTGGGGAGTTCTCTTCCTGAACTTGTCTAATGCATATGTGATTCAATGTTAGGATGAATTTTCCAAGAGGATTTCAGGACAATATCTTTGCTGCTGAGGTTGGTTGTTCACTTACATCCCAGCTTTAAAATTCATTTTGCTACATCCCAATAGCACAATGTTACCAAACCAATGGATGGCAAAGCACAGCTACAAAACCCTACACAATCTGATGCTTCATCAGAGAGTTTGTTAAACCTTGTGACTCCCAGAAAGCACACATAGCTTTACACAGCATGCCACACAACCTGTCATGGCAACATGAAGAACCAACACTGTGATACTGCCAGTACCAAAGTAAAAGAAGCAAAAACCAGAAAATGTATTCCAAAAAATCGGCAACCGTGGAGAAATAGTGGTGATTTTTAGGGGGCTGAATTGTTGGGGTTTTTTTTTCCCGAGCTATTTAAAATGACACCTGGGCCACAACAAAAAGGGGCACCTGTGTGGTAACCATCAGAAGTCAAAAAGTGTAGACAGCAGATCTCCAAATAAAAGGCACCACAAAATAAAAAAGTTAATGGTAATGCCAACTACTTAGGCAAAGTGCATATTAACATCCAACATGGCAGACATACACAAGCCTCCTAGAGCTCCAAAAGTAACTACAGTCTGATACAATTTGTAATGCTGATACAACCATTGCCTCAGATGCTTGTCTGTATTCCTGGGCTTTACTCTCTGTAGCAACTTGGCTCTCCATAAATGATACCTATTTGATTACACGCAGCTGCCCGCCACCATGTGCATATTAATTCCACTCCACTAGGTGGAGTCTTCTATCTTTCCAGACTGCAACCTAATTTCCAAAAGAACCTACTATCTATCCTCCAGGAACTTTGCACATTTACTTTATTACAAGCGCCAGGTAGTCTTGATAGACATAAAAATGGCAATGAATCAAACGCCTTCCGAAGTGATTAAAGAAATCATGAACTATCCCATGAGGATCCCACATCAGCATGTTACGATACGAGATCATTCAGGAATATTGTTGCTGTACAGTTCTATACAATACAACTATACTTGCATGAACACTACATTCAATAAATAAATACTGAGTATAAAAACGTATCCCTTAAATAAGTCACCATATCACACATGCCCAAAAACTACATATAAACAAACCCAAATTTCAGAAATTCCATTAAATTCTCCTTGTGTATTATGAAATACTTTGAGTATCTAGGGTGCCCTCCCTTTCCAGGCATCCCAAAATGTGTTGCAGAAAATGACAGGCAACATTGAAGTAAATTTCTTTCCATATTCACATTTCCATTCGCGACCAGTGGAGTTAAATATGGCAACTATTCAACAGGAACAGCAAAACTGCAGGCAGCATTTCTGGCAAAGATTAAGAAAACAGAGCACTCCCATGAATGTGTTCAGAACATTTAGATAAGAAAATCTGGACACCCTGCATCCAGCTATAATCTTTCTTTTGGGGCTGGCCTCCACCCCAACCCGCGTGCGAAGTACCAGAAAGCCCCTTTTCACCGCGGCACAAAGCTCCTTGCTTTCAGAACCCCTCAGGTAGGCAGTCTCTGCTCTCACACCGCGCCAGAGCGTTTGCTCGGCGCTCTCCGGGAGCAGAGAGCCCCACGCAGGCACCGAGCACGACCTGAGGCTCCCCGAGGCTCTCACAAGCCCGGGTCGGCCGGGCCGAGGTAGGGCCTCCGCAGCGCCGCTCCTGCTGCTGGCAGATACCACGAGCTATTTAAGGCTACAGACATTTTGCCCCAATCGGCCATGTTTTCTGTAATATTTACTTCTCGTACATATGTCTATAACTATGTATACATCCCACAGAAGGTGAGGTTTAACAGGGTTAGCTTTGTTGGGGAAAAGAAGGTTTGGAGGAAAGGAAACAACTTTCATGTTGAGAAGATTTGAATCTAGTGACTGTCACGGGATGTAAACACTCTTCTGGGGAGGGAGGCTTTTTGTTATGTTTCAGGAGAGCACAGAGTTTTGGATAAAATCTGTATAAATAATTATCCCTCTGTCATTCAACATAAATTTATGCACATGTGTGCACACAGTTATGCTGGGGAATACAAACTATAAAGTAGACATGCCACAGACTTCTAGACAACCTACCACAAGCATGGATCTCACACAGAATCCATTCTATATTTAAATTTCAGTTTATTGAATTTTAATTATTTCTGATCTGTAGATCACTTTGAGGAAAATCCCCCAAGGTCAAAAGCTTACAAATCCAATTGCAAAACCAAACAGAAGCATCAGCAAGGCCCTTTCCCATGCAGACACCTACCAAAAAAATTAGTTCCTGACTACTAGATTAGATTTAGAATTCAACAGCTAAAACTCATTCTAATATTAAAACCAGGTAATTCTCTATGTTGAAATAAAGCAATAAGTGCTCTCATTCCATTCTGCACATTTACTTATGTTATGTACACAGTGCTCCACAGATGTAACAGTGAATTATCCGTTCTTCATTTAGATCCTTATTTATAAAATTAACAAACAAACATCCTTTCCATTAGGTTATTGTTGGTTTGGTTGTTTGGATTTTTTTAATTAAAAAGCAACAATGTTATGTTCTCCAGAGATGCTTATGATAGAAAATGTATGCTCTACCAATATTATGCTTTCCAAGTCATAGAACCCACTTGGATTAACAGCTTCACAACAGTGAATATTTTTGTATATATGCATTCAAATATGATTCAGTCATCTAATTTACCATGGAAATGTTACTTCAAAATCCCCATTAACTAAAATGTCCTTGATGAGCCTAAGCTTAAGATTTGCAGGTACATCAGGAAAGAAACAAGCCAAAGAATGTTCTGTCATACTCTGAACATACTTTGCATTGCTCAGGGTCCTCAGTAGTAAGTAACACTGTATTGCTGCAATGGGGAAACAGCCACATGTCATTTTAAGATACAATCACAGTTTATTAATAAAATTATTTTAAAAGTACGAGTTAAATCCTTTTACACACATAGTGACATTCAGCTATCCAGTGTCATTTTTCCAGTTCAAATAGATATGGTCCTAATTGCATAATGCCATTTTATCCGCTGAAGATAAAAGTGCCGATAAACAAAAATGCACATTAGGCAGGAGATTTTTCAGAATAGATTTTTTTTTTTCAAATAACCCACTTGCATTAACAAAAGATTGCAATGGCTTCCAAATTATAGGGTGTTATTTTTAGTGGAAGTAGTTCAATATTCATATTGGAGCAGATGTAGCAGTTTAACAAAACAGCTCTTCAAATCCTGCACAAATTGAAAACAGGAAAACTGATTGCATTTTCTCTTATCACTTTCCTTTTCTGAATTGACACTTTTGGCCTTCTGAAAATTTACACATGGCTTTCATCTCAACAGCACCTGCTGATCAAACAGAAACCTAACATTTTCAGGAAAATGGTATAAAGGACTAGTTTTCTTTTTACCATCTTAAAGGGCATCGACAGTCCACTTGATGGCAACAATTGCTGAGTAGATGGCACACAAAATACATTTTATATCTTCATTCCACTTAGTTTTAACAATTAGTTAAATCGTTGCAGCTCTTCTGTACTTGCTCTTTGTCTGCTTTAAATTAATTTCAATCTCCATCTCTGCGTTACCCTGATGGGTTTCATTCTATACTCAGCTAGATTTTAAAGATGATCTGAAAGCCTTTGAAATAATAAACACATTGCTTGTTCTGCAGAAAGGAGTCTTCCTTATATATGCATTTATATGCAATCATATAAACTGATATATACAATTATGTGTTCATGTGCACATACTGCACAGACATTTCTTTTTATGGTGCTTATACCAAGGAAAAAATGTGTGTGTATATATAGATATACATATATGCATGTATGTATCATTCCACTATAGTCTCACTGCATTGAATTCCCCAAGCATTGTCACTAGAGCATGGTGATGGGAGAGAAATTCAAAGGGCAATTTTAAAGTTGTTCTTTGTTTCCTTTGCAGTCTTCAGACTGGGAGAAGGTCTAGCAGATGCTCTGGAACTTGAGCATCAAGACTGGGTTGAGATGCTGCCATTGGTGAACATGGCGAGCATGCAAACAGCACAACCAGAAATCCTTGGGCTCCTGAAAAAGTTAAAGGTATCAAGTCATGTATATAAAAAATGAAACATAAGTACCTTGTTATCCTGTCTGCTTCTGAGCCTGTAAACTCTGAAGCGCAGCAGCAGGTAACAAGGACCATCTTCCTTTGTACATAATTCTAGGTGTAATTAAAGATACTCCTGAAACCTGCTATGTGTCAGCTTCTTAACTGATAGAGCCCTCACCCCCCTGAAGTACTCTGCTGCCATCCATTACCATTCTGCTTCAGTGATAAGGTAACCTGAAGGCAGAGATGACATACAGTAATATATGTGCCACTCCAGACAGTTGGTTCATGAATTTCAGTGTTTCATCATGCTCACTGAGGCAATCGCAAACCTGAAATGTCAATATGTTCAGTCAATGGAAGTAAAATAATGGGGCTCTATTGTCTTACCCTATCGATCTGCTGCTGTCAACAAGAATACATGCCCCCCTGGCTTTAAACAAATTTTAATTAGGCTTTTAGTTACCAGATCATATCTATATATCTATCTGTGCAAACACTTGACAAAGTGAAACGGCAGTATAAATATTTCAAACTTTTAAATATAAAGGTAATTGTTTAATGTTGCTTTAAGATATGACCACTGATAAAGCCGTTTGCTAAGCAGAGTGCGTGCACACACTGAGCGTGCAAGTCATCTTAATCTGGGAGAGAACTTAAAAAGCACCACCGAAAGTCCATTCTAAACAACAAAAAAGAAAGAGCAAAGAGGCCACTTTTCCTGAAGCTCGGTGTCATCCTCTGCGGGGATTTTGGAAGTCAGGAGCCTTCACTGAAACCACCCCAGGAGTGAGCGTTGAGTGCCCGGGGTTGACAGGCCGGGGCTGTCACAGCCCCTCAGCCCCGCTGCCAACCCCAGGCCGGGGCTTCTCCACCCCGTCCCGCCAAACACGCGGACACGGCGCTCTCTGCTCCCCTGGGCTGTGTTTAAAGTGGGGTCCCTCAGTCACCTTTGTTCTGTGGCCACCTCCTCCCTCCCCGCGGCCAGCCCGGCAGGCGAGCCCCTCTCCGCTCCCCTCGGCGCTGCCCGGGGGCGGGGGGAGGCACAGCACAACAAAAGGCAGAGCCCGTCTCCCTGCCGGCTAATCTCTGCCCGTAAATCCCCCGCCCGCTCCGGCGGGAGATAATAAGTGGTTACATCTTCACTTCTCCCCGCGCCTATCGACTTGTGCAGCGCCGAGGGAGCCGGGCCGGGCCGGGCGGTG
>VZRX01011843.1:20734-57826 GCA_013398075.1 Notiomystis cincta
TGTGGGGGGGCGGGGGGTGCCCCCCCGCCCGCCTCTCCGCCTCTCCCGCCCGCGGGTGGAGATTTTACCTTCCGGCGGCGGGAGGGACGAGGCGGCGCCGGCGCGGCCCGGGCTTTGTGCTCCTCACGCGCCTCGCAGCTTATCTGCGGCGCAAGGACGGAGCATCGCGGCTCCGCGGCCCCGCCGGCGCGGGGGGAGCGGCACGGCGGCGTGCATCGGGGCGATTACGGTATCAGCGCGGCCCAGATGGCGGCCGGAGGATGTGCGAGGCAGCGGGGCCGGCTGCGGGGCCGGGGCCGGCTCGGGGTCCCCGGGGAGNGGTCTGCCTGTGCCGGCCCTCCGGCCGGCGGCCGGCCCGCTCCGGCCCTGGAAGTTGCCCAACACCTCCCCGGGATTAGGACCCTGCCGGGGGTCGCGCAGCGCTGGCTCCCCAGGGCTCCTCTGCCGGAGGTCGCGCCACTCCCGCCAAGGCGATCGCCCTCTGACTGCGCCAGCCCGGCTCCCCTTTCACAGGCCATACCTACTCCTGCAGCCCGGCTCCCGCTTCATAGACCGTACCTACATCCCTCACGGAGCACGACGGCCGCGGGCCACTGCAGTCTACCCGCTCCCAGTTTGGCCAAGACGCTACCTGACCCAACCTGCTCGTTCTCACCATTGGCATAAGAGCCTGAACGCAGCACTGCTGCTACAAAGCGGTGGCATCATTCATCAGAGGATGAGCGATAAGGAGAAGTAGGTCCCTACACTTCACAACTCCGGTTCTGTGAAAACTAGGGGGCTGTTTTGTCGAGATTCATCAAAGAGCACCGGGTTAGCACGAGGTACAGAAAGGGGAGACAGCAAAGCATCCTGACCTGCCTGCCATGAGCACAGCCAGCCAGCAGAATAGCTATGCCAGCACCGGGCCCTCCATGCGCTCGGGTTTTAAAGTTTCTAAAATGTTTCGCCCTGGGAATCAACACTTATTTGTTAAGAAACGCATTTCCATTGCACGTCAACCGAGGAGAACCACGAAGGAGGGAGGAGGACAATGACAGCACGCTGAAGTGAGACTGGCATTGTTCAGTGCAAAACTCCTTCCAAAATCACTCGTCCAAGATAGCAGTTTTTTCCACAAGAAAAGGAATAAAGGGAATTTGACACATAATACAAAGTGAAAACCAGAACCTAGATGGGGGAAGGGCATGTGTGTGAAAATCGTGTCACCGCAATGAATGTCAGATAAAAAGGGGTCTGTCACAAATCCTCCACTAATCCAATAATGTGAAAACCTCTTGGTATCACTGAGACATAGCACAAGGTAATTTTTTTTTTATTATTTTTTCATAAACCACTCTATATGTTTAGCCTTGGAAAGAGAGCAATTGGGCAGACGTTCCTATTGCAAAACCAGGACTTCGATTTTTCAATGAAGGCAAACTGATTTTCACATGTCCAATTTCTTATGCATTCCTCAGTCAGTATTTTTACCCTGAAGAAGGGCCACTTCTCCCTCAACTTCCTCCAGTTGTCAGTTGTGTGACAACCATATTTAGAGGTAATCAGACAGGTCATGTTACAAAAGTTAGTCAACTTGTTTGAAACCTTAACTCCTAAACTTAATGGTATGTTCTATGCATTTCTAAAGAGGAGTGACCTATCAATTAATTCAACCTGCAAGGTAATACAGCGCTTTCTCTCTGCATATGTTATTTCAAACTATTACACACAAATTAGAGACTGCTCTTTTTTTGGTATTTCTGCTATGGAGCTTTTCCTTGAAATACATACATATCATGCCATGAACTAATTTAAGGTCTGCTGGATTCTCATCTTGCAGGGCCACCATGTGCATCTTTATGTCTGTGTTGACCATACTTTTATTACTCAAATCACAAAACTCTAAAGAAAAACTAATCCAGGATCCCTCCTAATGTAAGCAGTTTGCTGTGAAAACACATTTAAAAATAAAACAATGTGTATTAATAAAATAAATACAATCAGAACACAAATGTGTAACAGAAGTGGCGTTTCATAAGCACAGCTGTCTCAAAGTCCAAGCTGCAGGCTAGAAATCTTAATTTCAACTGACTCTCTTGTAATAATGGGTTACCTTCCTCTAAAGCGGAAAGTCCATCTGCCCCAGGCAGATAAGTTTTGAAGCATTAAAATAGATAAAAATCTAACATTTTCTTTCTTGTATTGAATATGTGAATTCTAGTGTGCTATAATGTGAGAATTCCAACATATGACTATTATGGCATAATATCTCATAGCTCAGCTTGTCATTACCTCACTTGTAATTCTTATGTTAATTATGTTCATAATTACTATAAACAGATGTGGTAGAAATTCATGTGACCTTTTGCTTCAGAATGCATTTCCCACTCTTTCCACTTTATTTTGATAATATAGGTTAAACCAGAGGAAAGTATTTCTGACACACTCTGCATGTATGTGTGTACATATTTAACATGAAACCATTTCTGCCTCATATTTCAGCCAAAGGACCACCTACATGCCAGTACATTGACATGAAAGTGATGATAACTGAAAAGTCTACCCTGAAACATGCCCCTAAATAACTGTGCCTACAGTGAACCTTTTTGATTAAGCATAGCTAGAGCCATCACTGAAGCCTAGGACTTAAATGGAGCACTGCATTTTTATTCAGGACCTTTGTTAATGCAGCAGTATCCTGCTTTACAACTACAAGTACATAACAGCCATACAGCAATTTATTTTACTCACAGACAAACCATCACCGTCTGTACACAAAACACATTTACAATAAAATCACTATGGATTTCATTAAGAGAAAGCCTACTCGAATTTCATTTCTTTGGACCTAATCTATAATTAGTGTGGACAGACAGGTGCAAACCCTTCTCCTCTACAGATGGCTACTGGAAATGGTGCAAAATAGCTCCTTCTGTTTAAACAACACACAGATAACCTGCTCTGCTCTTATCACTTACAATTACCTCCATTATACTGAACTAATGTTTACTTTAATAAA
Organism: Notiomystis cincta; assembly: GCA_013398075.1. Taxonomy (NCBI): domain Eukaryota; kingdom Metazoa; phylum Chordata; class Aves; order Passeriformes; family Notiomystidae; genus Notiomystis; species Notiomystis cincta. The sequence continues at coordinate 23,736 of VZRX01011843.1, forward strand.
ATGTCCACTGTTGTCTAAACGTTATTTGGAAACTTTCATATTGATGGCAGAAAAAAAAAATGAAGATGGAAGTCAATGTCTTTCAGATGAAGATTTGGAGGGGAGGAAATAAAAAAAGCTTTTAAAGAACAGGATATTTTGACTTTGATTTTATGTCTGCTGTTCATTTTTCTTTATTCACAAAACCACACAGTCTGCTACTTCCTGATGTATTTGTGCTACCATATATTAAACTAATAAAGTTTATAGTAAGAGCAGGAAAACTTCATTTTAAAAGCAGTTCTTTAAAAAGGAATGTCTATGTGGAAAACCAAGACACATTGCCTTTAAAGTTCAGTTTTTAGACCAACTGGTTTAGATCTCTGAAGTGAAACAACATGAAGACAATGTAACCTGGAAGCCAGTGTTTTAAGGATTTACACTCTCATTACTTACACTAAATTCAGTGTCAGTTTCAACTTTTTTTAATATTATAGGTTGTTTTTAAAGGCTATATGAAAAAGAGCAGGCTGCTACTAACTACATGGATTAGGGCTTTTTAACGTATTCAGATTAAAAATAATTACCTTTTCACATTTCTTTAGCCAAGGCACGAGAAATAGCCCCTTCAGAACACTAAATTCATGTTTTATTTCAGCTATTAAGTCTTCTTGATCTCTGCATGACAACTTAAGTTTCTACAGAACAAAGAACAAGACCTTCTCCTCCACCCCCCAACCTAAAAAGTCTGAGGCTCCTGCAATAGCAACATCCTGATATCCTTATTCAATTAGCTAAAGATTTAACAGTAATGGACTGTGGCAAGTGGATTTGAAAGTTGAAAATGACAATTGCAAGCCCTTTCTCCCATCAGCCCCAACGCGAACACTGCAGATGCCTATTTCACCCAGAGCGTCTGGCGATGAGGAGTTTGCAGTCTGCACACTACCTCAGTGAGGCGAGCTTCGCATTCAACGCCTGTCGTCTGAAGTTCCTTTCAGAGAAGTGAGAAACAGGATTTGACAGGGAAGAATGTCCTGAACGGACTATCCACTGACCAGCACTCCAGGTGGAGCTATTTTTCTCCCCCATTATTCCAAAAACAATACTCCCAGTCTAAGACTCCATGTGCACGCAGGCACACATAGTGTTAAGCGTACACAGATGAGAGACACCGTGTGATGTTTTACTGGTCCATTATTTAGGCACGAAACAAGTTAATGTTGAGGTGGTCAAAAATGGTAGAAGGCAGCGTTTTACTTAAAAAGATTTTGGAAACTATTTAAAAGCTCAAAGCCTTTGAAGAAAAACAACTTGTGCAGCAGTTGCCAGGAAGCAGTGACCTAACACTGCTGTCTGCATTCCATTACAAACAGAATGGTTCTTGTCTCCCTACAGCATGCTCGTGGCTCAAGAACCCAGCCGCTCACCCTTCTGCAAGCACAGGACAGAAGGAAGTCCTGCTATCATCTCTTGTACCCCTCGCCTGGCTCCAGCTTGCCAGAGGCACCAACGGATTTAAGAGTCGGTTGGATTTTTGGTGGAGTTTGGTGGTTTTTTGCACTGATGCATGGCTGAGCTTCTCATGACAGCGAAGGAAAATGATTCATTAATTGAAAATAGTAGCAATTCTAGTGAAGGTTCAAATATGGTGAAACTGACCTTAAGAAAGTTATCAATTAGTGTAAGTTCCTAATTAAAAACCTTTACAGCAAATCTGCAGTGAATCTCACACCTAACAAAGCCTTTGCCAACTTAATATTTTCACAGACTGTACAGTTATGAATGAGCCATACTCATGCCTTTTTCCTATTATATTCCTGTTGATGGGAAGCCACAGAAACACCTAGTGCTAAAACCAGAACGCATAAACAAGATGGAGTAACTTTTTTACCATTCAGCCGAGCTGAAGGAAATTCCCTGATCATATTGGATTTCCTAAGGAAATCAGCCTAGAATAAACTGAATGAGGTTTTCAGACTTCCCATGGAAAGGTCAAGCATCAGCTTTAACAACCATTAGGAACCAGTTTCAGTCCTCTCGGCTATCCAGATTCACTAAGCCGTTAACAGAAAAGCTGAACAGAAAATCTTGACAATAGCATTCAACTCTAAAAACGTCTTTCACATCTTGCCTCAAACTGTAGTTAACAAAGTTGCTTATTTAAACTTTCCATTGCATCTGTCAGGATGCAGAAATGGAGACGGAAATGTAAGGCTTCAAGGGTGTAGTTAAATAAATTGTACTCACCCTTAGCCCTAACATATTGTGTTTACAAATACAATAATTATGTTTCTAGCTACATGTCAATGGAAAATATTTTCTAAGTACTTCAAAAAGCATGCAAGCATTACTGTGAGTAGGAAATAAGTCAAAACAGATTAGTAGACCAAAAATGGGGAGGGGAAAAAAAAAATCCTGCTTTGGTCAGCAACTCAGACCACCATCAGGGGATAAATCAATTTGCAGCAGCTGTGGACAGCCATTTAAGTCTGGGGCCTGAACAGATTAATTAGGAGAAGCGATGTTAAAAGTTAAAGGGGTCAGCGTTACATTAAGCACAGGAGTACTTGCTGGAGCAAACGCTTGGCTGTACATACCAGGACTCAGAAGACATTCTTCTAGTTAGCCAGGGCTGTGCCAATAGCCAAGCGTTTGGCACTTGCTGCTTTCCCAGGGCAGCACGGCAGCTGGCACGGGCTGATTTTAAGCGGTATATACCCGTTCTTGCCCAGCCCTTGCCGCGCCGCGCTGTGCCCTCCTCGCGTTCAGCGCTGCCCGCACAGGCGGGCGCGCAGCCGTGCACGGCGCACCTTGGGGCCGCGCCGGCAAGCGAGGGCAGGCGCTTCCCGCCCGGCCGCGATTGTCAGTGCAAAACCCGGGCAGCCCTTTCGGGCAGACTTCGTGCTGCCACGGACTCGGCAGATCGCAGCCCGCTCCCCAGCTATCTGCGGGGCGGGAGCTGCCGGCTCCCGGGCGTCACGGCCGGGCAGCTGCGAGAGACGGATCCTCTCCGTGCCGTGATTTAGGGCACGGCAGAGGTAGGAGGGGTGACGGGCAGAGCCTGCTGCCGATCGGAAGATGGAGGGCTGCTCTCCCAGAGAAACCCGAGCGGCTTCCAGGCGTCCGTTCCCCACCGCGGCGATGTCGAAGAGCCCCCGGCTGCGGCCGGGCAGGGCGGTCCCGCCGCGCCCGGCTCCGGCTGCAGCCTGGGGGGCAGGAGGGGGAGGCTGCTTCGGCTCCCCATAACCCTGGCCCTCCCTCCATTAACTTATCAGTGAACTGAAGGAAGTATCATTTTAGCTCCTGCTTGGAGCACGAACGATGTAAGAGCTGCGTCCGATTAGTTACTTTCGGTTTCTCTCTAACATCTAGGGGAGCAGAGTACAGGAACGACATCTAGTTGGCTATAAATTAACTCTGCACCGGAGTCACGGGTGCTCCTGCTAGGGTGGCAAATCCTTCCCTGCCCTAAACCAAATTTCTCAACTTTGGCACTAACAAAAGGACTCGAACTCGGCAAAAGTCAAAGCCTTGTCTAAATGACTGGGAATGTGGTTTTCATCCTTCCAGTCTCCCTTATCAGTGCTCTGTTGCGAATTTATGGAAGCGAACCGTCAGCTCAGCCAGACGAGATGACACAGTTACATTGTATTGCAGTTTTGGAAATGCAATCCCTAACGTTATCCTGTCGTTTTAGGAAACAAGCTGTTTGCAAGACCGCGGTGCAGCTAAAGGCGACGTGCACCGCCTAAAATATTTCTTTCAAAATAGTCCGAAAAGATGTTGCCAGTGCTGCACAAACCTATGATTGCAGTGAAACAAACAAGCGAAACAAAACAATCCCATCAGAAATATTTCAGCCACTCCAACTCACACTGGCCGGCGCTAGAGCCTGGAGAGAAGGGAGGCAGGAAAGAAAAAGGCAAGTCCTAAATCCAGACAGGAATCTGACGCTTTGTTAAAATATATGCCTGGGATGGTTATTTTCTGCAAAAGTGGGTTATTTGGTTTCTGAGCTCTTGAGCAGTATCCGGGGTGCTAGTTTGTAAGCCAGGGACAGAGCGTGTAAGGCTGCATGCAGCGCTAACCTGGCCCGGGCACAGCAGCAGCCCCGGTCCGCCTGGGTTAGTTACAGCCACGGGAGCCCCACAGAGCCCGGGGAGCCCTGCGGGAGAGGAGAAAGGGAAAGAAAAGGGGCTCGGGCTCCCCCCGCCCCCGCGCGCCCTGCCCAGCCCTGCCCGCGCCCCTACTCACACTGCAGAGGACCGGAGATGCCCACCATTCGCCACGGGCTGCGAGCTCCAAATAAAAGTTCCCGTCCTGCTCGGGGGAGAGGCGGCAGCCCAGGCTGCTGGAGGGGCGAGGGGGTGGGAAAGGGGAGAGCAGCGCCGCGCGGCTTCCCTTCCCAGTCCAGATGATCCACGTCCACAAAAGTCAAAACGAGCTGAGGAGAAACTCCAGCTGCTCTTCCCCCCCCACCACCCTCTCTCGCTCNCCGAGCCAAGCCAAGCCCGCCGCCGCCGCTCGGCTGCGCCCGGCCCCCGCTAGCAGGCAGCGTGCGAGGCAGGCAGCATACTGCCGGCAGCCGGGCCGGCCCCGCTACCCAGGTGCAGGGGGGGAGGGCTTAAAGCAGTGGGAGGTGATAGAGGTAGGAGACATCTGTGTCGTGAAGAGGTTAGTGGGGGTCAAGTATATGTTAACAATAGGCGAGCGTGGTCCCTCTCGGGCAGCCTGCCTGCTCTTTCTTTCTTTCGCTCGCTTTTACTGGGTGGACATCTAACTTGCTCCCTAATGATGCCTCCCCGGCTTTAAGAGTCCAGACTGCCCTGCAGTAACCCAAGACAAACACTTTCTCTAGCCATCTGGAGAGCTCCTGGCTGCTCTGCCTGTGTCTCATCACTGTGTGAAGAGACAGCAGTGCTAGAAATCAAGCCACTCTCAGATCTACTCTCTAATCCCCTTCTGTTAGCTGATTTCCAGTCAGACTGTTTGCTTTTGCATTAGATAATAGCCTTAGAGAAAACAATTATCATTTTCTTTTTCCCTTTGTTTTTTCCTCTTTCTAAAGTACAGTATCGAGGAAGGCCTCCCTCTCTTATTTTAAAAGAAATTTATAGTCTTTCATGGCTTGAAGAACCCAGATGCAATTTCACACTTTCCTGGAAGGGGATTCTGGATTCTTCTGAAAGCAGCAACACGATCACAACTGCAGTGAAAATTAATTACTATCATCTACAATTAATAGAAGCATGCCACCATTTGACTTCGTGTTTCATTACATAATCATTTCAGTAGGCATCCATATATTTTCCGATTCATCAGTTATTCCCTTCTACGTGTAGCAGAGAATATTATTGTCAGTCACACAATCTACAGCAAACTGGTATCTCTCCTATCATGTTGACACTATATAAAGAAGGCGTCTCCACAAAAAAAAAATCTTACATTTGCTTCAGAGTAAAAAAGTGCATGTTGTCGGTTTTTTTTTTTTTTTTCCTTTCAGATTACAGATAATGGATTGGAACTGTCAGAAATGCTGGGACATTTAGCTTCATTTTTTTCCAGTGTCAGATGCTAAGTAAAAGAGTGAGCATGGACTCAAACTTCTAATCAAGCTGCCCTCTTTATTCCCGTACCTACACGTACACACACGCACGCACACGCACACACACTACAGGCCTGACCTTGCAAATTCACAAATACTAAATTTTAAACACGTAAATAGACCTATTGAATGCAAAGTAGCATTCTGTGTGTTTGTTATAAAGGCATACACGTTTCCAAAAGGGAGGAAGCATTTTTATGTATATTTTTATGCAGATTTATAACAGTATTTGCCTATGTTGTTGGCTTTGAAATTTTGGTTGGTTTTGAAAATATGTTTTAAACGTATTTTATTATCTGGATAAAGCTACTTTTTCTGCAGTTATTTAAGGATGTGGAGCTTTAATGAAATGGTCAGTATCTTGGAATACACAGTCAAATTTACATTGGAGCAAATTCAGCTCCACAGTTCATAAATCAGGACATGTTTTGGTCTACTGTGATTTCAATTTACAAAGATAGTGAGCAACCACAAGTCTGGCATTGATTTCTAATTTAAAAACTATCTGTTTTACAGAGGTCTATTTCAAAGCCAAAATGATGGGAGAATCTTTTTGAAAGGATCTTCAAATATTTAAAAATAATCTAAAGATAGAAAATTTTACAAGGCTTCTTTTGTCTACAGCAGATTTAGAAACTTTAGTTTGAAAATCTTTGTGGTGTGATACTTTCATTCCAATTGTGCTATGTGTAAGGCGAAAAATAAAGAAGAGGTTTGCCAGTGGTCTCAGACCATGTTTTGATGAAGTGTCAGAGACTGAACACTGACTCCTAATTCTCAGTTTACAGCTTTAAAAAAAACCCTGCAATGCTTCTTCTATAGCGTGTATCTTCACTCTAGAAGATCAATCAACTTTCTAGGCATTACTGTTCAAATTAGTGGAGGACCATCAGCTTAGATTTAGAAACTTTGGAAAATCGAGTCGGAACTATTAGCAATTTAATATCCGTGAAGTTTATAGACTTCTGTGGTCTCATTCCATGATGAGAAAAATACAGAAATCATCTATTAAACTCCCAGCCCTGGCTCATCTTATATGACATTTCCCACTGTTCCTAGTAAGGACAAAACCTTCTCAGATAATTGAGTGTAGTAGAGAGTGTTAAATGCCGACTACTTCATGGTAACTGTATTTTTCTTAGACATGCTGGGAGAATTGACATGATTCCTAAATAATAAAAGACTGTAACCATCGAGTCTTATCATTATATTGCAAAGCTGATGACTGAAGCCTGGCTTATTAAAAACTTCTCTTATCCATACCTTTTTCTTTTCTCTATTTATTTCCCGGAGAACGTAGATGTGTTTTAGTGAAAAAGAAAAATAAACACGTTCTTTGGAAGATGAATTCATGTTTCAGGAAGGAAAAAAAAATGCAGCCTCACAGTAGACCTCACAAATACTTGGTAACTTTACACCCTGCAGATTTTTTCTGCAGACTGTAGATGCCATGTCTGATTTGACATATGAAGGATTTACACTGTGTATCACTGTGTGACATTGTGTGAGAGAAAGGCTGGTAAAAGTATAGTTGCACATGGAAGTCAGAAATATCCTGCTAGGCTGTCCAAATCTGACTATATTTTGATTGTACAGAGACCGATCAAATGTTCAGAGCTGAAACATGGCTCAGTCTTTACTGTGAATAATTATACTATGGGCAGTCATCTGCACTGAAATTCTTGGAAGAGAACTTAAATATCAACTCACCTCATTGCTGTTTAAAAATAGAGACAAGTATGTCCCTCCTAATTGTCACTGCCTTGCCGCTTGGAGTGTTACATATTGTCACATGTTCCCATCCAGAGCTCATGCTCCTCACACACTTTTCCAGTCAAGCTGCAGACTTTATGTCCATCCTTGCTTTTTTGGGGATGTTTCTCTATAAACGTGTCTTCCACTTCCCAAAGCTGGCTTTCACAATCCGTGAAGTGCGCAAGGATCTCGCTGTTTCCTTCTGCTGAAGCTGGATTGGGCCTTGGCATCCGGACCGGGGCTGTAGTAGCTACGACAGCATTCAGTTGAGAAGCTCTCATTGGGATGGAGTGATGCAGTAAATTATTTGTGTACAACTAAACACTCAGATAGAATACTAAGTTGGATCATTGATAGCTTTAACTGACAAACCTTTGCCTTAGCCATATCTTTCCAATTTCCCTCTAATTTGCACGTGTATTTTACATACTCGTGTGGGCCACGCTGCATTTCGCCCTCAGTCTGTTTGCACAGCTTTTGCAGGCTGTGCCGTGCAGAGGATTGCAGCGGGATGGAGTCTGCTGCAGGAGTACACCGCTGTTGCACCCACCTTCTGCAGAAAATCGTTTTCAGTTTAGCTGGCAGCGCCGGCTAAATCCTGCTTTGACCCCTGCACAGAAAAGCAGCAAAGACATAAGAAGCCCTGTGTTGCAGAAGTGCTGCCCCCTCTCCGGGGCTTGGCAAGGGCTGGGACAGGTGAGGCACAAGTTGCTGCCTGCGTTTGCTGCTCCTCATCTGCGGAAAACACGCGCCAGGACTAGCACTTGATAACGTGAGCAGAAAATATGCGGTAGCAGGATAGATCCCCACCCTTTAGTATGCAAAGCATGTCCACTAGGTGATGTACATGCTGCAAGAGCTGACATATTACCTGCCTTTCTTTCTGTGCACACTATTGTTTACCCTTTGGTAGTGAGGAAAATGTATTAAGTTCTTTCCAAATTAAAAAAAAAAAAGGCTATCTGCTTTCAGGAGGTTATAAACCCTATTGATGTACATTTTGACATCTTCTTTTCTAATGGGATACATTTTAGCTCTCCTTCATGTATATTTACTCAGGATATTCCTTAATTAAATTATGTGCTAAGGGTACTTTTTGCATTCTTGTTTGCCTTTTGGCATCATCAGGAGTCCTAAAACCGCTTTAATTTTGCAGCATTCTTAAGCACTTTGCAGAAGATTATATACACAGCGACAGAAAAAGGGGAGCTGGGTTATTTTGGAAAGATCACATAAACAAAAATAATATATTGGCAGTCATTTGTGGGAATGCCAGCTTTGTCACTCATTTTCAGTGAAATATGGCTTCTTATTAAAACCCAGATCTTTTCAAGAAAAAAAAAATTCTACTGGTTAAATAAAGCACACCAAGCAAAAAGAGAGAAAAAATTATTTGAAAAGTTTCTTTTTTACAGAAGCAAAAAGCTTATCTTGTCTGAATCCATTGTCTGTGTTTTAGTTATGCAAATAAATTGGTGTTGAATATTCATCAAATTAATATTTAAATGTATTTTAAAATATAAAATATTTATTTTTAGTGCTGAAATATTTTTGTCTTTGCTGAAACCAAGAGAATAGATTATTCTGAAATAATACAGGCTTAGTGCTTCTTCTATAACAAACACCAAAACACCAAAATGGGAATAATAAATTTGTTTTCCATCAATGTCAAAGTGCAGGAAACATTTTGCTGTTGAGGTTCCTGGAAGCAGTAAGTGCTGTATTAACTGCCATGCAGCACACACACACACTGGCACACGGGGTACCTTGCCTAACAAGGGGAAACCGTTGCCCTAACACACATGCATACAGTTCCTTAACTTCCCACCTGCCGGGCAGCCACCTGCAATAAACAACAGTGGTCTAATATCAGGCAGTAAGAAAACAAGCAGCCATGAAGCTGCTTACCTAAGCACCACTAGAAGTCCCTCCAAAGTTGAGCTGCTGGCTGAGGGACCCTTCCCTCCAAGGTGGAGGGGAGACCTCTCTCAGGACAGCCTCTGAAGGCCAGCACGTTCCCTTTTTAAATACACCTACTGTTTAACCAGAGACAGCGACCATCTGTAATGTACATAATGGTGCACAGCTACTATGAGGTAATGGATCCAAGGTGCATGATCTGTTCCAGGTTTCCTTTTGTGTATACATAGTCCCTCAGTGCTACGTCTCCTAAAAAGTACAGTGACATTTTGTATATGGAAGGCTAACAACATAACTCTCTTATCTTTCTCACTGACATGTTGACAGTACATTATTCCACTTACATACATGCTAAAATTGGGAATAAAACTGCATTTCCCTGCTGGCTGTAACTAACTAATATACCAATCCTGCTCCTGTATTGAAAATCTGTCTCTTTCAGATTTCATAAAGAGAGGTGAAGTCCTCTCTTGGTATATCAGATTTCCATGTCTCCAGCTGTAAATAAAAACAAACTGGTCTAAGCTGGGAACTCTATTAATATCATGACCTCAGTATGATGTAACTGAAACCGCATTTTCCACATCCCCCTAACCACTGTTTATATTTGCATCAAACTAAGTTAAACAAAGGTAGGTTTTAAAGCTGCTGTCTTGGGAAAAAAAAAAAAAAGAAAAATTCTCTTCTTGAAGGCAATTTTTATTGTAGTGATTGCTTTAAAATCTATGTGTCTCTATAACCTGAGATACTCCTCACAGAGGAGTACTCCAGAAGCACTCTACAAGCCACCTAGATATGTTGGTATTCTAGTTCCCTTTACATTGTATTTACATTGTATTGTGTCTGTACTCATATGTTTTCACTGTTCATATGTGAATCAAAAGCTTGCTCAAATATAGTCCTTCCATGGCTGTGTTAGAATTCACAAGACAACAGTTAGAGAATCAAGTACTAATGAGGATATAGTTCACCACTTAAGCTGAAAAATACATATGAACATAAAGCAGATAATTTATTTTAAAAAAAAACCCTAACAGTCAAGTATCATAGTGAACAAAGACGGTATTTCAATGTTTCAAACTGCTGTGAAAAAAAATGAGCTAGATAATTGAGTCTGATATTACTGCATTTGTTGGACTCTATTTAAAGCCTGGTTTATTTTTAGAAAGAAACTGATGAAATCTGGTTTTCTCAGGAATTGTTATTTGCAGATCAATAGCAACTTAAAATGTTGTCTCATATGCACATCATTACAGGGAAGATGCTTTGATACATCAGTCACTTATTATTTCTCCTTTCAGACAAACAGGAAAAGTAAAAGTAATGAAAAAAATGATTTGTTGCAGAAGAGAGAAGTATTTTTCCGCTTTCACTGGCAAAGCTTTTTTTTGAAAACTTTTAAAGGTGCAAGTTAAGAGGACATAGGAAGTAAATAAACTGTAATTCAGAAATATCCAGAAAGAACAAAGCACAGTGGGAGACACACTATTAATAGAAAATCGAGGAAATAAACATAACACTTTTAACACTACACAGTACAATGTGCAAAATTACATTTTAAAGGGAAAGTAGCAACGAGAATGTCTAAGAAAATCCATAAGTTGTATGGATAAGGAGCTAAATTCAGCCACCTCTAGTTGAATTCTGGTGTAAGCTCCATTGGTTTGCTGGAACTTTTCTTGAAATTAGGTGCTGCTGCATGTGTCAAAACCTCATGTGAAGTGCCATAATAATTTATTGCCCGTCTGCAGAAACAACCTGATTCTGTCTCACTCAAATAACTGACATGTTTGGCCACTGATTTCTTAGGAAAGGAGCCGAACTAGAACACTCACAAACCTTATTACTAAAAATACTGTTCTTTTCAAATAATGTTTTTTTAGCTCAAACTTCTTTTCTTCTTACATAATTACTTTCCTTTTAACCATGGGAAAAACAAAACAAAACAAAACAAAACTTATTTTATTTGATAGTTGTGTCCTACATAACAGAAACCAGGTAAGTCAAATTTAGAAGGCGTTTTGAAAAATTTCAAAACTAGAAACTATCTTTAGTCTGTAATACATAAACATGTTAAAATATAGAAAGGAGTACTTTCCCTGGTTTGACTCGTGTTTTTTCCTCTGCCAGCAGTGACATGGCTTATAAAGTGTGTCTCTAAATCATCCAAGAGACCCAAGAAACTGTGACTTCAGAGCCACTTTCACCACCTACAGGATGTGGTGCTGTAAAAGGCCTGGCTTTCAGCAGCTCCAGCAACTTTCCAAGTGTCTTAACAAGAAAATAAGCTTTTTGAGAGGTCTTATGTCAGAAATGAGCATTTCTGATTAAATATCTTCATTTCTGCTATCACTGTGGTGTCTGTGAGTTTGGAGAGGGTATTGATATCTGTGTCATACAGAGCTATGTAAGTGGTGGCTGGCTCTCAGTCTCAAAGCTGTGGGATCTTCCCTGGCTTAGCAGCCAAAGGAAGAACTTATAGTTAGTTCTATTCTTCCACTGATGTAGCAAATCTGAAAGGAATTTTTTTAAAAAAAAAATTCAGATTTTAAATTAGTTAATGAATCATTTGTATTTCTTATTCAATGATGTGGCATGAACTTCCTCTTTGTCCTTTTAAAATTTTTGTGGTTTGTATAATGAAAGGGTTTTTATGCTGACCAGATCTCTGTGAGAAGGTAAATAAGTATTTCCCTCTTCTCACAGTGAGTAATTATTCAAACTTTACTTAATAAAAGCCTATTTCTCTTAGTAACATTTTTTGCCTGGAAGCTTTCCAGTTTTGTTTGTTTCTCTTCTCTTGTAGTTTTGAGGAATCAGTGTACATCTCCCCAAGCCCCCCCTTTACCTTCTCGATCCATAAACAATCTTCTAGTGAAATTTGCTACATGACAGCAAATTGCAGTTCCTGATGAATTGTAGGCTTCAGTGATTTCAACATGAAGTCAGTTTCTCTGTTTTCTGTGACTTCTGTGAAATTGATTCCTTCAGATTTCCAATTTCAAAGCTAGAGATTTCTGTTTATTAAATTTAGCCTTCTTCAAGAAAATTATCTCCTTATTGGTATGACTGTCACTCGATCAGCATTTCAGAGGTCAGTAGCAGGCAGTGAAAAAACTGAGGGTGTCTAATATATTTACCCATTCAGATATATCAGAACAAGGTTTCCTAATGAGTTTGCATAAACTTTGGGATTCATTCCAACAGTTAAAGAAGAAATTTTGAGGATTCCTAGAGTTAACATCTGTTCATCTGAAGGCCTTTAAGCAGAGCCATATAAAATGGCAGATTTTCATCAGGTTGGTGGTTGTGTATTGGGGGTTATTCCACATCACAAAAGCTATTGAATTAGGCCTCACAGACTTTGTATATCTCACAGAGTATCTAGCTCACACACACATATATATATTTACACACACACATACACCTATATACACATGTATATAAACACATTTATACATACATTTTTATATATATATATACTTTTCTGTGTTTTACTTGTGGGTGGAATGAGTGAGAAGGAGGATAGCCACACATCTTAAAATTAAAAAAAAAAAAAAAAAAACAGAAAGAAAAGAAAAACAAGAAACCTCAAACAACCAAGCAGACATTTTTCTACTGCAGATGCTGCTTTCACTATTCTTTCCTAAAGTCTCCCATTGAATGTTGTGTATGAGATTTCTCTGATTTTTTTTTTTTCCTTAGATATCACAAGACTTCTGATTTTATCCCAAGATTTTGGAACTACTTACTTGGAACTCTTGTACCTATATTCTGCTCTTCAATTGAGTAAACAGCAGAGTCACTAATGTTTCTTTTGTAATAACTTCATTTATAAAGGGCAAACTACAATTCTTAGAAAAGAGATGCAGGAAACTTGAAGAGTTGTTAATTATAGGCAAGTAGTCTTGGGCTTCGTGTGTCTCTGCCTGCTGAAGCTGTGGATGGTCACTGATAAATATCTGAGCTAGCAGGGTTAGATCACTAAAATCTGTGTAGCAATAGTGCAAAAGCCACATGTGATTGGTTTAACACATCTGATTTCTGCAGTGATGCCAGTGCATCAAAAGGACACCAAGTTACACTTTGCCTTTGATGACCACTTCTGCTGGCAAGAGTGATCTCCATAAGTTTCCAGATGAGCTTAATGTGAGCAGATTTTACAGTAGGGGAATTTGTCTGTATTTCAAATGTGTGAGTGATCTCTACAGTCTAAAGAGTACCCTATTAATAACATGGGAACCATGGGGTTGTCATTAGACATTATCAAGACCAAGAACATGCTATATCATTCTTTTTGTGCCCATATGGTTGCCCAATAGTCTGTCTCTATTGGATTGTGCTTGATTTTGGCATCTGAAAGCTATCTGGAACAATAAGCTACAGGTTTCCAATCATGTCCATGTAATTGGAGTAGCACCATACCAAGACCATAGCTGCTGGCATCTGCTGAAACAGCTGTAGACTGAGAAATATCATAAAATGCCAGAACTGGGAATGTAGTCCATAGAGTCTTTAAACTCTCAAAAGCACACTCCTGTTCTTTATCCTGTTTATTCTCAGTGTCTGTTCTACGCAGTTAATAAAAAAGATTGGCCTTTTTAATGAGAGTTTAAGTATGAATTTGCTTTAAATTTAATCATGCTGATGAACCACACTAGTTCTGTTATATTTTTATATGATGGTATTTCAAATATAGTCTTGATTTTTTTTCTACCTCCATTTTACTTCATGTCTGTCACATATTCTGACTGCCATAGCCTGTATTTCCTGCTGGTTTAGTCCAGCAGCTTATGTGACCTTCACAACTTGTGCTTACTTTAATGTTGCAATGTTTCTCAAACTCCCAATAACCTATGACTATAATTATATCCTCCCTTTAGGGCTCATAGGAAGCCCTTTGGAATTATTTGAGATATCTGTGATGCCAGTCTGATGATCAAAGCAGTGTTTCTGAATGATGGCACTGTTTCAGCACTGTCATGATGAAGTAGACCTTGTCTGAGTTTCTACCTGCATCTTGTAAGATTGTTGGCATATGGTTGATTGTGAATCAGATCTTCCTGCTGACAAGGAAAGAGTAAGAAAAGACCTTTTAAGTATACTTGCGTGGTATTTTTGCCACAATTGATGTCAAAAAAGAAACAGTTCATGTCTGAGCTCTAATCTGTTGCTCATCCTAAAACATTTTCTTTTTACATGTGGAAAATACAACTTTACACAATGCTTGGCATGAGAGAAACATACACGACTTCAATTGGGTTAAACAACTTTTTCCTGAATTTGATGGATTTCACCAAACTGGCCTTATCTCCTCTGTTCACTATGCAAAACCTCTTTGAAAGATTTACCTATAGTGACATTATTAGAGGAGTTAGGAAAAATCATTGGAATAGGATCTTTGCCTGAATAACTGCAGCAGATGTTGATTAAGTGTGTGGTATATCTCTGCCCAACTGGGCTTTCGACCATTACAATGGGGTTCTTCAGTGTAGCCTTAGATATTTAGACTTATGTAGAAAGAAAAATCAAAGAAAGAAACTAAGAAAGAGGATTTATTTTTCATTGTTCTTAATGAAGACATAAGGAATACCTTCCAGATTTCTTCCACATTTCTCCTGGGCTACACTGTAAGTAATTTCAGATTGCTCAAATCCCAGACCTATCTCACCTGGTTACTGCTTAAAGCCAAAGAGTCCAACTGAAACTCTGAGGACCAGCCTGATCCCTCATCACCAAAGAAAAATGGAAACAACAGTAATGTCCTCAGGGAGGTCAGGACAAGGAAACCAAAACTAGGCTTGGCAGCATTGGCTTCTTTATATTTCATCTGCTTACCTGTCCTCAGTTTCTTCATACTGGTGACTGAGGCTCCTAATCCACAGTAAAGGTAAAGCACAGCTTAAAATAAGGAGGTGCCTGAGAGCATTTCTTCGTCCTGCACACTTGCGGGTGAGAGCCGTCATCTTCCTTCTGCGCGGACACTGGTCACCCTGGTTTGTGTATGTGTTGGTTCTGTTCCATTTCCTTGGTAAGGGGTGATCAAGCCTTCCTTCCTCCCTCCCTGCCTCCCTCTCTTTTTCTCAAAGAAGCTTTCATTTTTGGAAGTTATTATTGCTGTGCCACTTATCTTACATTTTTTTAAATGTACCTTGGCTTTTAACTGCAAGATTCCTGTGAGTCATATTTGTCAGTTCTTTACAATTCTACATATCAGGCACTCTCTGATGTGTTCATTCTTGTTGGTATCAAAGCCACAAGGCACTCTGTATTCATTTTGAGTCTATCTAAAGACTTAAATCACATCAGAATGTGCTTATCAAACCTGTTAAGGGCAACATCTTAGCTTCACCTTCCTTTAAAAAGACAAATGATTTATAAATAATTTCCGCTTGACTTCACATTGGATAAATTGATGTGCTAACATGTAAATCACTACTCTTCCTGTGAAAGTGTACTTCATCACTCCTTGTGCTAAGTTTTCTGTATTATTAATTTCACACATGCTATTTGATTGCATTCATGTCTGGAAATCCAGAGAGCATTGCATTTTGTTAAATAATAAATTTCTGATATGATGTCATAAAACAGTACAAAAAAGGAGAAAGTGCCACTCTGTTTCACAGATGTAACTTCTTGAGGCCTGTAGCTATGATGGGGACAATGTTCAGTGTGCCATGGTGGTATTTCTTTAAAAATCTATCATGTGATTTACATCTCTTCCTATAATCGTATTCACACTTCTGGCCTTGTGAATTAGGAAATTAAACTTGCTGCATTGTATTTGCAAGTGCTTCTCCATATTACCAAATACTTATATTTCCCATGAGAATCAGAGTAACAGAGAACACAAGATTTGGGGGGAAACTGTTTCTTGTCAGTCACCAAAGTCATAGTTGTATTTTAATCAGAAATATGAAATCAGTTCCAGTTTATATGCCAACATATTGGTTAGAGACTGTACTAGATTCTCAGTGTCAAAGTCATAGGGATGTCAGAACAAACCTATGTGCCAAAACCCTTAATTTCCTATATCAGCCAGCCATACTGAGGCGTGACCCCAGTGCTCTCACAGAATTGTCCTTCCAAAACACACGTGAGAGTGAATCCGCTCAGAGCAGGTGGGGTTTTTCAGCTCTGCAGTCCATAGTCAGATGGGATGGAGCTCAGTGCTGTTCCTACCACTGCTGGTGAGGGGATCCTGCTCCTTGATAGGATTTATACCTTTATAGAGGCTCAAAGACACCATTGCCACCTCTACTCTGCCCTGGTGGTACTCTTGGCTTTGTGGGCCCTCACTCTGCCAATTTCGATAAAGCCAAAATGATGCCCTCAGTTAGTCCAACAGTAATCTTGGTTCCCTGCTGACAGCCAGACTTCAGCATCCCAGCAAAGACAACTTGTCATAGCCAGATTTACACCACCCATAGCACTCACCATGCAGCAGCACCTGCAGTCACACAGAAATAGGGTGCTGATAGCAACATAGGATCAGTTGTGCGTGTTGAAATATGACCCAATCACAATTAAAAAAAATCTTCAGAGAAAGCAACAGGAAATGTATGTACAAAAATCCAAGGAATGATGTCCAGAGTAGGTCTTCTGGTTCTTCCCAGTAGAGGGAGTTGGGAGTTCCCTTCATTTCCCTCCATCGTTTCCTCTACTCATGTTGTGTAAGTATGGAACTTAAAATTACAACAACAGAGAAGAAAAACTCTGTCGCCTATTTTATTTCTGTACATATTTGCTTCCTACACAGGGTGGGTCATCCTTTCAGACTAACTCGATGTCTTTCTTGGAAAACTGGTTTCACTGTTTGGATATCATTATGCAACACTATAGGATGGTTATCTGTAGCAAAAATACCACAGATCATTTTGAAGGTTTCTCACACTATCAAATACACTATTTTTGAGTCGCGTGCTTTTTTCAACCAGTCAGCAGAATTGGCAAGCATAGTTTCTTTAAAAAGGAATCAAGAATAGACCTGGTTTTGTGGCAACTGTAGTTCTTGGTAAGAAAGAAAATGAGGGGAAATGGTTCACAGGCTTTCAGGTAAGAACAAAATGTTTATGATGGTACCACGTCATAAAGTTCACGATCGTGGTACTTAACACTATGAATATTTTTTCAGATTCTCTAGTGATTATCATAGTTCTCTGCTCTTACCTAGTGGTTTTCACCAGTGTTCTTCATACTAAATAAAAATATCCAAGTGAGAAAACAGCAGCACAGTGTGAACAGGAGCCACAACACCCAGAAGGTCACGAACATGGATCAGCCTCGGACCAGTGCAGTGCTCTCAGCCCCGGGCAGCATAGCTGGCCTCCCACCCCATCCCCACCCAACAAATGCAGGCTAATGATAGCTCCCAAGGAAGAATCATAGAGGAGGAATCCAGTTCTTCTCTCAGTGACAGGCTTTAATAGTCACAAGCTACCAGCTCTTCTTCCCAATGAAAGAAGATCCCAGCAAAGTTACATACCTTCTGTAACTCAGAGTAAATCAAAACCTGCTCTCTGACATGTGTGCAAGTTCATCATTGTAAGGAAAGGGCATCAACACAGAGCCATAAACCCAAAGGGATCACTGGCAGCTATGTGGAAGTACACTTTCCTTCAGATAGAATCTGTCCTACTCTAAAATAATCAACGTTAGGAAACTTCTCCAAACCTCTTCATGACCTTAGGAACTGCAGCATCACAGAAATTAAAATAGTCTCATGTATTAGGCAGAAATGGTTTCTTTCCAGGGTATTAATCAGTCAGCCTTAAAGAATTTTGAAATGAACCTCTTATTAATTTGGGCTGTGGTAAATTTTAAAGTAATGCTAATTGCTTAATATTAAAAGCCAAGAAGAGTACATTGGTTCACATTGCTAGGTTTGTTTGGTTTTTTTTCCCCCAAGAAAAAAAATACTATGACATCTTCTATTTTTACCAACTTCCTTTGGAAGTTTTTATTAACCTAGAACACAAAGGTGTATCATAGAGTGCTCCACAGCTGTTAGTATTAAAGCATGTTTAATGTGGTCTGACACAAGTACTGAAGCTTGTTACCATTAGAAGCCCCAGCTCCTTTGGCTCATAAAGGGAAGCAGCAATATTCCTTAGAAGGGTGTTATCCCAACCTGTACCCAGGCTCCACTGTACACATACAACATGGCAGCACAGCCTCCTCCTACTTTTTTGATTTTGCCCTTGGTGTCTTGCTCTCAGCAGCACTACATGAACACAGAAGGATAGTCTGGTCCTGACATGTGAAATGGTAAATACCTCTCTGCTCTCTCAGATTAGCTTCTCCTGCTACATTTAATGAGGTTTCAGTTGGTCTCAGACTATTGATGGCCTGCCCTTAATTTCTCCTGTTTAATTTCTTTTGGCCTATTATACAGTTATATAGTACAAAGACAAACACAAAAAGCAGTTCACCAAACCACATTCTGTACAAGTCCTATGTGTTGCTCTGCTCAGGGTTTGGCAGGCTCAGAAAACAGGCAGAGCTTACCAATAAGGGATTTTTTGGCTGCTTCAGTACATGCCTGCTCTGATAGTGGTGTGATAGGTGCTTTTCACTTCTGACATTCTCCAAGCAAGTCCAGGCCAGTCTAAACTTGACAGTCAGTGCATAAGCTGCCACCTATTTTTGTGGCACCAAATTCTGTATCACTTTCAATTTGGGTTTCTCTGGTTTTTTCCTCTTGACTGCCACTGGTTTCTTGATAATGCATCTCTTTCCTTGATGCGTTTTCTTCCCTGCAGTTTCATTTCATGGCACTGTTTTGAAACAGATGCTCTGGCTACTTGCACAGTCAGTCCTGCCAGCTTCATGATTCTTCCTTGCTGTTTTTGACTGTAACCCTCAATTTACTAAGGCCTAATTGTAAGAGATAATGGGAAAAAAGACCAAGTAGGCAAAACATAAAATGTAATTTAAGACTTTGAAGCATACATTTTCTACAGCATATTTGATTTTTCAGTAATAAGAATTTCTGGTTCCATGCTTTTTATTCTGGATGTAATGAAAACATGTTCTTTACGTAACTTAGTTGAAATAAAATGAGCTATCTAGTAAGACAGAACCTCTGGGAGAGGAATTGGAAAATAATCTTTTGTTCTTCATCTTCCCCTTGCTAAAGTGTTTTATTTATTTCAGTAGGATAATCATGTTTGTTTAAAGCTACATAAAGTAGCTTTAAAGGTACATAAATCTGTGTTCAAAAATACTAAGAGCTTGCTTGCTTTATGTATAAAATTTATACATAATATTAGTATTACTTCAGTGAGGACTCCATGGCTAGGATCTCTGAGCACCCTGATATTAATGAGGTATCACACAATGTCATAGGTATCTAATTTTAGGCTTATAGTTTTGACACATCAATATCAATGTACATTTTTAATTGCCATAAAAATTTCCCATAAATACCACAGAAAACCAAGAAGTTCTCTGTGGCAATTTAATATTTGAAAGTCCTTGGATTTCAGTATTTGTTATTCAGGCTTTTTTACTGCAGGATGCCAGTGCATTTAGATGTAAAATGAGATATGGTTTCCTAGAAGTGTAGAGGATTAGCAAGCTTTTAGGAAAAACTGTCCACTTCATATTTCTCCTTCTGTGATTTCCCTCTGTCTTCTAAGGAGAAGAAATTAGCTCTCTACAAAACGTTTCAGTGAGTGATTTCCAGGAAAACAGAATGTTATGCCAGAGAACATCTTTGCTCAACAGTTTGCATGGGCCATTGGAATTTATGGTCCTTAATGTTAAAGACTGTTCATTGAGTATAAGACCATTTGTTGGTCATAAGGCCACTCACTGGTCATAAGGCCATTACATACAGAGCCATGAGAGTGCTTCTGTCAATTTAATATAGAGAAGCTGTACTTAACCTTGATGATTAGAGATAACATCACCAAAAGTCTCAAACAAAGAGATAAACCATCTATTAATTACCCTGGAATTAGCTTTCATGAAGATATTTGTGCTATTGCAGCAAAAGCAGGAAAATTAGAGGGAGACAGACTTATTTTTTAAGTGGGAATTACAAAGTTTAAGGTAGGAAGAAGGCATGAATTTGTTCTATTGGTTTTAAGCTATTGAGGTTCAATTCTGAACACTGTTGGGAATGTTTGTTAAGACAAAATGGTTGATGTAGTGAAATAAAACTACAGATAGCACCCAAGTTCACATATTATTCAAAAATTCCTGCACAAATATAGATTTTTTAAATTATGCTATCCAATAAGAAAAGTCCTGTGAAATAAGAAAATATATATATTTGCGAAATGTCAGTTGTAACCCTCAGTATGTCAAACTCCTGTAGGTTTCATTTAGGTGGGTCAATTTTTCAGCAAGTCTGGAGAGATTTAAGACTGCAAGAGGTTTATGCTATAAGGTTATGTATGTTCTAATAATTCAAGTAAGATGGATAGTTAAGACAGATTGGATGGTTTTGACCTCAGACTAAGAAAGTTGTTCTTTTTTTCGCTGAGTTTTGGATTTCATTCACAACTGAAACTCATGGCAGAACTCCAGGGTCCTGCTTTGTGTTTTCTTGACCTTGGGCCTGTTGTGTTAATGTGTCATGTGACAGAGCAGTCTGAATGGGTTAACCTCTCAGAGTCCTACATCGTATCTTGATGTAGCCAAGTTACAAGGAAGAGCATTGCCACTCACCCCATCCCAAAATGAGAAAAAAGAAGCCCTTTTTGGTGGCCAGTGCCTAGGACAGGCTCTGTTGTATTTAGGAACACTGCACAAAAAAATTACTCCAACAAATGGAAGGATCCAAGCTAAAGAGACCAAACCTGTATGTATTAATAACAAATGAAAATTTTACACAAAGTCTTGGTGAGTATAACCAATTGCAATGTTTTAACTTTACTGTAAAACACATATTCCTGTGAGAGGAAAGAGAATTTAAAAGCTTCTTCATGGGTGCAGACTACAGAATCAACAGCAGTGCCCCTAACACCACCATTCCCCTGCATCTCAGGTGGATTGGTTGATGGTAGGGCTACAAGCCAGAAAGAAAAATTGCAAGTGAGCTTGGACAGTGGTGAATGCTTTACTATGAACAGGTCACAGTTTGTCACATTATTCATGCCACTGAGAGTCATTGCAGTTTTAAAGTGGACTATATTTTACTCAGAAATCTTAAACAATAGAAAATGTCAGGTTCAGTTATGTGCTCTCAAATTTGAGTTGTAAATGGCCTTTTATAGCCCCAGACACACTATTTTGATAGTCTGTAAAACGCACATGCAGTATGAAATATGAAGAGAGGAAAACATAATGTCATATAGTTGTACTCTGCACTCCTGCTGAAAATTCAGCTTTTCACAGAACACCCACCATCAAACATCTAAAGATTTCTTTGGAGTCTCACAAAGGGTTAAGGCAGCTTGTTTGGCATTAGATATTTGTATAATGAGCTTTTACTGAAGTAATTAAAATTTGTTTATAATTAATACAGATGAATTGGTTTCTGCACAATAATAGTTAGGAGATTAACAAAGGCCACATTTTGGCAACAGGACTACATTCTTTTCCAAGTGCTGTGGGACTTTGTCCAATGAATGTCTGTCCAATCCGGCTGATTCTTCAGAGATGCCATATGGCACTGCTATGCATTACAATTTTTTTTCTAAAAGGCAGCCATATGACATAACTGATCTTCAAAACGTTGTCAGAAGGCATTACCTAGGTAGGCTGCGAGCTGCTTTCCAAAAACTTAGCAAGCACAGGGGCTATTAATTATGAGCAAAAGAAATGTGCACACACACGCTGGAAAGTTGGCATCCTTTCCTCTCTAGTCACAGCTGAGCATCTCTTAAACTGCTCAAGCTAGGAAAGTGAAGATGGATTTATCTTTTTTTAACTTTACACATCTTCTTCTAAAATTTTAATGCAGCAATTTCACAATCAGCTTATCTCAGAAGTGTCAGCACATCTGACCTCCAGTGCCCATGAACATCTTATTTTACCAGCAGCATGTGTTCTTATACTAACTCCACTGCTTTCACTAGCACATTTTCTTAGATCAAGAAATTGTTGCCTTTCCACACCCTCACATATGTCCTCTCAAATCAAGATGATGCNGGAAAAGGAACTAAAGGTCTCCATGTCTTTTATAGTGTTGTATGACTGTTGTTATGGATAACATCTAAAGACTTTAATTTTGATCCTTCTTGCAACATGTCAACTGCAGTATCACTATGGGTGGTTCATGTTCTTTTCTATTCTCTTTATTATCCCAATGGGCATAGCCATGCTCATTCTCCTCTGCAAAAGCTCTCAAGCACTTCAGATCATACTGCTCACTCTCCTAAAACCTGCCCTGGGGACCTTTGTGGTCATTCTCAGGTCAGAAAATTTCTAGAAACCTGGGAACGTTCTACGGGTTTGTCTGCAGTGTGACCCTATTGTGACACCTCTTCCAGTCTGCTTTCATATTTAGACAAGCTTTTTGCCTGAAGAGGGAATAATTTTTCATGTAATTACTTAGGAGCTAGAATTGCATCTAGGCATCCCTTATCCATGTGTTAAGTCCCCCTCTTCTGGTCATTAAGACATTTGGGAATGGCTGCACTTCAATTTTCCATGTGATTTTCTGGTATTTCTTAAATATGGAGATAAATATCTGTTACACTGAACTACTCTGGTAGTAGTACACACATGGTTTGCTATTGTCCCCACTGCCATATGACAGCTGATTAGCATGGAGATGTTTGAGTGGATATATTCTGAATTCCAATTATAGATCCTATATATTTGGAATCAAATTAAATTATTGTTGTTTTTCATTCCCTTCAAGTATTGTGCAGCCATGTAGACTAGTGTGTTATTCTTCTGGTGATTAGCCAAAAGAGGCTTCTGCAAAGATATCAAGATGTTATAAGAGGGATTGCAGAGCTCAGGCATGATCTTGAAAACTGGAGGCTAATGTCAAAAATCACACAGAGAACTTGTTTTGAGGTGGCTGTCAGTGGCAAAGGGCTGATGTGGCTGGCGTTGCACATCTGGTGACAGAAGTATTGAGTGCTGAAGCGTTTTTTTCTAGCAGGTTCCTGGAGCAGAGGATGTCTCACATGGAAACTATTCACATTGCTATCTGAGAGCTTGGTTTTCCTCATAGCTCAGTATGTAGGGGAGGAGTTCAGTGCAGGTAGAACAGTTTGTGACACCGGTGTTAAGGATGCAGCAAGACAATGCTGCACTGAAAGGCAGGAAACCACACAGAAGGCTTTGAATAACATCTTATGATTTGGTTTCCTAAAATGTTCAGTGGCAATGAGTTATCTGTGTCTCCTTTTGCTCTTCACACCACATTTGTTAATTCATAAATGGAAAGAGTTCCTTCTTCACAGTGTTTGAAAGCCAGGGTAATGATTGCTTGGAGAGACCAACCATATTGATAGGAACTGTTCTAAAGTTGATCACTTTTAATTTACTGGATATTTTCTGCTATAAGAAATGAAAACATTTTTTCCCCCTGGTCCACATGTGTATTGCTCTTCTCTCAACCCTTGTGGACAATGTGTTTTCCTTAGAGATGATTTTCCTGGTCACTTCAATGGAACACCAAACCCCTAAAATATCTGTAAAATAATTTAACATACACTTAGAGGACTGGTGGAAAAAGACTGACTTCTAACCTGAATTTGCTAGCCTGAAAGAAGATGCCTGCTCAAGTCAGTTACCACTTAGAAACATGGAATAAGGCATTTGCCAGCCTTCAGGTTGGAAGCTGGTAAAATCTCTGAGCACTACATGTTCTAAAGTTTTTCTCATGATTGCAGCACATTAAAATCATGTCCAATTGCTGTAATCCTTGCACCTGTTAATGCTTCTTGTGTGAGTTTTAGTGTGATGTAACGTGTGTGCATTCCAAGAGTATATGTTTGGAGTTTAATTCCATGCTTTCTGAGGTCCAGGGAAAGCTGTGTGTTTAATGAAAGTGTTTATGGAAATAAGAGCAGAGTAGGTGGGCATTTCTATCGATCAATGAATGTTCAATAAATAATGAGTGCAGACATAATTCAGAAAATTCTAAAGTATAATAAAAACAGAAGTGTTTTTTTTTCTGAAAAACAGAACTCTTAAAGATAAAAACATGCCTATGTTCTTCTTGGTTAAATAGTGTGTCTTTTGCCAGTATTAGAATTGAGAAGAATTTTCTGTAGCCAGAATTTTCTTTCTTGTTTTGTGACACAGCCTCCTTACAAAGAGATTTCTTTAGGGGTGATGCAGCAAACTGTGTTTTAAAGAATGCACATGCTTCAGAGACTAAAGCCTGAAGGGGACATGCAGATGACAGGAGAGCCAGAGATGAGAGAGCCAACAGCTGGCATGTTCTCCAGACTCTGTGGTCATCCAGCCCAGCCACTCTGCCTGGGAGAACAGACTGCTTTGCTCTGTTGTCTTGTTTGCTCCTTGTTCTGCTTCATGAGTGCTGCTTAAGTGTTTTTCTGAATCGGGCTACATCATGACTTTTAAACAGGGAGTTGTTATAACCCAAAAAAAAATATTGAGTGTCACAGCTGTTACATAAGTGTTAAAAGTTTACCATGAAAACATGAATTAAGGCAGATTTATGAACATGTTATTTTTAACATTTTTTTTGGATAAAAACATATCTAGAATATGTGCAGCAAAACCCCTTCTGTAAAGTAGTTATTTGACATGCAGAAGACAAACTCTCCAAAGTTTAAGAACTTGTTATTATTCATAATACAAAAAGCAATTAGAATGCATTATGAACTAATGTCAAACTATATCCTTGAGCTGAAGAGATGCTGATTTATAGAAATTTTAAATAAGTCTTGAACTGATAAACTTTCCATTTATTTATACAATTGAAAGATATTTAAAACAACCAAGACAAATCATTAACTTCATTTTTTAGTTTTTTTTTTTCCTAGTGCCAGGTTTCATCTTGGAGAGAACTTTGCAAGCTGATTTAAAGCACCGTAAAAGAGGATTTATAATGGAAATCTCTACCCTTGCTGTAACAGCATTAGCAGGTACCAGCCTCTAACAAAAGTCCATACTCTGCCATGATGTACTGAAAGTGATGTGAATAGAATGCCATTATTTGAACTGAGGGGAAATGAAATTCAATTCATCCACCTTAATAGAATAGTCTTATATTTAAGAGATAATGTCAGCAGAATAGAACATTGTCACAGGAAAATTAACTGCTGCTGCTGCTACATGAACACCAGGGCAAAGCTGAGGTACTTAAAATAAATATGGGGCTAAGCAGATGGTTACTTTTGAAATAGGAAATCCTGATCCTGTGACAATGTTCTGCAGTACAGATGTCTTGTTTATCCTGAAGTGTGGCAGAAGCACAGGATAAGGGATGCTTCTTTGTGGGCAAGCCTGCAAGGTTTCCTTCCACCCCTCCCATTCCAGCTGTTTGCTCTCTCTCCAGCTGTAATGTGCTCTCCTTTTTTGGTGGAGATCAGTGCATTGATCTGTGTTAAAAAGTGCTTCCATCCTAAATATGGGGTGTTTTAAGAGAAATAATTTTTGTTGTAAATTTCCAGGTCTGCCTTCTTCCCAAAATACTGTCTTAGCACAACAGCCGAGGTAGCCCACGGTGGGAGGGAGAAATGGGTCCAGCAGGGACACAAAAGCCTTTGGCCATTAGCATGGCCTGCAAAGTCAGCAGTGCTGAAGTGACAGCCCCACTGACAGATGCAGGCAGGATCCCCAGTCCTGGCAGTGTCTGTTGTGGCAATGATGCTTTCTTTGGTTGCTGACCTCTTGTTTCTGTTTGCACACACGAGTACTCCGAAAGGCAGTGCTGGAAGAAGTCCAAGGTGTGTTCCCTCAGCTCCTCTTCGTGTGAGAATCGAGCACTGAAGCCAGGTGCAAAACTTTGCAGCCAGGTGTTGAATTCTGTCTTGGGACATTTAATCACAGTCTCAACAGCACTGGGATCTGGAGGCAGATAAGCAATGTTGGTGTGATTTTAATTCTTCCACTGGTCGCCACTGTGCTGTCCCTGCGAAGGATGGAGAAAGATGCTGTGGGAGCTGATACGTGTTGGGAAGGGGGCAGAAGTTTCCCATTCCTGCCTTCCTGGACCTGTTCTGCTCTTCACAAGAGTGTTTTGAACTTTATGGATACTGGCCAAAGAGGGGAGTTAAGCCTTTTTTATCTTGGTACTTCATATATTTAAAATACTATGTATAAATAAGTCATCAAGTTGTTTCAAATAATGTGTTCTCTCATTATTCAAACCCCTTTTGCATTACATTCATCAACA
Organism: Notiomystis cincta; assembly: GCA_013398075.1. Lineage (NCBI taxonomy): Eukaryota > Metazoa > Chordata > Aves > Passeriformes > Notiomystidae > Notiomystis > Notiomystis cincta. Next base: position 50,276 of record VZRX01011843.1, read on the forward strand.
TGGGTCTGAATCTTTCCCAGTGCACAGAATGGTGAACAATTCCCCTGAAATACATCTCACCATGGGTAGAACAGCAAAATCAGCTGATGACGATTAACCTGAATGAAGACAGTTTCATATTATAGATCCCATTTGCTTTAAGGTCAGAAAAGATCATCATGATAATCTAATCTAGTTCCCTGCATTACATACATACCAGAACTTCACTAAATAATTGCTGCATATATAGTTCAGTAACTTGTAGTTGAGCCAGACTATGCTATTTCTCTTGAGACATGCAGACCAGGTTCCACATGATGAAGACTTGCCACATACCTGAGCAATTTCTGCCAATATTCAATTAAACTCAAGTAAAATGGAACTCAAGCAAAGTGACAATTTCTGACATGATATATAGGTATTCCTGATTGTTACCTTCAGCATTATGAACTCTGACAAAAATTCTGTCTGGAATAATAAAAAGTTTGAATATGAATGACAAATACTCAGAGAAACCTTGATTAACCTATACTAAGCCACAGTTATTGAATATAAAATGCTTTAACATGCCATGTTTCCTCTACTATGTTGCTAACAATTAATTAATTTTTTTAATATTTATGAACAAAAAGCTTTACATCTCGATAACTACAGCAGTTTAAAAACATTGCAAATAGCCTGTTATTGTTTTATTTTTCCTGATTCCTAGCACTGGTTTCAAATATTCTCTGATTCATATAGGATATATTGTGAGGGACAGCAATGGAGGCATCACATTAAACAGCAAGTTAAAAGCAAACAAATGAATATGGTCTTTCATACAATTTAAGTCCAAATTGTAGAATTCCATATCACAGAATGAGTGTGAAAACATCACCTTCATCCATATATTAAAGTGATCATAAAGTATTTAATTAAAGCACTTTACCTGCATTTCAAAATGCCCTTGAAATACAGATATTTGTAGGCCAGGAAGATATCCTAAGAGGATATCACTGCATTTGCCAAGGGGGTTTTTTCACTTCTTCAAGCAACTGCTGGTGCTTAGCTTACTCTCAGGAGCTGACTGGGTAAGATGTACTTTTGTTCTGAACTGATAAAGCAATTGTTATTTTCTTTATTCAGACCTGAATTGTTCCACTTGACCCACAGTGCAGTACATTAAGAGTAAATCAAAGTTATGAAGAACAAAAAAGTAGAAGAATTTAAATGTTCTGCCTGGTAAGGTTGCGCAGATCTCACTATTATGAGCAATGCGTTTTTAGAAGTGTGGTTCATTTGCAGTCTAACCTTTCAGACCCACTATCAAAGCGAGAATTGCCATAAATACATCACCGTGTGTAAAACAATTGGCCCTCAATCAGTTGTCAAAAACTTGAAATTACGGCTAGATCATATCTTCCTTTATCTGAGAAGCCTCCTAGATCTGTGATTCAGAGACTGGCAATTACTAGTCTACAGGACAAGAACAGTTACAAAGTTAATTACCTGTGATTATCTTACAAAAGGTAGTGATTATATAGCTGAATGACAAAAGAAGAGTGTTCATGGAGACAAAAACAGGCGGTACCATAAACTGATAAAAACAGGACCACCCGTTGTTCAATTAGAAATCGCCCGCTTCAGTTTATGTTGCTATTACAGTAACACTTCCCCATTCTCCTAAATCTCCCTGCTTTTTCTCTAAGGAAATACTAACCTCAAGAAAGAACTACAATTCTTCCCTTTCTTAAGGCTGTTCTCTGTCTTTAAAGTTTCACCGTGAGTGTTAAAGGCTGTTAAGAGCCCACACAAGGTACAGCGTTGAAAGGGGCAGGCAGCACTATGCCATCTCCTCCCTCAGCTTGTTTGCACATTTACCCCAACCCTCTGGACCCTCTCATACCTCCCTGACTCATCCTTTAGCCTGCTGAATAATAACAGTGAGTCCCAGCTGCTGAATAGCAAATCTGAACCCCATTCCCAGTCCCAGCCTTGCAGCACGTGTGGTGCCAGGGCTGGAAATAAGAATGCAGCAACGTCTCTTCAGAATTTGTCTCCAAAATGAACCCCCATGATCATGGAGTCACACACATGTGTTCTGTGATAAAATTTGTCTACAGAAAATCTAATTTGTGCAAGATGCCATCTTTCTTTAGGCAAATTTCCTTTAAAATCTCACAAACATTTTGCCTTCCTTGGGATTTTTTTGCTTCAGTCCAGGAATCAGGTTTTTTCTCTCCACATTATTTATCATTTTGGTAGTCACAGGTTCATGTGTTGATGGTGTTAGCTGTTGTCTAATGGGGAAAATTATCCATAAGCATCGAGGTGAGTCAGAATTTGCACACACTGTGTTAGCATTCCTTTGGGCTTCCTTAACATGTGTGTGAATGAAAGTTTTATTACACAAATATTAATAGGATTCCAAATGCATGTCTGTAATTTGATGGTCTTCACAGCATCCTTGGGACTGCTCAGAAAGATGCCCACGGTGTTGCAATTAGGAAGAGCAGTGGAAGCTGCATTCCTAATATTCAAGTAAAGAGATTTTCATAAATGCACTTAAATGTAACCAACTTATAAGTGACTCTCTTGTACTTAAGTCCTGAAAACATTCCAGCCAGAGTCTGTGCACAGGGAATTAAATAAGGCAATATAATAAGGCCATACAATTCAAGATAAGACTGCATAAATCTAAGTGTGCAGGCAACCGCCATGTTTGAAAGCCTGTGACAGGAAAAAAATAATTTGACATAAAATTTCAACTCTTAAATGAGTGTTGGAGCTTTAAAGTTTTCTATCAACATGAGTAACTGCACATCAAGGAGGTAAATGAAGGATCCTGTCCCTTCTGGCCCAGTTTCCAGAGTACAGACAGCTCACTGTTGGAGGTATTGGCTGCATTGCATTGAGGTAAAGACAGTGACTGTGTAAAGCTCCCAACCTTTGGATGTAAATACCCTACAAACCCAGCACTCAGATTGTTATAATTGCTCCAGTCTACCTGCTGTGCCCTCACTGTCATGCTGCTGTGCCTGATATATTTCATTTGAGTGGATGAGGATCCAAACAAATTCTTAGGAAAGCTGGTCTGCTGAGGACTGCAGAACATCTTTTGGCCCAGCATCTCCCAAAAAGCAACACTTTGTGTATGCTGGGAGCCCGTGGTGCGTGGGGAAGGAAGCATCACTTGACCCTGTGCTCCTGCACTCTTGCCCAGTGTGCTGCCTTCCTGGCTGAAAAGCAAAGGGCTGTGGCGAGGGAGCTCCGTAAGCAGCCAGGGAAAGGAACAGGCTGAGCCAACGCTGACGCCAGCCCTGCCGCACTGTGCTCCTGCTGATTTCTGTGGGTGTTGGATGTGCATTTTTGAAGGGCAAATTTACCTCCAGCTTAATAAGCATGGTAAGTCATAGATTTGCTGGGAGTAGGAGCAGAAGCCCTCCCGCATCTGTTAGCACATTATTAGCACAGCTTGTTATGGGGCCTCACGTGATGCAGCCCTGGTCGCAGGACGCAATTACAGATGAATTCCTGCTTTGCCTCCCCCACTGACTCAGCATCACAGCTGGAGCCAGCCATAGTCACATTGCAGGAGGTGAAAGGTACTCTGAATTATAGATTGCCTTTGACCTTTTTTTGGTTTAAATTAAGGATATCATCCAGGAAAGTGCCTCCAGCCAGGACACTGCTTAAACATATGCTTAACTTCCACCAGGGGCTGGTGCTCATCAATGGAGATGAAACGCTTGCTTACAGTACAGTGTGTGCAGAGACACTACCCCAATGATGATTAAATACCCTTCCAAAGAGGAGAGTAAATGGCAATTTCCTATAAAAATGGTAAACAGCATAGCTCTTGAAATCCAAGAACATCCTCAAATTCATGGAAATATTATCTTAAAATTCAGGGCAAATATTGAATTTCAGCCACAGAGTATAGATACATTAAAAGGGAATACTATGAAAATTATACATTTTTAAAAGGTAAAAGAAACAAAGACTGTTAATCAAGGAAATAAAAACTAGATATTAGTATGCCATTACAGAGGGATATCAATCTGAACAAACAAACTGCCTTACAAACCTCATAAGTGGGAATTAAGGTCAACTTAGTGTCTTTTCATCAGAGTGTTTTCTATGATAACTTTGTAAGTGCTCTTAATATATAACAAATAATCTCAGGGCAAAGATCTGTTTGAAGGAGATATGATTGATGACCTATCATCCCTAATTCACTGTTTATACTCGTAGTGAGCCTATTGGGAAAATACCTCATTCATCAGGGTATTAGTGAATTCAACCAACGTATGGCACCTTCATTTTAACAAACTAAAGGAGAAAAGCTAAATGGGGGAAAATTGACAACCATCTCTGATTCTATGATAATGCAATTAGGCTGCTCCTCTCCAGAGCTTTTGCTAATTCACAAAACAGCTTCAGTCGGCAGGTCATAAATATATGATCATTTTTCACACTTTGAAAAGTAATGATGCCTTGACACGAATCAATAAATCTTGCTGAAGTCATTTATACTTTTGTGCTGTGCATACAAATCAGTTTAAAAACAACTATATATTATTTTTGACTCTGACATAGTCTTTGTTTACAAAATATAATTTTGCAGAGGCTTCTGTGTTCCTTGTGTACCCAAAACTCAAAATGAAATTGCTGCCTGTTTTCAGGACCTAGCAATCCTGGACCAGGTCTTATGGCTGTTAAAATCTCATAAAGTCTGATGAAGTTATAAAAGAAAAGGAGGGTGAGAAGGTAATGAGGTAAAATAGCATTCTCTTTTCCTTCACATTTGGCTTTGAACTTCCTTCTGAAAATACGTTGAGGGTTTCCCAGTAAATATTGAGATTCCCATTGTTAATTCATGCAGGTTCTCACTCTGTACCTTCTGCTGTCTCTGGGGAAAGGCAAGTGCTAGGCTTGCCATTATGCACTGCAATGTTGCTATGAGGAAGAAAAGGACAGACACAGTACAAGAAGAAAGGATATCAGAGCACCAAAACTTGTCCTTTGCTCTCAGGAGAGATGCAAGAAGAACCACACCTGATTACTGCATAACAACTGAATCTTGCCAGCTGTCTCACTTAGTAGAAATTTTAATCCAAATGATCTTCTTAATGCAAAGTCTCTCTTCTCATAGGATTATGACATATTACACGGTTAAGGGAAGTACAATAAACCCCCAAATATCTGTGTGTGCCAATGGGAACAAAGCATGTCACTGTTCTGTGGCATATGAAAGTTATCTCCTTCTGCCTCCTAAGTTTTGTGGTTAATAACTGAATAAACCCCAAATACATTCCTTATGGCATGAGTATGATAGAATTTTACCTGAGGCAGATATATGCAAAGATAGCAAATAAGACTGAAATGCTGGCCACTGATTCAGTGATAAAACTGTGTTGTACAACTTAGCAAAACATAAATCTTGTTGTAGAGTCTCTCTATACATCCATGAGCATCATACAAACTCACAAAAGTGTACTATGGTACACAAAGGAATGATCAGGATTGATCCACAGTGAATGTAAAGATGGACAGGCTGATAAATACTTCAGGTAGCTGCTGATGTTTGCCTTGTTGTTAAAATATCTGTTAAAATATCTGTTGTTTTGTACTTGCTGTGTATTCTGCCCTGTCTCAATTATGTGATCTCTATTATGATAAGTAGCCAGTTTGCAATACGCTGGGCAACTAAGCCAAACACATATAATACATGGATGAAAACTTAACAGTGAATTAAAGTGCAGGTTCCTGTGTTTATGTAATTTATATTTCACGTACTTAAGTAATAAGATAATAATATTTTAAACAAAGACAGGATGTACTTTTTTGAATAGACATTAAATACCACATTATGAAATGGTACTTCAGTAGTAATTTTAAACAGTGTTAGTTTTCAATCACATATTTTATAATGAGCATTTTAAAAAATGCTGAGGACTGGGTCTCAAGCTGATGGCAATTAATATGGCTTTGCTGAAGTTAGAGGGAATTTGTCACGTGCTTTAAGTGTATGCAATTTTCTGAATCAGAGCCAGGAGAGGATCTAGACATTATATCTCCCCCTGATGTCTTATGCTCAGCTTCATGATTTTTGAATTTCAAGGGAGAAAGAAAAACTGCCTCAATAATTGTGTCAGTGGCCTGCTCGCCAGAGTCATCTGTAACAGACCTGCCCAGCATCTATAACTGCATCATCTTCTGTCAACTTAATCTGGTTTCCAACACTGCTGAAGGTGTGGTATGCATTTTGTGAAGGTTTTTACAAGGAAAATATTTGGATTAATGATATAATTTAGTGGCAATTTAGTGACAGTAGGTCTCAGTAGAGTGACAATAGGATTGAAAAAGTAAACCAGTGGGATATACTTGATTGTGGCTGTTGGGCCGGCAGCAGGGAAGCTGCAGGGGTCACACTGATTGGCATTGTCACTTTCCCCATTCATCAAGCAAGGCCAGACTTCCCAAATCATTTACCAGATGGGGCAGCTCGTCAGTTTAAACACCTGATATGAAGCCATCCGTCATCTGATAACATGATCGTTGGGCTGCAGCTGGCTCGGTGCTCTGCAGCCTGAGTGCACATGTGATGGACTGGAGCCAGGGAAGCAGGCTTAGCAGTGCTGCACTCCCCTGATAGGATTTGCAGCCCTCCACTGGACCATGGAACAGGTGGAGACGGAGAGAGAATGAAAAAATTACCATGTGTTGCAGGGATTAGAGAGCACACACTTACCACTCCACTTGAATACCAATCAAAGGACAACCTTGAGACAGACGAGTTTAAGGCCATCCATGATGTAATACAGAGAATATAGGTCCTTGCATATGTTGATGTATCTTCATTTTCCTATGGGGTTTTGAAGGGACACTTGGCAATACTGTAATTTGCCTTTTGTTTCCTAATGTAGAAGAGAGAGCAGATATTTGGAAATACAGCCTTTTGCTACTTTCTGTTTCAAAGGACATTTAAAACTGGGAAATCTCTTTAAAAAAGAAGTGTATTTCTACAAACTGACCACAGATCATATTAATTTTTCTCAGCAAGACAAAAGTCTGACAAGATAGAGAGGAAGTACTATAAGATGATGCTTATGAAAGCCAGCCTCATTGCTCAAATTCCCCCAGTTATTGAAATACTCAGATCTTCCTGATTTCAAAGGAGTTAGATGCCTAAATGGCTCTGAGAGTCTGTCTCTTAGTGCCTCTGGAGCAATACTGCAAGTCCTTTCTCAGACATGAGGTACTGTGGCTTTGATATCAGATAAGTCCTTCCTTGGAGATCCACTCGTGGGAGATTCCCTGCTGCAGTGTTAACAGGTACAGTAAATGGCTTTAATATGTAAAGGTAACTTCCAGAAAGTGGCCTGGTTTTCTGCCCAAACAGAATATTCACCAGGCCTCCCTGGGGGCATCACAACAACAGGGTTCCATTTATAGAATTGTAGAATCATAGTTTGGGTAAGTTTGGATGGTTTGGGTAGGAAGGGACTTTAAAGATCATCTAGTTTCAACCTCCCTGCTATAGGCAGGGTCACTTTCCACCAGACCAGCTCAGAGCCCCATCCAATATGG
>VZRX01011844.1:0-27861 GCA_013398075.1 Notiomystis cincta
CTTTATGAGGTATCTAATAGTAGCTCTCCAGTACCATGCTGTACTGAGGGGCTGACAAGATGATCAAGTCTGTCATGATGCACAACAGGAAAGTGAGAGACAGCAGGCACTAACTGAAAAAAATTATTCTGATGGTACAAAGGGAAAAGAGTCGCTACAAAAATAATTAAGCAGAGAAGCAGAGGCCCAAAGAGGTTGTGCAACCTCCCTGCTCATCAGCTTTCTAAATCCAACTGGACAAAGCTCGGATGAGCCTCAGAGCTGACCTGCTTTGAGCAGGATGTTGGCGAGGTCCCTTCCTGCTGAATGATTTCATCACTCTCCTCTCTGTTGGCTTTTCAGCTAGAACCTTACAAATCTCATGTCTCAGGTCACCAGTTTCCTTGCTATTCAGTAATATTGAGCTCCACGAGATGCAAAATATAGTATCATTCCAGTTGGACATTTTTTTTTATTTAGCTTTCTGACAATAAGCAAATTTCTGCAGAAAATGTTAGCAATAAACAAGATTTGTTAATGAAAAATAAGAAATACAATCAAATGTTAAGAGTGTCAAAGTCTCAGTTTTCAGTTCTAAATTTAAACTTTAAACTTCTTCAAAGGTCTTAAAACACACACATATTCTAAAGTTTCTTGAAGGGAAGGGGCATTGTAGTTCTAGCTCTTAGTAAGTTTTTTTAAATCTATTTACCTAGTGCATTTTGCCACAGCACTCTACTCTCCCTGAAATGGGAAAATATCCTGTTCCTCCTAGGCTGAGCAGTAGCCTGGCTACTACTTAAAAAAAAAAATAATCTCTCAGCAGTATTCCTCTCTTGTCACAGACCCAGGTGTCATTGCCCAGGAAAAGTAGGTTTCTGTTCTTCCTTTGCTAACTTTGACCCTTGGAAAAAGAGTATTTCACTGCTTTATTTATAAAATTGGAAGTTGTGCAGAGCAACACCAGAAATATTTCATCTTTTGCCAACAGACATGTTAATAAAGAGATAATCCTCTCATGCTTATATCAAAGCTGAGGCAACCCACAGCACTAATGCAAAATCCCTCACTCATCTTCTTCCATTTGTGCTCTGTTAATCATATAACATTATTACGAACAATACAGTAAAATAATTACTGTTCAGTCACTTTTTTTCTTCCACACTATAAACTAAATTACTAACTCATGGACACATTCTCAGTGCAAATGAACTGTTTGTTTGTTCTTTTTCCTTTCAGGCTCTTTAATGCTACTTCAATTTGCAGACATCAAAACTTAAGGATGCCTTCCCACATAACAGGGGTGAGGGTCCTTGGGCTGTGATGGTTTTCTGGGTTTGTTTTTTTTGTTTGAGGGGTTTGCTTTTGGTTTGTTGTTGTGATTCTTTGGGTTTGTTTGGGTTTTTTTTTTTTTTAAAAGGGGTGGGGTGGAAGGATAAGTCAGGAAGAGGAGGAAGGAGTGCATGTAAAATGGCTTTAATGAATTTTCTCCTTGGTTGCCAGAGCCACTTTTGAATGCTGTATGTAAAATATTCCACAAAACCTAGAAAAACCCATCTGATTCATTACCCTGTAGCCTTGTGAGATTAAATTGGTGCAGCAGTTCAGTAACAGCCAGCACAAAGCAAATGGCACCTATTACTTCCTCACATTCATTACAAATACCTTTGGGCATGGCAACATCCTGCTGAACTATTGCAACTACAGCATCATGAACCCTGTATATTTGAGGGATAGTATGAAGAGGGAGGCTTTAGCCTATGAAAACAAAGGCTTTCAGGGAAAGATTTTAAAACAAATCTCTAAAGAAAAATAAGAAAGTAGAACCAACATAAGCTTCTGAAACAGACAGCAGGGCAAAACCATGCTAGCACTTTATGGTTTGGATTACTGAATAGTGAATATTGAGTTCAGAATATCAGAATAAATATTGAATACATTTCAAAATATTATTGTGTTGGAGAAGCTGCATACACTCACTATTTTCAATGCTATTTATGAGAGCAAATCAGAATTTGTTCTGAAAACTGTTATATTCTGAAACTGAACCTGAAGACATGTATTCATGCATTATTCTTCTCCTATTTGACAGGAAAGTACGAAAGGCATTAATATATGAATCAGTGTACCACTATCATTTTTCATAGCATGATACCAAATCTTGCCATCCATTTTTGAGAACAATAAAAAGCTTTTTCACTAGCAAGGTAAGAAATGTAGTGTGGAATCCATTTCAAGCTTCTAAGGTCATTTAAAACAATCCGTGTTTTGAAATTGAAGTGTTTTACATAAATGGAAAATTCTCTTGGTACTATAAAGAGCATTGTAAGTCTACTCTGTTGATTTATGAATAAAAATATACCACAAACACAACTATATGTCATATTTTCACGTTCAACTCATGCTTCAATGAAACACTACAGACATTTTCAGTAGAAAGACCAAGAAACACTTTAAAGGCAGCAACAAAATTAATTCACCTCAGATAGGTTTCATTTGTTCCAACAAAACCCAACAAGACTTGGAAAAAAAGCTCAAAATCTAGGAAAGAAAGCCCTCAATATTGAATTGTGGATCACAAGGAAGACAAGTGGAGGGCACAGAAATGTTCCTAGCCTATTTCTCTGATTTGGGATATCCAAATTCATCTTCCACACAGAACTCATATGACCAGTCCCTAAAATAATTTGCACTTCATGACTAACTCTGTATTGCTTAATTAGGGATAAACTGCTTTCCAGCTTTCAGCTTGCTTGGAAACACCAAGACAGTTCTCTGCCATTTCATTGTGCCAAAGAGGTACTACATGTCACTTCACATTACACCAGTTGAGAAAAGTGCATTGCTCACTTTGGAAGCACTAAAGGGTTCTCTCTCTCTACTACCAATGATTTCCTCTTTCCCTCAACTCAAAAATGAGGCTGAGCATCGAGTTATGGTTTCTCCATCTCAATATTCACCCCTTGTTTTCATCCTAAGCCTTTGGAAGAAATGACCTTTTATGAATTCCTCTTAAGAGCTCTGCTTTTCAAAACCCAGTAGTACTCATCCTACTGCACTCACGTTCTGGTGCTCAAAAAGTGCTGTTCTCTCTGTCATGTGCACAAGGGAAACAGCTTTTTGAAGAATTGAGGTGTTTTCTAATAGTAATAAACTAGAACAAAATTATTGTTTTGTTTCAAACATTTGTCCAAATACTGTACAGTGAGCAGTTTATATACCAAGTAGCTTGGTGAGCAGTTCAAGAAATCGTTGAAGGTCTCAATTTTTTATGCTTTTGTATCGAATAGTTGGCCCTGAATAATCAAAGGAAATCCAATTTCCTTTAAGATACTATGCACAAAAATAGCTCAAAAGGCACAGAAACCATCCACAAAGAATTTGTCCCTAGACAAGTAAAATCAGTAAATCTCCTATCGCTGTCAATGCAAAGCACTTTCTGATTTAAATTTTCTTTATTAAGCTCTCATTATTCTACTTATTTCTAGTTTTTCCCATCCACAGATTGCATCGCAATAAATATTTGTATTTGAAAGATACTAAATTGTATTAACTTTTAGAATAACTGGGATAAATAATGAAATTGTGTTCAGTCAATAAGCTTTCCCTGGCAATTGTCACAGGACATACCCCTAGACTCAAAAGCACAAGAAACTATTTCCCATGTAGCAGACATGTCCAACAGGTCATGGTTCAACTGCTCAAGGATTGCTTTCCACTGGCTTTCTTGCTTTACTTCCACTTTAGTTGCTGCCCCCTCAGTTCATTAAGAACATATTTACACTAATGAGCAATTACTCAATTTTTATTTCCTCACTCAGCATAACTACCATAATATTGCCATATGATATTTTATTCAAATAAAAATTTTATTTGAGTTTTTAAATCAGTGCAGCAAGAGTCTCCCATATCATATTCCTTCCTTGCCTTCTGCTAAATACCAAGCCAACAGCATGGAAAAAAAAAAGCCTAATTAAAACTGAAAATGTGGACCATAGGCAGTTTATGGCAAGCACATAATAGTGACTTACTTTTTTTTTACTACTATGATTACTTGCAAGAGTTGAGCTCTATTTTTTTTTTACTTTTTCTTCAAGAATATATCAAGCCAAAATAAAAACAAACTTGCTTGTTTATTCATGTTGCAACTGTTAAGAGCTCCATTTCCTTTTGCTACTTTAGCGCTGTACTCTATCCTACCAGGGGAAATAACCATAAAGGTTTTGTTTGGTTTCCTTTTTATGCTAATAATCAAAAATGCCACATATAAGGCTTGAAGTTTAAAATTATGTTGATTTTGCAAAGTTGTCATCACCTCTCTATATTTGGGCCTGATGACTTTTTTCCCCAAAATGCTAAGTTGCTATTTCAGGTGGGAAAAAGTTTGAAAAAGGCTGGGTACTCTGACAGCCATGCCATTGGCAGCAAAAAAAAGGAATAAAATTTACAAATCCAACACAAGCATCCCATTTTAATGGTGTAAAACATCAGCTTTCAAGGTGCTGCCTAGAGTTCTGAATCCCTGAAACGTGAAGCTGTTCTCTGTCCTATTCCTGAAGTCCAGGTGAGCTGACCTACTCTCACCAAGAGCCCTAAACACAAAGCCCAGGGGCAAGGTTCTCTCAAACTCCCTGGCCCCATCAGTCTGCCAGAGTCCACATTTACAAGCCTTCAGGGCATGCTGCAGGGTTTATCTATTTATTCAGGCTTTTGCCTGAGGGAGGGCCACAGAAGCAAAGGGAAGGTTGGCAAGTTCTCTTTATTTGCAAAGAGGTCATTTTTATGTATTAATTTATGTACATGTGTTCATTTTATGTATTAATTTATGTACATGCCTAGAGATTATGGTAGGCACATTTCATACAATAGCAAACAATTTCAGCCATAACCTAATAAACTTTGATTAAATAAGAAAAGAATTCTTCAGGTCTCCGTTATAGATAAATTACTGTAAAAACTCACCATGACCACAGATGCTACAAAATAAGAGTTGGTGTGATCTAAAACTAAGAGGGGGGGAAAAAAATGTGCCTTTTCACACACTAAAGCATACATGTGAAAATGAGAAGCCAATTTATAAGTTTTATGTAAGTTGTGATACTATCGAAGCCTTTCCTTCCATGCCTTTTGAATTACTGTTGAGTAACAAAAGAAAAATTCTTCTGTCCTTTCAGTATAACTCTGGGCATAATTTTGCAAGTGTTCAAAAGTTTTAGAAATATTGTTGTTCACTAGACTTGGAAAAAAAGAAAAGAAGCTTCTAAGAATAAGAGTCCCCTAAAAAGGAGCACAAAGTGGTAGATTCACAGTGTTATACTGAAATAATACAATCAATACAAGAAATCAACTGGAAAGTGAAACTGATTGCTGAATACTTTCTGACAAATCTAAAGAGACTTTCCTGCAGGTGTTGGTTTGACCAATTCCCTAAAGAAACAAGAGAAGCATATTAGATTGGCAAGCTCAGGATACAGCTTAGATATAAGATTGTTTTAAAGGAAAGAAAAAAAACCCACCATGTTTTTAAGATGACACATCAGTTCCAAAAATGGACTTGAAAGAAATGCAGTGAGTCTTATGGCACCTGCTCTGTTGTGGTTAAATTATTTAGACTTTAGCTTTTATGTTACTTAGCAATGCCAAGTATCAGTAAACAATATGTTCCTTCAGTGACAAACTCACCCTAAGCTGGGACAAGCCATGTCCCAGACCAATGTATTAAGCTACAACAGCACTCAGCAGAACCAATAAAAGGCTCCAGGAAGATTTTTAGAGAGGCCAAGAGAAGCTAACAACCCTATAAAGTGCCTTTTCTACATTTGCAGTTCATCAGGAGGTGTTGAAATGAGTCATTGTGGTTTGGGTGGATGGATAGATCAGTTTGAGAATTGCTTTGTACGCATGCAGACGCAAAGTGACAGAAACTGAGGATCCTACCAGAGCTATAAAGTGACCAAGGGCTTCTAACAAAATTAAGAGACCTTTGAGCTGCAAAAGAAGGGATCATATGGTGTTTAGAGACTTATTCAAACTAACAGAATAACTCATCTACAACTGATGCTCCTACCAAAGGGAATGCATGGCAGGGTCACAAGTCTGTTGGAGAGATGAGATGGAGTACGTGTGAAAATCAGAGAATTCCAAGTATGAAATCACACGTATGCCTCAGTGATGAGCACGTTCCAAATACCTTCGAGAAATATTCCTGGCACATAAACAGAACCAAAGTGCACTAAGAATATGACAAGTAGAGCAGACCTCAGGAGCAGAACTCAGTTTACAAGGAGAGAATTGTCAAAAACACAAATGCAAGATGAAAGAGGATAACATACTCAGCAGGTCACACTTGAAAGCTTTCTCTTCCAATATCTAAATTACAGTGACATTCCTAATGACCCATCCTTTTTACAGAGGGTGCTGTAAATATCATGGGATCTTTGTCTTTAATTAAACACATTAAAGCTTTACTAATCTGCAGCTTGCTGCTAAATCTATGGTTTATGCCAACATATCAAACATATGTTTTATATAACATGCAACCCATTCAGTAATTTTCACCAGTTCCAGCCATCCACTTCCCTTCCCTTGATATATGAAATGTGTTCAGAAGCAGCAGCATAATCAGAACTGGGAGCTGGAAGATTTAGAGTGAAAATCTGTGGGGATTTTCCCATTTGTCACCCTTGGGCTCTGGTACTGACTTTATGGAGAATGTCGTGTTTATCTACAGACTGTAAAAGGAAGTTGTTAAGCACAAACAAACTCAGGATGAAGAGTACAAAAATGACTTGAAATTTCAAAGCTGTCTTCTACCTCCATGGTGAGAAAGCTGCACAACCTGCCCTGTGCCTGATTCCCAGTGCAAGTAGGGGAACACGTGGATTAAAGCTGTATTTCTGCCTTGGCTACAAGTCCTGTGGAAATGCCACATAATATTTCCTTACTTGAGCAATCATCCCATCAGACTTGGGGTCAACTGCCCTGTTTGTGATGTAATGATTCTGAGGAGAAAGATGAGGTTAGTGGTTCAAACTCAACCTTCCAAAACAAACCTAAAAGCTTGCAACAGCAATTTTAAAGTACATGAATTTTTCTTTATGACAAATGAAAACTTTTCTTTTAACACTAAATAAAGACTTTACAGTATTTGTCTACAGTGTTAAAAGCTTTATTTAACAATAATGAAAGACTGAAATGCAAAACCCCCAGGAGTACCACTTGCATTAATAACAAAATATTTTTTCAAACAGGAATTGGACAGTACACCTGCTCTTGCATGTAACTGATAAAGTTTCTAAAACCATAAAGCTGGTTACAGAAGGGTTGTTTACTGTGAAAACTCTCTGCTTCACTTTACCCAGAAAAGCCACTAAATCACAAAGACTTGAACTATGAGTATCTAATATCATGAGGTTGGGGAATTTTGATCATCACACATTTTATTTACTCAGAACTTCTGACATAATTGTCACGATTACTGAAATGTTAAAAGTGATTATGTTATCCAGCCAACACATTTGGAATGGAAAGAAAGGGGAAAGCTGTTTTTTCCAAGGTTTAAGAACATAAAGTCCTTAATCTGTCGACTTGTTTATCATGAGACCACTCTGTCTTTGTTGGGGATGGATACCAAACATAACAGATGGTCTGCCAAAACCCTATCATGTTTGCTTCAATTATTTGTGAAAGACTACAGAGGGGGAGGAAGGAGCTATGATGATACATTAAAATATAAAAGGAACACAAAGCCAGGTACTAAACAATACAAAGAATGCTAAGTTGAAGAAAAGAGACATTCATGCACAAGCTGCCCTGAAACTGGTGCAGGATATTTCACTTCAACGGAAATGAGGCAAGTACAGAGTCAAACAAGTATGATGCCAAAAAAAAAGATGGTTTCATGGTTTTTTCAACACTCCAAAGGCACATACAGCTGATTTTGCACAGTGTTTCCATAGAATTACTAATTTAATATTATGAGAACATTCATAAAAGATAAAGATACACCACTACACGTAACAATTAACTCTGATTGCAAAAGGCCAAACTTGTAATGTGAAAGGAGACCAAATGACCTTTTAAATACCAGATAAAGCTCAGCAGACAGTGGTGTGCTTTTTGATTCTCCTAAGCCCTTAAGAATGCTTTCTCATGGGCCAAGGTGTTTAGAAGACACATATATATGGTACTTGAGACCCAGTTTAGTGATGGACCTTTCAGGTGAATGATTGAGTTCAATCTTTTCCAACCCAAATGATTTTATGCAGGAGAATGTGTAGAACAGACTTACCAAACCCTTGTGTGTTTCCACATGTCTCATGAGTTTGCCACCAGCACTCCATCAAAACAAATGTCAACACTGCAGTACTAAGTCAGGCACTCAAATAATTTAAGATAAAGGAAAAAGATCAGAAAAAAATATGACAGATTTATAAAAACATGTTTGCCTATGATTTTCTATTTTTTTTTTTCTGAGCTAAAAGTGTTTGACCTCAGAACCGCAGAAATGTAAGGCATTTGAAATAGAATAATTTCATTATGTAATCTGATTTCCTGTGTATTACCAACCACTAAACTTTTACTTAGCTATCTGTTCCCTACTAGATCCAGTAAGTTACGTTTATTAAGATTATCTTCCTCAAGATTCCTGTATTTCTTGTGAAGACATCAAAACCAGAAAACCAACCAATTACTTTTGACAATATGTTCCAAAGATTATTCTCTCACTTATGGATAGAAACTGAAAAATCAGTTTTTGGACTTTTTCTTCTCACTGTCCATTAGCAAATGCTCCTCTTAAAAAATTCTCCAATATCTACAGAGTGCTTTCCCTGTAAGAACACACTGGAAAATCAGTTATGATTTTTCATATACTAACAAAGCTATATATACACAAATATAACTATATTAGATAGATATACAACAAAACTACAAAAGATATTCTGAGAAAAAAACTATGTTTGAGCAACACGTAATTTTTGTGAAATTCACACTATCACCATCGATTTGCAGTCTTACATGAATCAGAGAGAAAAGCTACATACTTTTCATTATACTTCAGTACAAGTAATTAACAAAACTGAATCCCCACATTTAGTGGGGTAAACAGAAGTGATGCAAGAATTAGTTTTTTGTCTCCTCCCCTATCTTCACATGTAGCTACTATCATGAACAATTCTTTTCATATACAAAGTAGATAATAAATTACATGACTTAAAAATGTTACTAGAAAGAACTGTAGTGTTTACTACCAGATTTCTCTGATAAATAAATTCTGTTCTTGGAGGTTTTAGAATTTATTCCATAGATGGTTGAGTTCTTCCTAAGTGAACTAGAAGTTCTGCCTGAAGTCTTAACACCTTGTTTTGAAATAACCAGGTCTTGCCTAAAATCTGAAGTTCCCTTTAATAATTCCCTCTCCAAGGGTGAAGGGGTATATACAGTACTGCATCTCAGAAGTTACTACACAGTGCTGCATTCCTGCACTGTGCTGTGGCTCATGCAAATGAAGCTTCCACCTCTCTACAGGTGAAAAGGGTGCTTTAAAACCAGGCTGCAAGGTGCAGATCTCCCTCACAGGATGTGCTCCCATCAGCCCAAACACCCTCACCCTAAAACAATCACAGTTTTCAGGTTCACAGACAAAGGTTAACATCCATGGAAGGCTTGAGAGTCACCTTCCCTCTTCACCACAGACCTCCTGCTTTGCTCTGGCACATAACACTCCCCACTCCAACACTCCCCACTGTTTGAGGTGACCCACAATTGTCTGTGTCTCCAGGAGCACACACCAGCTGTCAGCACCCTAAGACACCTCAAAACCTAATGATCAGTTTAATGTCCATTACCTCTAGTGCAACCTCTACAGATCAGACTTTCCCCCTAGAAGAGACACAAAGACAGCTGGAGTTTTACTGCTATTTTCTGATAAGAATAAAGTGGATGAAGTTGCAGTAGATGTAGAGTTCCCTACAAATGATTCTGGAAAGCACTGGCACAAAGCAGTGTGGGAATTAGAGACTGTGATGAAAATTATTTAAACCATCATAAGACATATGAATAAACCAAATTCCACACTTCCTGAACAGTGAGAGAAATGTCACAACTTCAGCTTTTACCAACACACACACGCACTGGGCACGAGCTCAGAGATCTTGGGAGCTGTTATGAAATATTCCATCCTGGTCATTTGCCTGGCAGTGAAATCTCTCTGACCATTAACAAGTAATTCCTTTGCAAGAGCCAGGAGCAGCTCACCTCAGCAACCATCTAATTTCTTCATAAATGAAAATAAGGTTACTTGTGAAGAGGATGAAGCCAGAGTCTCTGCAATTTACAGTTGTCACAATTGCCACTCTTATAAAATCAGTCTTTTCAGTGTCTAGCTCAAAACAAATACCTTTTCTCACATGTGTCATTGCAGATAACTGCATTCAACCCTATTTTTGAGCCTTTTTTGTAGGAGGTAAACAAAACAGCATCTGCACTCTGGTTATTTTTTACTTGTATATGTGAAAAGAGAACTGCAAAGAGTGTTAATACTTGAGTTTATGTTAATTACATCTATG
Source organism: Notiomystis cincta (assembly GCA_013398075.1). Lineage (NCBI taxonomy): Eukaryota > Metazoa > Chordata > Aves > Passeriformes > Notiomystidae > Notiomystis > Notiomystis cincta. The sequence goes on from VZRX01011844.1 coordinate 10,548, forward strand.
TCTAATATTCCACAAAAGGGAGCATTCAGCATTTTTCACTCCATTTCAGAATAAAAAGAATAAAAGTAAACACAAGAGCCACATAACATCAAGAATTCTTTGCAGCTGCCCTATTTCAGTTGTATATGTGCACTATTCTTGTCTGTCTAGCCTTATGGAGGCTGTGCCCACTTTATAAACAGTATGAAATTTCAAAGAAAATTTAACAATAACAGCAGCACAAGACAATATGTTCCAGCAATCCATCACTTTTAGAAAAAAAATTGTATTTTCTTCACAATGAGCAATTTATGGATTCAGAAAGTACATCTGGGATTTCTATTTGAAGTCTATTATTTCACAAAAAATAGTTCGAGTAAGAGTAAGGGTAGATAAATATTAGAAGGGATTGACATTTTGTGCAGATTATTTCTAAGATCTGAAAATGATTTGGTAAGCATTGTACCAAACAGTGAATAGAAAAATCTGCAGCTCAGAAGTCAATGTATTAATTTGAAATAATGGATATATTCCCAAGGGTAAAAAGACAAACAAAAGCCCCACCCCAAACAACTGTGAAGTACAAGTTATTTACACTATTTGCTTACACACATCCTTAGCAGCCTTTGGGAATCCTGCAGTAAGTACATGCCAAATATGAGAAAAATGTATATATGGATCTAGGTAAACAATAACAGTGGATTTTCTCAAATAAATGGGTTCAAGCTAAGTCTATTTATGTCTTCAATGCGCCAACATATAATTTTAATTTCCTTATTCAATGAAATAACCTTTTTATGTATTTTCAAAATCATAGGAATCAAATAATTGAAAATGTGTGTACTTGTAAGGGGTGTTCTCAGGTGTCTTTTATTCTGTGCCTATGGATAATTAAAGCTTTTTAAATGGGAAAAAACAAGAGGACACCAATCTGCATGTGCCTTCAATATTATTCTTCCCTCCTGACATAAAACCTCACACCTTTACCTGCAATAGTTTCCCAATTTATTAAAACTGATTCCACACTATAAACATAGTATGTGCAATATTGTTGCTAGATTCAAACAATGAAATAAATGTCAGTGGTTCAGTTTTTCTTGCCTTCCCACTTTACCCTTGGGCTTCTGGCTCTCATGCAGACCTAGAGATGGAAAGTTATTCATTCTCCCAACCAAGCACACCTCAAAATGAAGATCAGGAAAACAACTTTACACACACATATCAGCTGCCCCAGTGTTAGATGTGCATTGTGCACTGTTTAGAGGTAGCATTGGTTTATTCCAAGTAACAATCCACTTCCAGAGCAGGAACCAAATTCCACTTGTTATACAAGCACCACATCAGGGAGTTTGCATTTGTAGGGCTCTACATCAGGTCTGTTTATAGCATGCAAAGGATGCAGCAGAATATTAAAATTTTACACCAGAATATTAAAATTTTGTGCTTTTGGCTCAATTATAATTTCATTAGCAGTACCTAGTGAAGAACTATGTCAGTCACTACTGAACCACACAATGACACAATGCTAGATGACAATTAGAGTCCATCCCCTCAATGTCAAAATCCAAGAGAGCTTTGAAGGCTTCAGATTAAAAACTCCCAGGTACCCATGAAGTGCTATTAAACTCTCCTTCCCCAGTTTAGATTCAAGGAACATGGTGGATTTGGCCTTTATTCTTACAGTTATTTAAGGATGCAGCAAGCTTGAATCCTGTAAATGAGACATGGATTTGAGGTTATTTGTATGCATATGTTTGAGTACAAATACTGTTTAGGATCTTAATTCTTATTTCTCCTCAGTAGAGGACAACCACAGGGGAGAGAAAAAAATAAATAAAATACAATAAAGCAGCAGTTGTTTTACTTTGTTCTCCATTACACTGTCATTTTGTTGCCCATAAGCATTTGGGCATTTTGGGTTTTGATCCCACTGGGTTTTTCACAGTTCTTTTATGATCTCACCACATGATCTTTCACTGTATCTACAAAGCCATTTGGCTACAGGTTAAAGACAGCACAACTTCCAGGCACCAATCTGCATAAATAACAGGAAAGGGGGAAGAGGGCTGGACATAATTTATTATGGGTTTAATTTTCTATTTCCTTAATGATTGGTTGATAAATGAAAAAAGGGAACATTTTATTGATATTCAATCTTTTCATCCTTCTAATAAACAGCAACTTGAAAGTTTTACATGAGAACCCCTCAGGAAAGTACTACTACTATCAATAAAATATTGGAGGAAAATTGCAAGTTCCACTTGCACTTGATTGTTCTTGGGCCACTGTAACACACAGTAAAGAACTACAACAAACCAGAGTAAGTTTCCCTAAAAGCTGGGGAACGACTAAATTATAAATTTTTTTTTAAATTGATCTCCTGAAGTCTGTTGATTAGGTAGTTATGCTTGCAAACCTTGTACTTTTATTTAGGAATACAACATTAGAAGATTTTTATTTTTAAAATCCCATTTTATTTCATAAATATATATTTAGGCCACTAAACCCACAGTTAACTACAGCTTCTAAATAACCAATAGCTGAGCTTGGTTGGACCAGCTAATGAACACAAGAGGAGTAAAAATTCCTTATACTTAGCCTAGAATAAGAAAGCCAACCTACCTAATTCCTGGACAGATGGCAATAGAAACTTGGTGAATGGGTATGAATTTTTAGAATTCCAATACTGGCAACAATATTCCAATATTGGGAAAGCCTCCTAAGCTCAAATGCATGCAGCACACATCCCTCTAAGCTTGGCCTGTCAGGCAAACCAGGACACACAGGCTAAAAATAAAAGTGAAATTGTGGCTCAGTTTCACCCTCACAAGCAGCAGAGCAAACAGAATGATGGCCAAAGGCTTTCCTCTCTCAGTTTTAGGCACATACAGCTGGCACAAATGCACTCTTCTCACACACCAAAGGCAGCAGATGGAATGAATTACATATTTCAGCAGCCTCTGACATCACATCAAACACCTTGGCTTTTAGTTTGAGAAGAGTAACTCCTGAGACTTTTTTTTTCCAGCTTTCACCATCCAAATAAAAGCCATACACAGTTATTTCCTTCTTTATAGGACAATATAGCCAAGCCATATGCTGCTGACTTGCAAGTCTTGCATAGTTAAATGGTGCAACAATAGTAAAATAAAATGTTCTGAGTTTGGCTTTGTAGCTAAGGCACTACTCACTGAGCAATGAGTTACAGATAACCAAGAGCTTCAAATCACAGAACCAGAGCAGTTTGGGTTAGAAAGGCATTAAAATACACCTAATTCCACCTTTCCCCACCACAGGCAAGAACATCTACCAATGCCCACTGCATTGCAGAAATTATGGGATGTTCAGTAGTTTTCTAAACCAAAGAAACTTCAAGCCTCTAATGTTCACAACTTGGCAAAACTGATCAGCTGTATTTAAGAAACATTATCAATTTCTTATAGTTTATTCCTTAAATTTCCTAGTTTTAGCTACCTTGTGCAAGTGCACTACCCAAGGAGGTGGGGACCTTTCCTGCTGGTTGCAGTGACAGGCTGGAAGCAGTGACAGTGCTGCTGGGAGTAGCACAGCTAAACATGACCCACAGTGTACTTCTTTCAGCCAGGAGAAGAAAAATCCCCCTTAGGCACCATATTCAGCTGAAAGTCTGTTCCTGAATTCCTGAGATCAGAGGAAGTCTGGGTACTCCCATCTGTGACTGTAACTCCAAGGAGAGGCTGGACCACAAGCCTATTCCAGTACTTTACTTCCCTCCTTTGCTTTCCTCTCTCCCAAAGCAGCTGTCAGACAGACCTACACGTGTGTCTGAAACATCTGCACCTCCCCCTGTGCCTTTTCCCCACCCCTACAGAGCTGTACCTCTGCCAGAATCACAGACCACCCAGAGGCTGCTCCAGCAGAGCAGAAGGCTCAGCAGAGGGCAGAGTGAGAGCCCATCCTGAGGAGAGCCAAGCTGGGAGGCCCCATGTCTGCACAGGGCCAGGACATCCCCTCACCTAACTCCTCTGAAAACCTCAAAGTGAGTAAGCTGATAAAAGTTCTCCTACCCTTAGATGCTTACAGGTCTTCTGTTTTCCTGGAGCAAGTTACCAAGTGCCTCTTTGCTTTTATGATATCAATAATTTTTTCCAGTCTCAAGTTTTGAGCAGATCAAGAGAATGCACCTTGTTATGACCTTGATTCCTTCCCCTTCTGCTGAAGTGGGATCAATGCTGGCTATTCTGCCTTTTGCAGATAACAAAGGCTATTCTGCCTTTTTCAGACTGCATCAGACCCATATCCTCCTACAGCTTCTTAGCTGGAAACTCTGCATGTACCAGTGACTTTGATCCTGGCCAGCTCAATACCTCTTTGAAACACATTACCTGGTAGCACCAATATTGATGAAAATCTCTTTAGTATTATTAATAGATGAAATGAGGAAAGAACAGCAAGTATGATATTCTCACTTTCCTGCTTCCCCCCATTAGTTTATTTGTAAACAACAATTTTAATTTTTATTAACTCTCAAGTTAAGACTAAACCATCCTTTTTTTTTAAATCCCAGTTTAGTAAAGAAACATTTGAGCTACAATACAGATCTCTTCTCTGCACATTTTTTTCTCCAAAATAGGTTTTTGTTATTTTTACTGCAGAAGAACATCCTTCTCTCATCAACTGAAAAGTTTGACATATCCCTAAGAAATTTCTCTCTAAAAATCTGCTATGTTAATGGAATTCAGAGTAAATTGATAGTCTGCTGCTGTTCCATATGGAATTAGGAGCTCCTATGTACCTAATTCAGTTCAAAAGATGCCCATTTTTTCCAGCTTGGTTCAAGACACTTTCTCCCTCTGCTGCTTTCTAATTATGCCTCTGAAGTTTAGCTCTCTGCCCTGTTTCTCCTCTTTCTTGCAAGAGGGACAGCTGAGAGAGACAGGATTTCTCTGACAAAGATCAACTACTTCAATTCATCTCAGTTGTCTGCTATCCTAATCTCTCAATTTCCTTAAATCAGCCACTCAAAGTGAAAAGACTAAAATGCTTACAGAGACAGAATAAGGAAAAAGAGCCCAGCACACATAACAATGGTACAAAGGAAATAGATTGCTATGTTAAAAATGAGTAAAGCATCAACTCAGCCTATAGAGCCAGGCAGAAATCAGCAAGATGTAAGCAAAATGTATTTCAGAACTGAAATAGAGCAAGATGTGGTTCTCAATCTGTACATTCAAAATAGTTTTACTTATATGTTCCTAGGAAAGTACTTATTTGTACTTTGTCATCATCAGTGTGTCAAAATAAACTGATCTTAGCCTTATGTTCAGCACCACATTAATCTAATGTATTTACTAATTCCTCTGTAGTACATAACACATAATGCAGTTTAGGATGTCATTGAAATAGAAAAATGCAACAACCACACAGTTTTTAATTTAAATTGTGGTTGTGACAGTGAATCCTTTTCTTTTTCTAGGAGTCAAATGCAGAACTCTTTTCTTTGTCATTGATCAACTAAAATCACCAGTTGTTTATGCAGAACTGCTGGCAACCTTGGAAGTATCATTTCTCCTCCTAAGCTTCATGAACTTGATTCACCCATTTGTTTAAAGGTACAACAAGCTAGCAATGTGAATGTTTTCATTATAAGTACATACAAATACTCAAGAAACAGCCCCTGCTCATGCAAAATTTCTACTGCCAAGAATTATACCTGCTAAAGAACTACAGCATCAAGCTCTACAAGTTGAAAGGAGCATAAAACCATGTAAAAGTCTTTAATTGCTAGAACAATCTAAACCTTTCAGCTTGCTAATTAGTTCAATTGTAACACCTGGGGCTTATTATAGGCAAATTTTAAAGGTGTATCAAGTATGTACAGGTGTGCAAACAAGCAGTAAAGTTGTGCTGCTTTCCCCCACACTTAGGAAATAATATTTTAGTATTTTTTTTTGTTATCCACATTTGATCCTTAACTTAAAATGGTTGTCCTTGCTCTTAACTGCAACTTTCCACAGATGCTGAAGTCATTGTCAGGTGTATAAAGCACTCTGATTCTTGGGGTTAAAAAACCATCATTATCCCACTCTTTTAAATAATATTGACAGGACAGGGAGAAGCACAGTGTGATGGAGGTCAGACATCAATGCAGACTGGTGAACCCATACACAACCTGCATATTCTAATTTTTGATACTTGTGACAAGAATACATTAGTGATTTTGAAATCTTACCTTTCTTTCATAGGCAAAGCTCTGTTTCTAAATGAATTGTCCATGATTGTACTCTTTCTTTTCATAACCTTGCATTAGAAATATATACACATTGTTTTAAGGGTATCTAAGAAAGTTACAGAGGAATGACTATCCCATTCCACATGCCCCAAGATCCTCACTCTTATTCAGAACATTTAAGGCAATCAAAACAAAAGTAAAAATTGTTTAAAAGCTACTAAACTTTGCTATAATTTGCATTCATGGTCTAGCACAGCCCAGAGATACTATCAAATCATTCATACCATACACATGTTCATATGCAACAATCCTTGGCACAGGCATCAGTTACTACTTCCCCATTATTATGGGGAATATTTCTTTGATTTTTGAAATGCACAGCAGCTTAGTTTTCCAAGCCACCACACAAAAATCCTCCACTGTGTTCCATCATTTTTTGGTAACAGCCCATTGTCGAGTCATTCACATTGAAACTTTTTCACTGAGCATTGGCTGGCTGCACATTTGCTATTTACTGCCAGGTGCTATCTTGGAAGCCAGTTCTGCTCCATTCAGAGGAGAAAAGCAGACTTAGCTTAACATCTCCTACTGCTACACACAACTCTCATTTAGCAGCAGTTGTTCATGCAGGATTACATCAAACCAGACTGCCTGGCCAGATGAAGCTGAGCAGGCATGACCCACACACCAAGTTCCAAATTCTACTTCATGGCTATGTAGAGGATCACATCAAACCAGACTGCCTGGCCAGATGAAGCTGAGCAGGCATGACCCACACACCAAGTTCCAAATCCTCCTACTTCATGGCTGTGCTGCCTGAAAAAGACCTCCAGGGAGCTATTCTAGAGCAGACAGGATCCCTGTCTCACAGCAGCATGGATGGGGCAGGGAGGATACACATTCACCAAGAACTGAGCCCATGGTGCTCATCTTTCTCAAAGGTGACTGTTCTGATGTGGTCTAACAGGAGCTGTATCCTTTTCAAAGGCTCCCTTGCTGTGTGAAAGTCAGCAGATGTGGCAGTGGAACAGCATTTGGAAAGACTGAGAAGCCAGGCATGAAGACTGTTCTCTCCCTGCTCTGACACACACACACACACAAGTCACCAAGTGGAGCCCCCTGTAAGCCCAGTTCCTTGGACAAAAGAGTTGAGCAGCAGGGAAAGCCAGAAAGGGAGTGGCAAGAATACATCATTCTGTCTATAAAATAAACTGGGAAGGAAGCACACACCAGTGCCAGCAACCTATCATGAACTAGGTGATGGAAAACAGACAACAGCAGGAAAGATGACATTTTAAAGACACTTTCAAAGATAATTTACAGTTACAATAGTGATCCACAGCACTGAGAAATTATACCTGTCAGATGACTAATTGGTGATGAACACCACATGATGGAGTGAAGCTGTTTCACAATAACTGTCAGCATGATCACAAACAAAAACCATCAGCTACATCCACAAGAGTCCCATCCAGCATATTAATGAGGGAGCTGGGACAATCCTTCAAAATATTCTGCAAGACTGAGGTCAAGGGACAAGTGATTTAATTTCAGGCTAAAAACCATTGTAATAACTTATAAGCTGGTACTTTTTTGTTGCTCTCAGAGATAGAAAACAAATCAGTTTCTTACTGAGAAAAGCAACCTGATTTAGCCATGCACAGCACCTTGGGCTGAACTTAGAAAAATATTCTCCTCCTCAGATCATAAAGGAAAATAATTTGTACCTAGGCCTTAACCTCAAAGTCCTCTTTAGAAATCTACTTTTATTATTTTAATCAAAGTCATTCACCCCCACATACTGCAACATGAATCTAATCACTTGCTTTGCAAGTTTAGTACCCAGAGACACTACAGACATTTTAACAGCTGTAGGAAAAAATGTTGCAGCCTCTGACTTTTTTTACTGGAGTTGCTGCAGTCAAGGTTTGCTATAAATTGATGATGTAGCTGGATTAATGTTAATATGCAGCTTGATATATTATTCATGAGAATGAGTCACAGATCTAATTAGAAACATGACAAGAAAAGCTTTGGAGTCCACAATCTGGACTCTCCCTGACATGAAAGATTTGACATGTGAATACATTTTCACTTGCTGAGAGAAGAGAGACAAATGACCTTTCACATCTAAGCACAAAAACATCCTGTTGGAGATGAAGAACTTGACTTTCTGAGAGTTTAGGAAAAACCAGAAGTATCCAACTTGATATAAATAAGGCCTTCAAAAACACGAAGTATTTACCTTTCAATGGAGCATCTATCTGCTTACAAAACATCCATTCCATGTACCTTTCCAGTCAGACATTAAATAGGGGCTTTAAAACCCACTGCCAGGTGATCATATCTGAGGCTCCAATAAGGTGGCCTAGGAACACATCCCATCAAGGTATTTTGGCCTGATAAGTTTGAGAGAAATCACTGCTGTTACTTTTTTTTTTTTTGCACATTAGGATAAATTATTCCTTATCTCATTACCTAAAAATTGGATGATTTAATTTCTACATCTATTTAAATCTTACAGTCATATTTCAGGCCTAGATGAGACTACATTTGAGATATAAAAAGATGAAGGTATATATAAATTTGAAATAAATATGGTCTGTCAGGGAGAGAAAGACTATTATGAGAAACATTTTGTTCAGTTTATAAAACAAGCCACCACAATATACTAATGAGCTGTCAGGATGGAAGAAAACACTTTAAACAAACCATTTTATTTAGATAGCAATTAGGGTGAACCTTACAGTATACACATGGGAAAAAAAGAACCTAAAAGACTCACATTCCTACCCAGTATTATCTGCTCTTGGTAAAAAACCAAAGGCTACACCAATGTAAGCAAGGCTTCCAAGGAAAACAAAAGTGAAGTGGCACATAAGCAGCTGGGAGTTTTTCCAGACTTTACAACACTGAGCAAGAAAAGTCATTACTAATAAACAGCCAACAGCTTGCACTCAGATGTCTTTGTATGAGGGCACCACTGAAGGAGACAGAAAGGAAGAGGTCAGGATGTACTAGCTTCCAAATTTAATAATTCATTAAAAATTTCACTTGAGAGAGCTGTTATTAAAAAAAAAAAACAACTTGAGAAGAACAGTGTAACACCTCAGAATGAATGATCTCCCTGTCCTTACTCATACAGGAGCAGCTCCTGAGCTCTCTGTAAAATATGCAATCACACACACATTTCATTTAACCCAAGCTGCTTTTGTTTCCTGCAAGCTGAAAAAACATGAGCCCTGTAACAAGGATAAGAAGCAATTTCATTCTGAGATTTTTTTAAGCAGCATTATTTGTCAGGAGGTCAAAACCATCTACTGTTAGTGCCAGTCATTTCACCTGAAGGCACCAAGGAGCAAACAAGTGCTAATTGGATAAAAAGCTACAAGCAATTAAGCATTGCCTTAAACTACAATCGTGATATCTGGCCTTAGAATATTTTTAACTGTTTCAAAATAAAAACAAATTAATTACAACCTTTTATAATCTGACATTGTTCAGGGATATGCTTATTTTCCTTCTTTGTGAAAACAGGCTTTTTTAAAATCAATGACATTTTTATTTTAGAGGAAAATGTGGAAGAGATTGAAGGTCACTAATTTTTCAAATTTGTAAATCAAGACACTTCACATGTTCAGCCACTGCTGTAGAGATTACTGGTATGTTCATATTCCAGAGGTAGAGTTAAACAGATTGAAACCCCATAATTTAATGATAATAGGTTCAGCTAAAGAAAAATCATGAAACCAAAGAGGGAAAAAAAAAAACCAAAACGAATCAGGAAAGTACATCAAGGCTTGACAACTTAAACCCTATGAGCTCAGTTTCAAAGTCTTTGTCGTCAAGCTGTAACATTCACCAAACACAACTCCCCCAAAGGATGTAACTCTTCACAGGTCGTATTGAAGATGAAAGCAGCAGCTCACACCCTTGACACTGCCAGCAACAGAAAATAGACCTCAATCTGCCACTACTCACAGATGCATTTAGTCTAGAGAGGGAGCTCTTCTCTTACCATACATGAAAGCTTGGCTTCTTTGTATTCTTCTCAGCTCAGATGAGACTCCAGGGGTTAATAGCTAGGGGAAAAGAAAAAAAAAAAATATATATATATAAAACAATACCCATCATTCTAGGAAAAGGAGTTTTACAAGTTTGCTTTGCTCTGCTAGTATGTTTACACAGAATTTACTTCAAAGAATTGTAAGATAAAGGTTTCAAAGAACCATTGTTCTGCTGAGGATGTTTGTTATGGTCACTTTCTAACTAAATATTAAAAAAAACACTGATGGCCATGTACTAGAAGCTACACTGAAGAGTATGGCACAGCTGGTGCAGAGTCTGGTGCTCCTCCTTTTCTTTCTCCTAGCAAGTCATTTCCTTTCTTTTACTGACTGCCTCAAGAGATCTGAGATGGGCAGACAGACAATACATGAGTCTGTCATACCTTAAAAGAAAAAAGTTTAAAAAACTTCTCTCTCCTCCTATCCAATTGGGTGGGTTTTTTTTGGGGGTAGTTTTTTTGTTTGGTTGGTTTTGGGTTTTTGTTGTTTGGTTTTTTATCTCCACCCCCACGCTCACTTCTGGGTTTGAATGGTACAAAGGCCTCAAAAGGAATATTGGCACCAGAGGCATATTGTGTATTCTGTGATTTTGTGCCTACAGTACTCAAACAAGAATTCCTACTTACCCCAAGAGAAGGGTGAACACAACTCTGCAACAGAAATTTGGGAGTTCTTATGCTAGAGGGTTTGGGTTTCTTGGTTTTTGTGTTGGATTTTTTTTTTTGTTGCTATTAAGAACAAGGTAATTTCAAGGGAAAAATCCTAAAATATTCTTAGGTTCATCAAGCTACTGGAATACTAAGCACCAGTACAACAGCTCTGACTTGCTCAAGCAAGGAAGTGTATTTGGATGTCTAAGTGAACATGACCCTCAGTTTATTCTTAACTATACAGAGTAACTTGTCCTCCCTTCCCCAGGAAACATTGCAGTCTAACTATACTCTCTGAAAGGCAGAAAAACTGAACCTAGATCATTGTGCAAATCCTACCTCACTGGTTCTTGAGCACAAAGGAATGTGTACAGCATGAACCATCGGCGTTTTGCTTGAAACAAAAAGAATTCTTTTCACTAAATTTCATAAAGATATGCTTGAGGAAGGAGACAAGACAAAGAAACAGGCAATAGGAATGTGACTGCCTTAGACTTTCATAGTGTCTCTTGATTTAAATAACAGATAGGTCTAAACCCAAAATATGCTATTGCTCTCTTTAAAAATGCTAGGATTGATACAGTCAAACACAACATGGGAACACAGTTTAAAACCAAATGTAAATTTACCCTGTCAATGGATAGGATGGTGTGTTTCCCATTTTTTTAGTTTGTAGGGCTGAGCAATCCATCAACACCATTTCTACAGCTGCAAACCCCCACCCAGTGAAGTATTTAAGAGACATCTGACCTGACCTCTATAGACAGCTTCATTCAAGTTCCATTTTGCTCCCCTCTATTTTGCTTTCACAGTGACCCTCTTTCCTACACTGGTCATGTACTCAAGTCAGTGGGACTCCTCATGCCCCAAGAGAGCCTAGACTGATGTTGTAAAGCCTCCTTTCAATAAACTAAGGAGAGGTTCTCAGTACAGCACTCAGTTCTAAGGGAGACACATGAACTGAAATTAACAGTGAAAGGAATAACAGCTATCAAACAACTGAGCATTTACAGCAATGAAAATGTCCTTCATTTACAAAAGAAACAGAACAGTAACAGAACTCAATGTTTGACTAAAGTGATCTCTTTGAAACAATAATATTGACAGAGATAGCCCTAAACGGTGAAACTTTCTAGTTCTCAGTTTCTGCTAACTACTCATACTCCTTTGTAAGAGTCAGCTAGACATCAGGAGAAACATCCCAACCTCTGTGCTGGGAGAAGTCATTGAAAGCCTTCTCTTCCCCCACATCCCAACCTTTTGTCAATGAGGGAGGACATATAGTTACTGATAACAATTTAGTGGTGCATCTAATTCAACAGATCAATCCAGAGTGTTTTGCAAAGAGTATAGAATATAGATTAGAAATCATATTTTGACCATGCTACTTAGAAAATTCAGACTTTTAGAAGTAGTTTCAATATTAAGCCTCTCTGATAATGCTTTCTGTCCCAAAGTAAGCCATTTAAATATATGAATGGCAATTGCAGCTCTTCCAAATTTCCACTACGCTTAAATTATAAGATTAAACTAACATAATCTTCTTTAAGAGTTTAGTGAGAAAAGTTTCTACATCAAATCATTCTAATCCTCTTGTTAATACAGTTTGGTTATATTTAGGGACACCATTTCCCTGCTTATCAGATATAACCAAGATTCACAGAAGTGCTTAATCAAGAAAATTCTCCTAGAATTATCAGTCAGCATCACAGTATCTGCTTCAGAACACATTCTAGGCCTTTCAGTGTAATATCATCCCAGACTGCATTTGCCCTTAATTTATTTAAATCAGTTTAATCCCAGAGGTTTTACATAGCATAAGTAGAAAATGCCTCCTCACATGTGGTTAAACCACAGTTATACTTTGCTGCTATATAAACACTTGTACATCACAATGTATCTGGCTCCCATTTGTGATCATTTTCTTTTCATGTTAACATTTCTTTCAATATACAGCAGCATTTATGTATGGCTGAGCTCCCACAAAGCAGAGCTTGGCAGCAGCTGGGGGTACTACAGTGCAGTCACAGCCACCTGCCAGTGCAACTGGCCAAAACCAAAACAAGCAAACAGAAGCAAAACCAAACAAACCCTAAAATAATTTTTAAAAATTAAAAAAAAAAAAACACAAACCTTAAACAAAAAAACCCCAAACACTAAAGGTGAGTGGCCCATTGGCCTGGTTACTAATAATGTAAGAAGAAAACTATTAAAGATGATCCCCAGCATGCAAGCTGGCCAGAGCCAACTCCTAGGTACTGTGTAACAACTTGCCTTCCAGGGCAAACACAGAGGTTTTCACTTGCCCACCTTTCAGAGACTGGGGCCTGCCAGACCAAGTTGAACATTCACCAATGTCTGCTTGAATTATCTAAAGCTTTCAGTCCAGAAGCCCAAGCTTATGAAGTGTGATTCTTCATTCAATCTCCTATATCCAAAATTGATTATTCAAATCTATTCATGAGAAAGGTTTCAAACTTGACTGAGAACCTGGAATGGTTTGGAAAGCCTTTGAAAAACCAAGAACAACACAGAAAAACAAATCTGACAGGAGTAGAGAGGATGTGCTAAGCGGGGGGGGGAAGGCAATCATATTTGTGGTTTTATTGCACCCTTATTAACTAAAACTTGCAATTGCTATGGGATGGTCAATGGTTTATTCAGGTTGATAACTTAAGTCAAAAGTTTATTATTTTATTCCTAACACTGAACACTTGAAATTCTTCAAGTTCTCGCATCCCAAGTGAATCCTGTATGCATAATACTTGAAAACACATTCTTTATCAGAGAGAAAAATAGATTTAAGAATATGTCACAGCTTGGATAGATGTTTACCAAGAAAGGCAGGAGCCTCCCTTTGGAATGAGAAATGCAAACCCTCTCCCCTCCAAATTAGTAATACTTTGAAATTAAGGGGCTCTCAGGCAAAGATAGGGAATGGGAATAAGAGATCTTTACTAAGTATCTGTATGAGGTAGAACAGGCAACAACTATAACGGCGACACCAAACCAGAACCAGAGAACCACTGACAGCTGCTCTCGGGTGTCAGGCACCTTCCCCTTTGGTGCAGTTCCGGTCCCGGCCGGCAGGGGCGCTGTGGCTCCGCTGGGCAGGGCAGGTGCGATGGTTCCCCCGCGGCTGCAGGGGGCGCTGTGGGGCAGCTCGGGGAGCAGACGCCAATGGCGGCTCGACCGCAGCGATCCCGGGACGGTGGCTGAGATGTGCTGGAAACCCCGCGGCTGTGGCTGGGAATCCAGGACGTCTCAGCAAGCGGGGTGGGGGTGTGGGGCTGGTGCAGATGGAACTCGGAGCGGTGCCGAAGAAACAGCGGGGCCGGGGCAGCAGCAGCGGCCACACGGCCCAGTCAGAACTGGGAGAGACTGGTTCAGGATCTCGGGGTCCCCAGGTGAAAAGAGTTCCCCTCACAGGGAGATATGAACGGGGCACCAACCTCAGCGGCCACTGCAGGAGAAACAGCCTGGGCTGGACCGTGGTGACGAGCGAGCTCCTTCCCCTGGCCACAGCTGCTGTCTTCTTCCCAAAAAACTGAGCAGCCTGAGTGTGAGGGCAGGGCTCTGGCAGCCCAGAGCCAGCGAGCAGGACCAGGCTGTGTCCCAGCTCCACCTCCCACAGTATCTCTGCCCCTCCCCGAGAAACCCCCAGACAGGGAGGTGCCGCACTCACACGCTCTCCAGGCTTAGCCACTTCTACTGTTCTCCTCAAGTACCACTATTATCATTTCTAAGGAGGGAAAACTTTCATCAACAGCATAGTTGCAAGCATTTTATAAATTCATACAATTCTCAAAGCACTAGATTAAATTCCTGAGGCTATTTTTATCTTGTGCTTAATGTTGCCTCATTTCATATTCTGTTACTACTCGTAACCTATATTAATCCTATCTCACTACAGTGCAATAATAAAGCAAATAATTACGTACCTAAGGAATGAAAAGAATGTATTCCTCACTATCTTGCATAAGGGTGAAAACTGAACATTTTAGGGACTTTGACAACTCATTTCTCTTAGGAGGAGGGGAAAAAAAATAAGAAGCTCACAAAGGGCACTAAGCCAGGGAGAGAGGTGCACACCATCACCACGCCAACCTAGGGGCAGCTCCCCTCCTACAGAGCCTCGTAGCTGCTGGTTGGATTTAATGGCATTCCTTAACCCCTGAAGTCCCCTGTATCAGTGGGAGCACAGCCTCTCTCTGCCCGAGGTGCAGAGCTCCACCCCCAGTGCCACATTACCTGGAGCACCCCGAGCAGGATTCCCAACCCCTCAGGACAGCACAGAGGGCAACAGGCTGGCCCTGCAAGCTTCTGCTCTGTTAGAGGACAAGCTGCAGGATGGAGGGCTGCCACTTGACACAAAAATGCACCTGCTTCTCAGCACCAGCCAGTTCGTGGACCCAGACCCCTTGCCCAGCCCCATGTGAAAGCAGTGTCAAGGCACAGGAACCAGGAAGTGTCCCGGGATGCACAGACAGTGCCAGCAGCAGCACTGGCTCAAACACACTGAAGTTAAGCTGTTGCTGTAAGGTTTGTGGTCCTGGGTGTATTTTTCACAACAGCCACTTCAGTTCAGGACTTGGTGTAGTGAGATGTTCTAGAGTTCTCTTTTCTCTCACATAAATTCTTATTTCTCTTCTTCAAAACACACAACTTGAGTGACACCTCCTCAGGAGGCAGCATTGAATTGCAACCAGTTCCCAAAGTAAGCTTATAAAATGCACTGAATGTTTACATTACTGTGGGGATTTCAAGACTAAAACTCTAACCTGTATTTTTCCAGTTAAAAATGCTTGTCAATTAAAAAGTTTAAACCTGGCCAGATTTAACTGCAGAGAAGAATACTCTGTCCCAGACCAGAATATCCAAACACACTCTTGCTTGTATACAGCTCTTGTACCTTTTGGGTACCTTGACTACAGAACTAAACCATCCAAGATCTATTTAGTAACACCTACCACTGAATCTTCAGAACAGGGTACAGATACAAACACTTGTGCAAACAAGTGGAAGCAACTAGGAAGTTCTTTGTTGTTGCTGTTTTTTTTTTTTTTCCTTTTCATTTTGCTGGGAGAATTAACATGGCAGTAATAGAAATCATCTTTTTACAGAAGCAGCTCTCACAGCTAGCACACTTAAGACTGCACCACAAGTAGTTACTAGATATGAAATCTTGTTGTTACATGCCACCAGCAGCATGTGGAACTGCTATAGTAAAATATCACAGATATTTTCTTCTCTTTTTCTTTCAGTTCCAAAGAAAGTCACAAAGCCTGGCTGGCTCCCTGGGTGGCTGTGTTAACACTAAAAACACTGACCAGCAGAAATGATTGCAATCACACCACTACAATCTTCCACAGAGGAGGGCAATCATACAGATCAGTGTATGGTCAAATTGCCCCCTAATTCTGGTAATGTCCATCTACTCTGGATAGCCTTACTTTGTATTTTTGCTTCTCAGTCATCACAGGACTGAGAGCTACAAGAAAGAGAGAAAGAAACAAGATGAATAGTCCTTGGGTAAGAGCAATCCTGGGCTGTCAGGAGCTAAAAATAGTCGATAGTAACTGTATCAGGCATTTTATTTTTTTTTACTCTCCACCAGTGTCCATTTCAGGCATCCTGTTTACATGATTTAGGATTTTGCAGCTCAAATACAAAGGTCTGCAATTTGAGATGCCTACAAGAAAATAAACCTTATCAGATTCTGTTTCTTCCCCCAAGTGACAGGTGTAAATTATAAAATTAAAGGGCCCAGAGAAGTTTTTAAGCCTAATTTTAGAAAAACACAGTATTAGCATCAGATTCCAAGGTGATAGAGATATAGGAGCAGCAAGGAAATTCTCCCAGAAATGTTTTCTGGCCTGGAGAGACAAGCTAGCCACATGAATAAGAGAGACACTTCTTTTACAATGTGTACATTACTGAGTGCAAGATGTATTGGCCCTTCAGCCTTCTGTTTTTAACAAAAAGCAACATTTTAATTTGTGTTTATGAAGACTATAATTTGCCTTCGATGTTTTTGAGACAGCTTCTGAGCAAACTATAAAAAGACTGGTAAATGCAGCATTTAGAATAGCAACTAAGTAGTCCTGAGAGTTAAACGTTCAATTCTTCATCAGATGATCCAGTTTATGTAATGCAGTACCTAAACCAGCTAAAACCCATCTACACTCCAGACATCCATCTATACCTGCTTGTGTAACAAATATTTTCCACTCTGCTCCCTATCCCTTCGCTCAAGCCCTCAGCCAGGCATCACCCAACTTCTCACACCTCGCTGCTGGTAATTACCAAACGAGGTGGTAATTACCTGCCCCACCCACAGCAGCCGTGCAGGTCCCTGACTGCCTGGAGAAGAGTCGTCCCCCCACCCCCTCCAAAAAAAAAAAAAA
>VZRX01011844.1:30598-41114 GCA_013398075.1 Notiomystis cincta
TTTTGGCATCAAAGTTTAGTTGTGCTGAGCAGTACAAAATATAAGTAGAAAGACCTTAGAAATACCACTCCTTGCTTGCTATGAACTTGCTCAATCCAAAACCTTCTAAAAGCTCCCCAGGTCTGTGGGCTGGATCAATACCCTGGTACCTCTAAGAGTCTTTTTACCACTTCATTCAGTGTTCTGCTGGTTTAGATATCTCCAATTCTCTGCCCAGGCCACCTTTACCTGAAATCCTGCCCTGCCCAGACACCTGTAAGATCTGTAATTATTATTCAAAGTGTTTCATTAGCGTGTCTATTGACAACATTTCCATCCAAATAGGACTGGGTTGGTTTGTTTCCTAACAACCTCACATGCTAACAGAGATTCCTTTCTAAATTCTTCACTGGGATTTTTACTGGGAAGTAATTCAAGAGACATTTACCCATCTTCACCCTCACCAAGATATGCTCCCTGCCTGCTTTGGTGATAAGAATGAACAGAGCAAAAAGCTTCATCAAAGGTAGAGTCCCTTGCCCAGGTGACTGGCCAGGCACACTTTGAAGCACTTGAAGCCCGTGCCCTCAAGTCCCTGCATCTGTCACTCAGGACCCTTACTCAAGATGCAAGTGGTTCTCCTCCACCAGCTCTGCTGCTGCACAATCCTCACTTTTAAAATGACACTTCTTGTCACAAGATACAAAGCTGCACCTAAGGAACTCACGAACACCAAGGTTAAAAAAGGGGGAGGAAGGCAAAATCCCCCATGAAGGTTCTTGATGAGCTAATAAACACTATTGCATACCATGATAAAATGTATCTGTGCCTTTTTTTTTGGAGATGATGAGGCTAGAAGACAACAGAGACACAACCAGATATATCTGTGGTACATATATGAGCTTTGTTCACTGTCTGTATTAGATTTTTCAATTTCTGACGTGAAAGAAATCAACAATTTCATGCAGCTAAGTGAATGGACCTTCTGTTAGGTCACAAAGCACAATATTGCTGCCCCAAAGCAACAACATACAGGCCAGAAATATGTCCAGCTATTTGTAATATTGCTGGATGAAGGTAAACTTTTTAAAATACCTACTGGCTTTGGTAACCACCAAAGGTAATGTACATTGGGCTGTACCACTGTTTACTCATATTTCTGTGGCACAGAAATCCTGGATTCTTTAGAGTGCATATTTGTAATTCTGACATTTTCTGAAATGAAAGTGAGAGGAGAAATGAGCTAAGTTCAGACACCTGAAGTTACATATTAAGGTTTGCAGAGGTAAATCAAAGACACAAGGAAAGCTTTTCTATGTGGAGAATGCCAGAGCAAATTAAAATAGGTATTGACAAGAATAATCAACACAGTGGAAATGAAGAGTATCTGCACCATAATAGAGGGTGTATAAAATCAGACTCTGCATCAAGAGAACATAATTCATATTTCTGCAGGTAGATATCATGTATTCAGATCCTATTAAAATACATAATACAGCATTTCAGACTATGCTCTCAGTCAGACTGAAAAGTAGGTGGGGATACCAGAGGAAGATAGATGGAGTTTCAAAAACACCATTGATATAATCCTGGAGATAGTAATCCTATATTTAGGAAACATTTTGCTATGGTGTTCTTTCAGGAGTGCCTCTATAGCCATCCTAGGTAATAGGATCCAAATGTGGGCCCAGCCCAGCCAGGCTGGGGCTGCCACCTGGCCAGGCTGGCCTGGCTGCTCCCTCACATGAGCAGAGCATTCAGAGATCTCCAGCTGATTTGGGTTTATCACAGCAGTGAGAAGGGCTGCACTTCTGATTCTGAAACACAAAAGCAAAAGAAACAAGGGTAGTAAGAGGGATGACTTCAAGGCACGCTGCAATTTCTTCTGCCACACTGCAGGGAAAAGGTGAGAACAGAGAAATGGAGAGCAGGGAAACACAGCAGTGTCTCACAGGGCAGTCCAGAGAATAAAACAAGGCTCAAATAGCCTGAGAACATACAGTCTCACAGCTTCTCATGCAGGAATCCTGCAAAGGTTTACTTGGAATTGATTTGTTGTGTTCTTTGCTTACTTTTAATATTCTGGTCTCTTGATAACTCAAAGTTCCAATCTATCTTTTTTTTAATGTTTGTCTGTTTTGAGATTTTTTGTTTGTTTGTTTTTCTTATCTCTGGAACTCTAGAATCTCATCTCAACATTTTTTTTTGTAATGCACTTTTTGCTTGCAGTGCTGAAACCTGTGCCAGCCATGCCATGCTCATTATGTGCCCCTAAGATGTGACAAGGAGCTGCTGTGGCTGATGTCAAAGGACTGTAAGGAGGGGTAGAGCAATTAATGCTTTGTTCCTCAGTAAGATGGGAAATAAAACTTCTGAGCTGGGTTTGTGCTACTTCTGCTGCTATGGTTTTATGGCACATTGTAATACAATTATCTACAAGCAGGAAATCAGCAGGCTGCTAAAAAGTGGCAGCAGAGGGCTGAATAAGCTACCCCTAGTGCTGAAGGACAATGGGTTTAATTTGTCCCTAATTTGATAGGGATCTCATTCTGTCATAGGGTAAATAAATAAATTGCAGGTAAAATAAACCCACACCCCCCCATGTTGACACAATCTGACTGACGAGGTGTCTGAATGTTGTGTGCACAAGAATCTCTAACCAAATACTGAATTCTAATTGACTTTCAGAAGTCAGTTCATAGTGGATTTCACAAAGGCACTTGTCAATGCTCTGTGATTGAACAGATTATTGAATTAGGAGAAAGTCACTCACTACTCTGAGCACACTGCATTCTGAGAGTACAGGTGAAACAGCTAAAAAGTCCTATCAAATATGACTTAGCAGGGAAAGGATTTATAAAAATTCCATTGTAAATAGGAGCATACTGTTCTGATTTTACTTCCATTGTTCTGTGAAATTAAGGTGACTTTTATAAATAATGAACAAATTAATTTTTATTTATTGAACATAAGAAATTACTTTTTCTTTATACATGGCCTCATAGATTAAATATTGTTTATATATTTCAGAAAGCTGTGGGAGAGCTGTGGAGAGTTCTGTTTAAATTACCCCAAGTGATTTATAAATCACTTCTAAATTGTTTAAATCATCTCCAGCTCATAAGATAGGGAACTCTTTTTGTTAGAGAAGCAGCTAACTATGTCTTTTCATACTTGAAATATCTGATGCTTTGAATAATACATGACATTTGAATGCTTATTTTGCACTTGGGACCCAGATTATCTACTAATCTTCAGGGATATTGAGATTTGACATCCAGCTCAGCAGCTTGCTTTGTGCAGTAACCAGTTCCAGGCAACTTAAAGAACATCAGCTGTGAGGGTCACTTCTAAATCTTCCTGTCTCCCAAGTTAAATTATTTAAACAAATACTACAGGTTTGCAGTAAGATGAGAAATGTATGTTTAAGGAAGCTTTCAGAATGGCTTAGTGAGATGTAAACTGGCTGTGATTGAGTGGAAATGAACCTAGGGGCTCTGATGGTACCTTTTTGCTATGGAGATGTGAGCCTGTTGTTACTCAGGACTGATGCACTTCATTGTCAGAAAAACAAGAGGTTCCACAGAGCAAAGAGTTTCTAACTGTGCAAACCAGCACCATTCATCTTGCAAGTCAGCACAGCCTTCAGTCATGTTTCTCATTTTCATACTGGGTGCTCTCATTACTGTTTTCTTTTCACTGACTCATCTGGAAAATGTGGAGATCCTGAGCAGTTTGAATCAGCTAATCCCTTGGGCTAGGGAATAGAGCACAGAGCAAAGCACATCACAGACCCCTCATCCTTTTACAAAATCCATCTTTAATATGCATCATTATGGCACACAGGAATCCTGACTGCAGAGTAGTCAAGCGTACAGAGCACATGTCACCAGTTGCTCCAAAGTGGGCCTGTGGGTATTTCAGGCTGAGTGGGAGGGTGTTTTATTTATCACATGGATATGACAACTTTCATCATGTAGTAGGTGAATGCAGTAAGTGCTGTTCTACCACTGACATTTGTTTAATGTAGTCAAAGAAAAAAAAATTTTTTTTACATTATTTTTAAAGTTTTTTAGTGTTCTGCTCTGTATCGTGATGGATTCTGAAAGCCACAGTGACTTTTTTAACTGTTTTCTTTGAAGAAGTCTAATAGCATGGTTAACATAGCTAAATTATTTCACCACATAAGAAATTTCACTCCATTTTCTGCTTTCCACATTCATTCAATTTATTTTCATCAGGTATCAGCTTGCTGTCCAGCAAACCAATCTCATTCCATATTGATTTGTGGTGAGGCAAAAGGACAAAAGCAAGCAAAAAGAATAGGAAAAAGGTAGTCAAAAAAAAGAGAAGCCCTTGACCTCCTTTCTTTCTATGGCAGCCTGGTTTGGCTGAAAGATAAGAAATATGTCTGAAAATAATTCCTCTACTACAAGCAGTGTAATTTGTTTCTAGCCCCTCTCAGTGTGGTATTTGTTTACTAGGTTTGGATAGTTAACACATTGTGACAGGAGTCCTGATTCAGCAGAAAATATTTTCTAGGTGAAAAACCCACGTGACCAAGAGCTGGTGAAAACCAAACAAAAGCAGAAAGTTTGTTTGCCCACCCTCTCTTAAGGGCCTCACTCCTGATATGCTCCAGGCTCCAACTTTCAGACCATGCCTATATTCAGAATGGTTTGAGCCTGCTCTGTGCCTATTTACACACAGTTAGTACAACGCTCACACTCTGCCAAGGATGAGTGATTTTCAACAGTGCTGATACTGAAATGCTCTTCAAAATAAAGGTTTGATCATATGAGCTATTGGAATGCTCAGACTGTCACAGCTGCTGAGGGCAGCTGTGTTATAACATGTCAGAAACACGTTTAACACACTCCAGGGCTTGCAACAAGCCTCACTTGGATCAATGTGTGTAATGTGATAATGGTTCACTATCATAAAAGAACTGAAATTACCCAGTAACCTTGTTATAAATGCAAGCGACTTATGTGCAGAAAATCTAATGTGGAGAGCAAAAGATCATTTGGAAGAAAGATGTTAGGAGCGGTCAGCTCTTTACTTTTCATCTCCTGATGTATGTGCTTACATCTGTCTTATCTTGAAATGCTGTCCATCAAAACAAGTTTCCAGACAGGATTCCCTAAGGTGTTGATTTATAAATCAGATACAAATTTGCACAAGATCACTCTGACTCAGTTTGGAATCTGACCTAAAAGTATTTATTGTCATATGGAAGCAAATTATGGTGGAACAGTAAAACAACAGAAACATTGCTGAGAAACGTTGGTGCTGTTCCTGGCAGAGGGATGCTGCTGAATGTCATGAAAAACTGACAGATCAGAAACTGATGACTAAAAGAAAATAGGAAACCAGTAGCTTAGATTGTCTATTTCTAAAAATGTACTCTGCCTGGATTTAAAAAAAAAGCAAGGTAGTTTTGGCCCTCTTTTTTCACACAGAAGCATGACCACTAACACAAACCCTGCCATCTTCAAAACATGACAGGCACTAAGAACTACCAAATGAAGTTGCTTTAGCATGTCATAATCTAATTTTAGAAGTAAAATTTTAAAGTTAATATTCCCTTCCATTCCAAATAATCCTCTGGAAATCTGAGTTGTCTTTTCTTATACTTTTATGTGCACTCTGTTTATTTTTACTCTCCATAGAAGGAAGGACAAGAAAGGTGAAGGAAGGGTGTGGGGACATCAGCCTAGAACTGGAAATACTTTGCATTATCTGGTAATCTTGTATGCATTATATGCAAACACTATAGCAATCCATCAATGCTGAAAGATCTGCAAACATTTAAAAGGTGACAGCCTTAATTCCAGTACAAAGTATATTCCCAAATGCAGCTCATGTCCAGAAGATCTCAAGCAAATAGGTGTTGTGGTTTGTCTTCAAGGTTTTTTTTTTAAATTACATTACATTATTCATAGACCAGCATAATGGTTGTTTGGGGAGGAGAGATTGAGGTTTTTTCTCCTCAGGGACCGAATAAACCCTCTGAGGATGGCCAAGAACAACAATAGCAACAATTAATCTGAAGTGATTCAAACTCTGGAGAGTAGTTTTTCCTTTCTACATCTCTCCCCTTTGGTAGAGGTTTGGTAGAGCTGCTGGCAGAGAAGCTCAAAAGTGTATTGCTGTGGGCAGGGATACAGTGGTTTCAAAGTCCTGGAATAGAACATGCTTATCTCCCTCTGTATGAAGTAGAGATCTTGAAAAAATAGACCTGCTGGAGAAAACAAGAGAAAAGGAACTGTTGTAATTTTCTGCCCTCATGATCAAGCAAAGCCCAAATAGCTCTGTCACTGAACAGTACATCAGGACAAAGCTCATAGCAAATATGTGATGCTCTCGCTCATGAGACAGGAACACCAAAATGCAAAGAGTGCCTTTTAGGGTAAACTGGCCTGGTTCATCTCTACAAAGAAAAGAAATTTATTAGGTTCACACTGCACCTGCTAGAATTCTCAGAGCACCATCTGTTTTTAAGCAAACAATTGCAGCTCATAAAGAAGTATGCCTACAGTGATTTACAGAGAACAGTTCAGACCTTTATCCCCAAGTATGATGACAGAAAATTACATACTTTTCTAAATTGATGCTTCCTAGAGAGTCAGGATCAATGCAGATGTCCTTTTCATTCTTCAGTATTGTATCTATTCCTAAATTGGATTAGATTAAATAGTATTAGATTGATAGATAATGCAACACATATCTTTTTTCTCAATTTGACTAAACAACATTTGCAATGCTTCTAAAGCAATGTTTTTTTCATTTGTATCTTCCTGTATACAGGTGGAGATTCAGCTGAATTTCTATTTCCTCTTTGTCCTGCTACTACCTTTGGTAAAGTTTATTTGGATGTGTGAAAATGGAAGACGCTGACATGGAACTAATTCAGAAAAAAATTAGGGAGAAAAGTGGAAAATAACATGTAAAGTGTCTCAAATAACCCTTTCTCCTCTCAGTACATAAAAAAGAAAAAATCTCTGAGGCACAGAAAGTAAAGAAAGTTCTTTACTGACAACTGCACTCATCCTTAAAGAATCAGGCTGGTATCAGCATTTCATCAGATGCTTGGGTTTTTCTAACATTACTTTGATACTGCTGGTATAAAGACAAGCTTCAGTGTAAAAACAGTCCTCCTCTTTTCATGCTTGCTAACATCAATCCAAAAAATGTTGTGTTTTGGCTGTCCTCTTATTTACTTCCAAAAATAATCTACTTCAGTTTTTCTATCAGCAACAGGTGCCTCAGATCCCAGAGATTTTTGTATTGTACATGACAGAAGAAATAATCCAAGCAAACACAGATGACTTGGTTTTATTCTGCAGTGGTAGTCAGCAGTTACATTATCCCTGTTACTCTTGTTATAAGAGATTCTGATTCTGAAAGACAGAATATCTGAA
The DNA here is from genome assembly GCA_013398075.1 of Notiomystis cincta. NCBI lineage: Eukaryota > Metazoa > Chordata > Aves > Passeriformes > Notiomystidae > Notiomystis > Notiomystis cincta. The sequence goes on from VZRX01011844.1 coordinate 38,002, forward strand.
GATGGTTCTGAATTAAAAATGTTGATCTAAAGCTATTGTGAAGTTAATTTGAACTTGTATCTCAGTTCTAGTAAGTAACTTCTGAGAGAATGGTTATGTAAAAATACTTGTAATATTTCAGAAGTTGCACAGACATTTTGCCAGTTATAAATCTGAAAATTATTGGATTTGGGGGGGAGGAAATTATGTGATAAGCTGAGTTAAGTACCACTTTTATGGTGTTGTTAAATTGAGAATTTATGAATGTTGTTGGAAAGGTCTGAATAGTTTTCATGGAAAGGATAATATTGGTGTGCTTTTAAAGTTCAGGCCACTGTCAATTCTTCACTTCTCTCTTTTAATGTAATATTCCAGCCTTTCATTCTTATGACAACTGCCACCAAAATAAAAATCAATTTTTTAGGGCCAAACACTTGTTGGTGTGGTTATGACTGGAGGAAGAATTTAAAAAAATTCACATCCATCACAGGTTGCCAGTATGACTTGAAGGAGGAAGGGCAAAATCATGGGAGGCAAAAAAGTCCATGAGTGTTTTTGCATTTGGGTCTCTCCAATGGAAGTCTAACAAGCCTAAGATTCAGTGGTTTGGAGAATTATGGCATGGTCAGAAATATGATTTCAGATACACTGATTTAGTTCTTATCTCTGCTTTTCTCTGTGGACATCTAAATTATAGAGCCATGTAAAGAGTTGGGTGAATCATCACAGGGAGCTTGAAGCTGGATCCAGAGCTGTGGCAGAAGTGAAGCTTAATTAGGTTTTACTTTGAACACCCAATTCTTCTGTTCCTTCTAACAAACAGAAGTTACCCTCCAGCAAGATTTTTGGTTAGTCCCTTGATACCAGCAGGCTTTGGAATACCTCAGCCATTGCTTTCTCTTCTGTAATAGGATTTCTTCCACAAATGGCTGGGGAAGTTGTAAGGTGCTGTTATTTCTCTACATTATCTCAATTCTAAACTACAAAAGAGGATGCACCAGTAACTGGCTAAATGGAACTTGGATCCTTTCAGGCTACCAGGATAAATAATTTGGTTTTAATCCTAGACACTAAAGCAAGCCTATAAATATAGCAATACAATTTAAAATACCTTTATGATGTTTGCAATATAGACAGGTAGTTTAATGACAGTTTTAGATGATAACCTAATTGTCAAGATAAAAAATACTACAAGAAGAAATGTCCTAAGGATGTAACAGGCTTTTGATTCTGGTGTGACCCATTAAAGGGTGACAGTGTGAAACTAAAAGGCAATTGGAGAAGTTTAAGAATGAAAACAGGGAAGCTATCACCAATCTTTGCAGAACCTGTTAAGCAATAATTAGCAGGAGTTCAAATAACATGTTGTCCCAAATGATTTGTTCATTCATGGCCTCAGAGATTTGAAACTGATACCCACAACTGCTGCAATCATGCTCAACATGTACTTTTCAATAGTGTTTTAGCACTGGCATATTTCTAATATCAGTTGACAAGTAGATTCATGTGAGACAGAGTTGGAAAGAGCATCTTTCCCTTGCTGAAGAGTTCAGCTCTTTTATATGTAACTGTTTAAAGCTGTAAGGTAAAGGGTAGGACCCCTAAATTTATAAACCTGCTGTCTTTTTCCCCACAGGGTAACATTCAAACATGACAACTAAAGCATCAGCTTCTAGTTCAAATCTTTTGGGGAGTGGCATTTGCTCAAAACTTGCAGGAATAGAGAATAATGACAAAAAAGACCCCTAAATTTATATGCAATATGGCAACTAAAACTCAAAAGATTCATAACTTGAAATGTTCTGAGGCACACATGTACTACAGTTAAAATACTTAGAGTGATTTAACAGGTACATTTGGATATTTTGATTCTATCTGACCTGTTTCTTATCATCAATGTTAAAATATTTAATAAAAAACCAAACAAATTAGAGACACATTCAATTCTGTGCTGGGTTTCCTACATTTGGGAGCCCCTCTAGCTGCATTTCATAGTTGTGTAAGAGATTATGAACAAACTTGGAGTTCTGAAAAATATGATCGTAAATGTGCTGCTCATAGACAATGATTTGAGAACTAAAACAAGTGTTCAGATTTCAAATCAAGTAGGGACTTGAAATATTAAGAAAAAATGGATTGTTTCATCTAGCTTTCACCATTAGGTGAGGTATAATGTGTATCATTCTGACAGGATGACTTAACAGGTACAAATCAGCAAAGCTCCTCGAATTTCCATACATAATCTTTGAGGAAGAATCTGGGAAATGTTGGTTAGAGACAAGACTCTGGGGAAAAAGCAACAATAAGAAATGGCCTGGAGTGAACTATAATAGTCACCCAATCATCTGAAGATGGAACCCTCACAAATTTTTGTTTAAGTCAGACTTATTGAGCAGGGTTCATTAAATGCTATATTGTCCCAAGGAGAAGGCTGCTCATGCATAAAAGCATTTCTGTTAATGGTATAAGCCCACTAAAAAAAAAAACTTTAAAAACCTGCAAATAAAAAAAGAACATGCTTCTGTGGTTTAGAGTTAATTGACCTTTTCCAGGGGGAAATTCAGAGCAAGACTTTATAGAATGATTAAAGACACCTGAATTCTGTTTGCTTACATCCCGTGGCAGCTCTAGGGGTCCATAAGAAATTAAATGGTAGGCAGTGGCAGCAGACCTGGGTGACATCTCCATCAGTGTCTCCAATGGGGAGTGACTGTATCACTAACCCATCTTTGTAGTAAGATCATTTTTGGGGGGCCAGGTGTATATGTGTTGTTGAAAACATGCTTCACATTCTATTTTTTAGTGGTTGTTAATCATTAGTTTTAACTTCTCAAAGCAAAAGACTTCTTGGCTATCAATAAAAATTGTTAAAATTCTGAATTATATTTTTTTCCTCCCATTTTTTTTTTCTAGATTTTCTTAAGTCATAGCTGAATATCTAATTTCCTGCTCAAGTAATCAAACTGTTGTGAAATAAGGCAGGTAAATGAGAGCTTCTGCTTGCTCCTGTCACACAGGTGTGTTGAGGCAGCAGTTCTGCTATATCTACATGCTCAGTGAGCTGAAATTTTGAATTTACCTGGTGTCTTGTAATTTAAGAGAAATTTATTTAACTACATGGACTGCTTTGTTCC
>VZRX01011844.1:41182-91647 GCA_013398075.1 Notiomystis cincta
TTTAACTACATGGTCTGCTTTTTTCTTTTTTTTTTTTTTTTTTTTTTTTTTTCTGTGGCAACAAATCTTCTCTCCAATATTTGCAAACCATGCCAAGGTTTTCAGAGCAAGCCTAGTTATGTTGATCCTGGTTTTGGAGACCTTTTCATAAAGGGAAGAAGCGGTAGCAGTAAACAGCTTTACAAAACTACATTTACAGGAAACATTTTATAGAATTCTAAAATTAAACTTGATTGAGAGCATTTGTTAAAGAGCTAAACAAATTAGAAGGACTTAATAGAATATTTTAAGCACTTTAAAAGGAAGAAAACAGATCTTTCCCCTTGTACAGTTATCTTGAAAAGCCTTTTAAATAAATAACACTATGACATTTGATATAATTAGGTTCAAAACCTATCATGAAATGGTATCCATTTAAGAACTTCTATTTAACAAACTATCAGGGCTTTGGATTAGGGGAAGAAGAGAATTCTGATGAACAATTAAACAAATGTCATCTCTTTAGTCGATCCACTTTTATTTGTTTAGTGAAGAAAACATTAATGGAAATGCAGATACATTAGGACATTATGATAACTAGTACATTAATAATGCAAATAGCTTAAGAAGGTTAATTACTTCTCAAATGAGTAGTTACTGTGTAATGTTCTTCCTTTGCAAAATACACCAACTCATTCAAAGATAAAAGCAATTCTTTCTTTTTTTCTTTTCTTTTTTTTTTTGTCTGCAGCTACTATTGAAATATACATAAGCATTTTGACCTGTTGGGCTTGAAAACAATTATCAGTCAACAATTATAGGCTGAAGTCCAGCATTCAAAGATCAGGAATATATTATCAGTGAAAAATCTTTAGCCTTTATGCAGCATCAAAACCAGACAATTATTTCTGTGACTGCTAAAACATGCCTTTCCCCAAAAGGCCAAAACATAAGCACCATATTTGAATTTCAGATGATTATTGCTGCTCTTGAAGACAATTAAACCACAATAACTGCTCCCTTGGTTTGCATGAATGCATTCTCTCAGTTGTTTTAACATTGTTTGAGATCAAACATATGAAGTCAACTGTCTCTGCTAGATTCAGATAAATAACTGAGTTGACTTTTCTGGTTTAAACTGAAGTATAACTGTTTGATTTCAATGTATTGATTTCAAACTGGGATTTCAATGTATCTACTCTCTCATTAATTACTCACAATAAGAAAAAGGTTTCAGTGTATCCTGCCACAGGGCAGAGCAAAAGTCAAGTTCTGTTGCAGTGAGATCAGCATTTGATGGACAATTTCATAAAATGAAATGGCAAATGATACTCCAAAGGAAGCTCACTTTCAGAATTATTATTTACTCTTAGGTTTGAATCACTACTTTTGGCTTCAACCTCTAATAAAATTTTTAAGATTTCCTAAGCCACAGGCAGAAAGAAGCTGTCCAATACTTCAAACAAGAGGGAGGCTAAGTTCTGTAGAGTGTTGTGGTAGGAACCAAGGTCACAGTGATTCCTGCAGTTACTAATCAAACGTGGGATGGAGAATGGCCCATCCAAGCTGACTGCTGTCCCTTTGCAGAGGGTAGCATTCTTGCAAATTGGTGTTATTACTGTAGTCCTTCCTGCATGTTCCTAGTTATTTTCTCCATGGAAAGCTCAGTTTTCTCTATTTTGGTCCACTTATCAGTTAAGTTTGCAAGCAGTGCCACTGAAGTGCCATATTTAGGTATTTTCCTAACGCAGTCTCAGGTAAGAGGTGGGCTCTTGATGAGCACTGAGCTCCTCAACCTCCACAAGACCTTTCAGCACTCAGGGCTGATGACAGCAGTGAATGAACAAACTCTCCACTCAGAGGTGCAGCCCTACACTACAAAAGGTGAAATCTATCTCTGAAAACACTTCCAAGTAATTATAAATACTGCATTAGCTCATCTTTGGGGTTAGGATCTTTGTTAAAATATATATAATTATTGACATCTATGCAGGGATGGAAATGCTCTACATGCTGGTTCAGTACCTTGGAGAACAGGGGTTTGATTCCCTTCAACACTTCAGAAAAACATGTACAATGAATGTCAATATTCAGCAACAACAAAAATTAGCCCTGAGCATTGCTGTGCTTAATAGCAGCTGTTAATATAAACCCCTTCATGGATCAGTTCAAATTACACATTCTTATATATTTCCCTGTGATGATTTTTTTCTACACTTTTTAATTGTGGATCCTAAGATCTCATGCATTCTGCTAACAATAGGCTTTTTGTGCATGTTCCTAATATTGACATATCTAAATCTGACTTTCTATGGCTCAAATTATTTTAAAAGATCCCTATTTTCTGCTATAGTGTCAAATATCTATAAATATCCCCTTTATTTATCATTCCAGGTCTTACTGTCATGTCCTCATTCCTTTTTTCAGAGAATTTCAGCCCGTGTATTTGAATATTGCATTGAGGAAGACAGTTTTGCAATTTGATAATGAATTATTATAGCATAACAGATTCCATTAGTTCTCCCCAAGTCTGTTGGCTGCTGAACTAACTCTGAACTGTTGGCTGCTGTCTTTTTGCTGTCAAATATCAGAAAGTTCTTACTAATGGGAAAAAATACTAAGTTTGAAAGATGAGTATGCTTGCAAAGAGAAGTTTTCTGTTTTGTTTCTCTAGCGACTGAGTGTGAAAACCATACTGGGAAGAACAGATAACAATGACTCACCTAAGAGGAAGATTTTTTGTTCACTCTTTTTGTAGAGAAAAAAGATTCTGCAAAAGCACTCTTTCTGAAGTAAAAAATATGTTTGCATTTCCTACCACATAAAGTTTTCACAACATTGGGTCATTTTTTTGTTTCGGGGTTGGATTGTACATTAACACCAATATTGTAATCACTAGATAAACAGTAGGATTTTGTGATACTGAAATGAAATGTGAACTTGGCCTCTCCCTCTGTGACCACGTCTCCATTTAGGACTTTCTAGTCACTATTAAACAGTTCCAAAGATATCTTGCTGGGTTTCAGATTTGTAGTTTTTCAACAGAAAAAACCCCAATGTAGTAACACTGGTGACTATTTTTGGGTACAGCTCAAAGACATTTTTAATAGGTGTAAATTCTACTCATAGTTTTTTGTGGGTTTTAAATATTAAATGAAAGAAAAACAATCATTATTAACACGTCAGGTTGGAGAAGAAAATGAGTTCGTAAATATTTTTGCTATTACTTAGTTATAGCATTCTATTTCTCTTCCCTGTGGAAGTAGTGTTAACAGTGAGCATAATTTTTGAGCCACAGAAGGTATGCAGCAGAGATAAGGCTGCAGTCCCAGGAGCTGCTGCACAGCTCCCCTGTACATCACCCTGATGAATCCTAACCATTTATATCCTGCTCTTTACTGGTTACTGTAAGCAAGGGCAGTTAGTTTGGCCTTACTGGAACTGGGCAAGAGACCCATATCTCATATTATACATTAACCTGCCTCACAATCCCATGATAAATGTCCTGTAATTTCTCTATATATTATTTATTTCATATGTTTCTACTCACTGGATCTAAAAATTTGGTATTGGATTTCTAAAATTTTCTCTTAAACTTTATGTATATGTATCTGCCAGGATGGGGGAAATAACATTTGACAGTCTGTTGTAGGTGAAAAAGTAAAACCTTTTTGATTTTTGCCTCCTCATACCATGAAAAATGAAAAGAAGCAAACAGCACACCTTGAGAAGTCACACTTTTTCATTAACTATAAATTTTTAATAAAGAGACTTAGATTTTTTTTTTAAATAGAAGATAATTTCTTGAATGGGTGGTTTATTCACATCTGCCCTAGGTCACGGGAAGCTCAGGAACTATTGATTGGATCAGTTATTGCCTTCATTGTTCACTGTTCAAAATGAGCTCTTCATTGCCTGAGGTTGGTCACCGAGGTCATCTGATGCCATTTATAAACCTATCAGCAGAACACCCTCAGTTTCAGAGGTTTTATGGATTTCTGGAATGAAAACTCATTTGAAATCTACACAAAGTTGCCTAATTTTTTTCGCAATTCTAAGTGTTCGGATCCTGTTTTAAACACTATTATACTTAATTAAAATTCTCCACTGATTCCAGGGAGATTGTGTCAAGTCAAAACTGGTTACCATTTAAAAGCACCAAGGCTCAGAGGAGGCCAAAGAGGGGACTCACAAGTATTTTCAAAGTGATTTCAGGAACCAAAGTCTCAATTAGGCAGTTGCATTCATCCATTCCCAATCCCCAGCTCACCGAGTCATTTCGGTTTATCAGCTGCAGCGTGCAGAAATGTGTGCCTGTGCCTTAATCAGCACAACCCACTCCTCATTCCATTCACACTTCCCAATGAGAGGTGAACTCATCCTCTTAATGTATAGGTTTGGCAGGAGCAGAATGCAGCTTTGGGGGAGTAGAAATTACAGAGGAACTCGGAGGTTTGTATTTTAAAAAGAGCTTGTGCTTATGGTCTTATACCCATCGAGCCTGCTTTTTAACTGAGCCTGCCAGCAGCACTACTGGAACCAAGGGCCAGTTAGCAAGTCTATTGTAAAGGAGGCTTTTGAGAGTCTACATGTAAGAATTCACCCCGAGATGAAATTTGGCATCAAAGGCCCTGGCATAAAGCTCTCTTAAAATGACACTAGTGCAGAAGAAAATAATTTCAGATCTAATTCCATATTTCAATGGGGAACTGCAGAAAGCGTTCAAATCTGCTGAAAATCTGGCTTTTATAATATTGTCTCCAGGAAGGTGTCTGATAGAAAAGTTTCAGTGCCAAGCAAGAACAGAATTATCTTCCATTTAGAAGGAAGTAAATAGATCATTTCTCTCTGACCTCCAAAGAGGAAGGACTATTCTCTCCGCACGGCGGTGAAATGTAATAAAAAGAACGATACCCTTGGGATCCGTTCTACCAACAAAAAGCTACTGAGCACACTAACAGCATAGATAATCAAGGTAGTTGCATGAAAAATGAGAAGTTTAAAGGATTGCTGGGAATGGGACGCTGGCCAGTAAGAAAAAAGGCTTACAGAGTAGCTAGGGGCAGTGAGTATAATTTAATATATTTCTGGCAGAAAACAAATAAGAAAATACTCATCTGCAATTACAGAAGATGTCATCTCTTTTGAACTAGAGTTTGCAGAATCTATTTGTAAATACTGCTGTGTTTTCTCCTCGCCTCCACCCCTACACCAGCACAAAGCCCTTGCTCTACCCTGGCATTAATAACACATACACTAAAAAGTTCAGGAAAGATTAATATACTTTCAAATAGGGTAATATTTCACATTTCCACTACACTGCACATTATTTGCAATTTCATTCAGAAAGATATGGATAAAATAAACATTTGGAATTTTGAGATCAATGCGGCTGTTTCGCAGCGCTGTGCAAGAGCATCATGGTCTTGCTCCAGGAAAATCCTGGTGGCTGTAGTGTCCAAGCTCTCCCTGCCCTTGGAAAGTTGATCCTTACTGAGCTGTTGCCTGGTGCAGTTCATTTGTCTGGCTTAGTGCTATGGAGGTAGCCCAGACCATACACCTCCCACACATGTGGGGAGCTGAAATTCCTATTCTGAAGGACAGCATCCATCTCTGTGCCAGTCCGTTAGCTCTGACTTTCCTCTGGGGATTGTTGGAAAGACGACTGATCTGTTGGAGAATGCTCACCTGAGCCCCTCCTCTCTGTCACACCATGAGGATTTGGGCACTGCTTGCTCACCTGCTCACCTGACCCAGCACTAGGTTCTCCTGTGCACACCAGAGCGTGCTCTACAGGATCACACCCTGGGTTTGGAGCTCATAGCAGGGTTTGGTCCTGCCCCAAACCCTTCTCTGAGTGTTTCCCTAGGAAAACAGAACTTCTGGCTTAAGTGATGCCAGCTGCTGTTTTCAGTGGGGTCTGCCTGAGCAGGGTGAATTGTGGTCACAACATGTATATAAGCAGGGATGATTCTACTGATTTCTCTTAAAAGAAACCTAGACCCACAAAGACATTATACTGCATGGCCTAAGTCAGTGCTTTCACATCCTGTTTGTTGACACAAGGCTGGGTTCCTTAGTCTGTGCTAATTCATCCTGTGGTAGGTGTTCACTGTGGGAGCTAATGCTTTAGCAAGTCATTACTCAGCATCAAAGTTTTCTCACCATTCTAACCAAAAGACAAAGCATGTAAACTCCCGTGTAAATCACTGATAAATTACTATCTCGGATTAACAATGCCATCAAACACTGGTGTTGTATCAAAATCCTTAACACATGTAAGCCAGTTGCCAAGGAGATGGCAAAGTTTCAGAATGATTTCATAGCAATGACAACTTTAGAACCTAAGTGCTTGCAAGTAACTATAAAGCTGCAAAAAGAGGGGTGAAAATGGCAATTGCTATTCTTGATACAAGTTACAAGATAAGAGTTACAAGATACCTGATATTCTGAGCAGGTGTTTCAAGAAGAAAAACAAGTATTAGCAGTTTCTGCACAAATACCTGTGGTGTATTTTATTTACAGAGCCCCAGCTTTTGCAGTGAGCAGTATAGTCCATATTGCTTTGAATTTAAGGTGTTCAATACCTATAATGTCTGTTTTTTTGCAATTTTCTCAGCTCTACTTATGCACTTTTCTTCATTAAGGTTCATGAAAAGAACCAGCAACAACCTGCTTACCCACAGTCTGATTAAAAAACTTACTTAGTAGCTATGAGGCTTAAGGCATTACATTTAATGCTGGCAGCAGGTGTAATATCCTTCCTATGTTCCTCTTTGACCAAACATTAAGTTGGTCCTTTTAGAGGAAGAAAATAATTGTTCTGTAAGGTTGTTGTCTTCTGTGGATCAGAATGAAAGTGTTGATTGCAATCAGTGATAATTTGAGGGAATTTTTGAGAGGCTAATATGGCATTTTTGTGTACTCTGACTGGCTGAAGATTCTCCCACGTCCATTCATCCATATTCTGTATCTTTACAAAGCAAGGGACCTAAGTATCTTTATTGCAAATTACAGCTAAATCCACTGAATTTGCTAGATCTGTACAACAAGAACTCTGACATGAGTGGGGAACTGATCCCCCCTGTGCCTTTCTAATTTTATCAACAGTTGTTTTCTTTCCTGTCACCAGAAAAAAAAAAAAAAACAAACTTAAAAAAGGAAAAAGGAGGAACAGAAAAAAATTCTCTCAATCTAACTCCTACAGTTTGATTTTATATTATGAAATACAGTGATATTCAGTAGAAGTTAATGGCAGAATCTTATAGGGGTCTGTTTGAGTGCAACACCATCCAAGACATGCAACAAGCAAGAGGCTGAATTGTTGATGCACGTTTTAATGGACAGAGATACACAGCAATTACTCTTTACCTGTGAGTGCATTATTATTCTATGTAAATATCAGTAAAAAAAAATAAATAGGTGAGCCAGTTCCTGCTTTCCTCTAGTAAAAGGCTGACACAATAATTAATCCATTAATATGAGCTTTTCAGTGACACTTGAGGAAGTGCAGAATGAAGAAACCTCATGGTCTCCACATAGCTTTGACTGAAAGGAGGTTTAACTTTCACAGGTTTTGAAAAGCACTGGCCTAACAATACCAGAGGCTTAAACTCAATGCCATTTTTGGGGGTGGAAAGCACCTATTAATGTGCATCTGTTCTAGAATTAAAAATAAATAACTTTTGTAGAGCCTATCTATGTTTCCACAACTTCTGTGAGAGCAAAAGCAATCCACAGCTTCATGGAAGAATTATCACACCTATCTTTTGTGAAAGGAGTTGATATTGAGATCTGAGATATGTTTGTTTGGGGAGAACACAATTACAGGAAGCAAATTCAGAAATGAAACACCACAACATCTCGTTTCACCAGAGAAAGCCAAATCAGAAGGGCACATTTCCAACACAAATTCATGCTATTGTTAGCAGAAATAACCTGTGCATTTTAGCAGTCACCTATGCATAGTCCATGGGGATTTTTTCAGTTACATGTGGGGAGTTTTGCCCCTGTGTCTGTCAGATAAATCAGAGCCAAATGAAAATCTAGTACTCAGGAGCACTATTATATTATGTCACACCCCCTGGAGGGTTGCAAGTTTGTAATGAAATGAATAAATTACAAGGAAGTTCTACTCGTCCTTTAGGACAAGCATGTCAGGATAAATTCCATTTAATTACACTAAGCACAAGCTAAAAAAAAAACCAAAAACAAAAGGTGAAAAATAAAATTCAAGCATTATCTTCTTGTCTGAGGCTCTGTGTTTAATAGTGAATTGACCTCATTTACTGCTGCATTACTTCACTATATATTCACAATATATATATATATTACACCTCCACAGGACTGAAACTGAAATGGATTTTAACCAGCAGAAAACTAGAGTAACTAGGCCCACATCTCAATATTTAAAAATGGGCCATGGACAAAACTAGCTAAGTGTTGATTATTATATTAATGTAAACTCAAGCAATTGCTGGGGGTTTTTGCTCCTGCATGTACAGCCCTCTACAGAAACAAAAGCATGTAGCAGATCCCCATAACCACTAGTTTAAAATTTTAAAACAATTAGCACAGCAGGAGAATGCACACAATAACCAAGTGGTTTCTACATGTTAAAATTTCCATAAAGTAGACAACACCTATAACTTCATCTTATTTTTTTACAGTTTCAAATTTTACATTTCAAATGAAATGCCAAGCAAAGATATGGTAGACTTTGTTTTAATTTAACCTGAGGCTCGCAGTGGAGTTACTTCATTGGCTTCACTGAATTTCTTGGCATTTAATATCTGTGTTTAGGAAAAAATGTTTTATTTTCCAAATGTGGGCTTTTTTCAGAGTTTTATGTCAGGAATGTGAGAAGTTACCCCATACCTCCTTTTCAAACAGTCCTACAGCTGCTGGTAACTTAACAAAGGGGCAAAGGTGGATACAAGACACACACTGTAATATAAATTCTCCATACTAAAACAACACCAGCCAAGTGTGCTATTCTAGACAAGAAAATTATGCCATGTCATCTTCAGCACCATTTCTGGGCAACATCCCTGTGTGACATCAAAGACCAGCCATTGATAGCTTTATAGCAAACATTAAAAATAAAATCAGCTCACAACAGACTGACGTGTGTAGGAACCTGCCATTCACACCACCCACAGGCAAGTAAGGGAAGGATCTTCCAGGCACATTATATTTAGATTTAAGCAGTTCCCACTGAATTTAGCAGCAAGATAACAACTGACTTCAGCAGAAGGCAGTTAAAGCCATCAGAGCTGCCTTTGTGCCTTATCCTTATAAAAAAGAGGACTTTGGTGGAAGTTAGTCTTTGCCATGGGGGGAAAAATAAAAGAGATATGGTAAAACCACTTACATTGCTTACAGGAACTGGAGTGTTTCCACTGAGGAAGAAGGGAACTGAAAGGATCAAGAAAAAATTTTGCATACTGCATCTCTATGGTTTCAGCTTGCCCAGCTTGATTGCAGAGCCATCTTCTGGTTTCAAATAACAATTTCATATTTGCTGACAGTAAGAGTGTGTGTGTGTGTGTGTGTGTGTGTGTGTGTATGTACTTTAGTTATGCATTTGGAAGTGTTTCAATTCACTGCTTTTAGCCACGTTAGGAAAATAACACAGAAAAGAAACACCGTGGATTCTGCTTTGTTCTGAATCCAAATAGCCCAGTGACACATTTGGATATCAAACAAACTTTACCTTGGGCTCTTAGGACCATTTATGATTGTATAAGAAACTGAAACAGCAAAGGTGAATGCTGAGAAGTGGTGATACCACAATGATGAGTCAATAGAAACAGGATGGGAACAGGTCTGGATAGATCCTAGGAACATTCATTTTCCACAGTGCCCTTCCCTGCTGGCTAGACTTCTAATAATGCTACTTTCTGAAACACAGAACCACCTCATTAATTCCATTTTCTTGATTTCTCACCATTTTCTGGTTTGGCTTGATTGTTGTAAGTTTTAGCTAATACAGCATGATGTTTTGAACTGATTTGATTACAGTGTTAGAGGTATCTGCCAAATGATTACAGTCCAGAAAGAAAACTAATCATACAGCGTCTCAAGCAGAGCAGGAGTGCTATAATGTCCTTCTAGTTTGCAATAAGTTTTTCTTATGGTTGTGTGATTAGAGATGTTGATCTGATCCCAATACAGGCCTCACCTCATCTGTTTCAGACAGACCAAGGATTACAAAGGCACAGAGTGAGCAGGTTTCCAGTGGAGACATGGGAGGGAAATGCCAGCTAAAAAAAAGGTTATAGCAAAACCCCTCTTTGTTTTCCATTTTGAAATGAAGAGGCACGAGCAAGAGGTTGATCCCTATCCCAGAACATCAGAGATCCAGTGGCTGTGGCTCAGAGGAAGAAACAAGCCCCTCACACTGACAGCTTAATCTGTGCCTTCCACATTCCAGATAACTGCTCTAATCACAGACCACCTCATTTATCTTGGAGCTGTTCCAGGCTCTATAAGCAATTTCATTCCCATTAGAGCAATGATGTGAACCTTCATCTGCCACCTACATGTCAGGCAAGATTCCTAACCACAGGGCCCTCGAATTCTTTCCCCTGTATTCAGAATGCAACATTATTTATAGAAACTTGAACAAGTCCAACAGAAGAAAGCACAAGGACAAGATGAACTCTTCAGCCTCTAGACAGCAGATTAGAGCTTTTCTATACATGTATGCCAAGCAATATACAAAGCACTTGGCATGGAGGCCTCTTTCTCCCCAAAATAAATTGAAATTTCAATAGTGGTTAAAGGCATTCATTATTAAAATTAGCATTTTGCAAAGTTCTTTTCTTGCTGGTAAGCTGGCAAGGGAACATTTACTCCTGAAATGTGGGACTCCCTGCAGATGAGGTTGGTGATGTGACACAAGACAGGGTGAAATGTACACAGGAAGGCAGCTCCCACATCCTCAGCTCAGAATCCCTCAGGCTGAGGGGCTGATCCTCAGGCAGTTCATAACATAAAGTCAAGTGCTGCTTCCTTAGCAACTCTGTAGCCATCAGGGAATTAAAGTTATTAAAATCTGAATTTTATGAAAGACGTAAATCTTAAATTCAATAGTACCTAAGCCAGGTAGTATTGAAATCAATGGTGGAACCTGCTGTGATTTACCAAGGCTAAATCCTAACAGCCACAAAACATACATTGGTTGCATTTTTGGTGTTCTTGTTCTTCACCCTATATACACACAGATACTTGAGTTTGTAAGGATGCAAATGTTTTTAAAAAATACCTTTTGAAATATCTTTGGTGTCTGATAAAGAACTGATCACTTTTCATAATTATTTTTTATTTTTAAATTTATTTATTGTTTTGATGTTTAGCTGCTGCTGTGAGACAGCTTTACAAACCTTCTGCTTTTATGTTCACAGGAGCACAGTTGAACTATTTAGTTCACATTACATTGATTGCTGCTGAATAGAGGACTTTTGAAGTATCACTTTAAATCTGATGTTTAAAAAAAAAAAGTCCTGTGTGTGCTATCTTCATAGTAGAGACTTTGAAATTATTTCCTGAGAATAATTAAAGCAACTTAAATTATTTATAAGTGTAAAACCAAAACAAAACACATTCTGTTGGGTCTTTTAGAACAGTATCTAACAGGAATGTTTTGTTCTCTGAATGTGTCCTTCACGCTGCTTGCTCTTAGAGAGCAAAATGAATACTACTTATGAATAAAAATAAGATTTTGTTTAATGCTCCCAAATTCTTTACCTGTATTTCTGCTCAGGAGAGAAGTCTACAAGCAGCACCAAAAGTTAGAACAACAAAGCATTTCTTGAAGACAGCCAGGTATGTGAGTATATGAGCAGGGTTTCTACACATAAATAACAGCCCAGCTTTTGGTTAGAGAACTGTTTTTTTTCCAAAAGGTAGCACAGAAGTCATCAAGAGCTCAATTAAAATGAATGAGGAAATGGTGGAGTGCTGTATGGATGGTTTTCATTCTTCTCCTGTGAAACCCACTGCATAATACATTACTGAAAAAAAATCACTTCAAAGTAACATTTTGGATGCTCAGCCCATACTCCTCTACAACTAAAGGAACCAGTGGTTTAGTTTCTTATCTTTTTTAAGTTAGTTTTCCCAAAACTTCAAGTGGAAAATAATACAAAGAGGAGGAAAAAACAAGAAAAGAAAAGGCAAACGAGATTCTCAAATAATAATATCAGACACGGGCAAAAAAAATTCTACACTTGAAAGTGTAAATGGAAAAGAAAGAAAATGAGATCAAAAGCACTTTTATAGTTACAAAATTGATGGCTTTGTTTAGCTCCTCTATACAAAAGCAACATTTACACATATTTCTAATCAGTAAATAGTGTCTTCATTTATAAGCAGAGTATTTACTGCAAATTAAAATAATTAATATTCATAATATTAATTTTATTTTATGCTAGATTGATTATTAATTTCAGTTTCTTTTTCTCATCAGAGGTTGTTCCTCTCTCATTTTTACTTGGGGAATCAGAGAAGTGGAATCAGAGTGGATGAATCTATGAGAATCTATGAGATAGATGAGTGAATTAGACAGAATAATTTGTCAAGACACAGAAATATCACTTCTTCCAGGGAATGATATACAAATTATTGTAAGTTATAGTGGCCTAAGAGAATATACTTCATGACTTTTCCTCTGATGTGATTTGTTCTGTGATGTGATTTGAAAAGAAAATAAATTATCAGCCTCTTGAAAGAAAAACAACTCTGATTGGGGGCATGTTTTTGATTATTAGGTGCCTTATTCATTTAAGCAATTGTCCTCTAAAATGTTTTTACAGGAAGGAAAACTTGTGGGAATGGAGTTCCAGGAGAAAGGGCTGATAGAAGGAAGGGTAAGGAGAGCACTGCAACATCCCTTGTTTGTTGGAATAGGGAGCTGTGGAGAGGACCTGCACTTGGAGCTCGCTGGTACAGACTTGTAAACTGCTACTGGCAGTGTGCCATGCAAAGGTTTATTTTTATAAAATAAAATGTCTTGGATTTCCTTCTACCCTTTCAGAGGAAGACATAAATAATACTAAAACCTTTTTTCCTGTAACCTGACATCTCACAGTACCTGTCTAGAATCATAAATTTTCAGTAACATGTATAGTCAAAACTCATAACCAATTACAGTGAAGACAGGTAGAAATCAAAGATGTAATAGAAACAGAAGGAGAAAACGAAAGGATTTACCAATTTGCACAGAGGTGCAAATTACTTGTTCTGAAATACACTAATATGAAATTTCTGCAAAGTTTATTTCCTCTTATTTTCAGCCTGCTAATATATGACTGTTGTGTACCCAGATGAACAAGGAGCAAAGAAGCCACTCTTTTTATTTTTTTTCAAAAAAAGGGATTACAGAATACTGTAACACTGAAAGCAAGGGGTTAAAACTCCTGGTCTAGCCAAAGGGTTTCCCAGAAAGATGGAAATGAAATACCTTGGATAACTGTCTTGTGCAGGATTCTTGTGCAGGAAATCAATGTTAATTCAAAACAAAATAAAAAGCTCTTAAAGCTATCCTCGCTTGGGAAAACCTTCCTAAAAAATCATTGTAAGTTTGCATATATATTTCAATATTATATTTAATTTGACTTTAAGCCCACATTTCAAATGAAGCATATGTTCAAATGCCTTGTGTCAATAAAGATAGACTTAAATATATGCTTAAGTGCTTTCCTGAAATAGGATTTATGCCACAAATTATGCCTTAGATTATTACATTGAAACAAGTTTCTAATTATAATGTATTACCAGTTCTGTTGTCTATTTTCCTGCTCCATTTAATCAGTCTGGAAAGAAAGCTATTGTGGTAATTTCATCTTTTGTTGTAGATGGATGGGAATTACAACAGAGGCCATAAGCAGCTGTACAGTGGGGAAATCAGGATTCAGATCCAGGAGCATTTACTCCAGGTCTTTCAGGGTTTTTTTTCACTTCTTGTAATGTCTGGTTGCAGCAATTACATAATCATCAAATCATACTGGTCACTTATAGATGCCATCATCCTCACTCCCTTGTTTTTGGAACAACACTGCAACCCTCATATGATGGTGTTTTCTGCTTTTCCTGCTTCCTTAATGACATTTCTGCCCATGGATCTTTACCATAATAACATTGGAGCCTTCCTTGTACTTTGATTTTAACCAACCAAGTTATTTACACTGAACTGTTAATGCAAAGAAACAAAAGGGAATTGCAGTGCATGGATGACAACCTTGAAATTAAGGACAGGGAATAAACAAAGCCTTCAAATGAAAACTTAGCCATTTCTCCTTAATGCACTATGAATTAAGGGCACTGGGTAAATGCCATCAATCTAATTAGGAAGCATTAAGTGATCTCCCTCATTAATCAGCACTTTAGTGATTTTCTATGAAATTAGTATTGAATTTTGCATAAAAGCAGTCTTTTTCTTCAAATTTTCCACACCAGCTTTCACAGTGAGCAAGATGAATCATCTGCTCACATGCCTGTACATTCAAATATATGCACATACCTACTTTTTCACAGCTGAGTGAAAACAGAGAGGTAAAAAGAGATGGATCCCGAGGCTGGCCATGTCACAGAAACCATGGCATGACACAGAGCACATGTCCTTTGCCAAACATAGCCACTGGATACAAAACCTGGTTCCCAAAGGAAAACAAGTCAGGTTGGAACAGCTCCTTCCCGCAGCTCACTGAGTCAGAGGAGTGAAGGGGGTGGGGTGTGATTATCTGAGGGATTCATCTGTCTCTGGATTTGGTCTAGGACGGTTCCCCATGCTGCACCTCAGAAAGCATTAGGCAGAGGTTAGGCACAAAAAAATATGCTCTTATAATTTTAGAAAAAAGCAAATTCTCGATTCATTTCTGAGTGAAACTTTTCACTAGTTCTCCTCTGCTGCTGTCAAGTTTTTAAAGCTTACTTCATTATCTATATTCATGGGATCTTTTTTCCCAAACTGTACATTCCCATTTAAGCCAGATCCTTTAGCAAATGAATGTTGTCACAGATCATTGCAGTTCATGTACTTATGCACATGGCTAAATACCCCAGTAAATCAGCTATCAGGATCTGTAAATGCTGTTTTTTCTCTCTCCCTCAGAGTTTCCATACACTATCTGTAAAAAGCTTCTTTATTTGAACCAGATCTAGAAATCACTGGACAGAGCTAATCAAAGATTCTGACTAAACTGCAAGATGCAGTTTTACCAACTTCTTGTATCAGATGATTGTTATTTACCTGCAAATCTTAAAAAATTCTTGTCAGAAAAATATTCAAATGTTTAATTTAACTTTCTTAATTTGACTCATTGCTTTATGCATTTTCTTTCAGGTACCCATCAATGACATTTTAATAGGAAAACAATAAACCATGATTTAACACTACAGTTTAATAAACATGATATATCACATTATATGATTTAACCATAAGTTATTTTTTCTCAATACTGCATAGGAACAATTAATTTTCATATTTTTCTTTTCTACATAGCCCTGTGTTGCACCAAGCTTCAGTCTAATTACACTTAGGCAAATTCCTGTATTTGGGCTGGCAGAGAAATTCTGTCATTTCAACATTGGTTTCCATCTAGATTGCAATGAGAGTTTAAAGGATTAATGTTTGAGAGAAATAAAAATTCAGAGAAAGTATTTTATAGAGATGTCAATACAAATTTTTAATGCTGAGAAATTCTAGTGTGGAACAACCATTTGCTAGAGGGTTTTAGAAAAATGGCCTTCCAAGTCTGGGATGGAAGAAAGGAATTAACACCAACTCCCATATACTTGATAATGTGTTTGTTACAGTTTAGATTTTGCAGCATTTATAGTTTAACTGCCTGCATCCAGCTGACTTACTCAGTAGAATGAATTGGGACAATAACATCACAGAAGGGGCCTCCAGCCCAACAGTCTCCATGCAATACCTTTCACATAGGAAGAGATTCACACTGGTTATCCTCATGCAGCTGGGAGGAGCAGTGAGCACCACAACTGCAGATGTATGAAATCCACAAATGCTGAATGAAAAGAATAAACCAGGGCATCAGATGGTCAAACAGTGATTTGCCTCTGAGATGAAAACAAAACTGATGGCAGTTGGTGTTTGGAGCAGGCAGGGACTGTGCAGCACATCCCAGTGCCTGAGAGCTGCCTGTTCCTGGATGTTTAAATGACCAACAGACCCACGGGCAGTAAGAGGAGCAGCAGCACAGGGAAAGCAGCATTCCCAGGGGAGCAGAAAGGAGCTGGTCCTGAATGCCAGGAGTGAACACAACACCTGTATGTGGGGAGGGGCTGCTGGGCTCAGCAGAGAACAGCAGGATGGCAGGCACCAGAGCGAAGGCCTGGGACAGGTATCACTGTCTCAGGTGAGACTATCAAGGCAGGAAGTGCTCTGAGATTTATCCTGAACCAAGTCCCAGAGCGTGAAGAATCCCAAGAGCAGTGGCAATAAACGTTTCCTCCTCTCTCTCTTCCCATGGCTCACGTAGGCTCTGTCATTAATACAGTCACGTATTTTCATTTTCAAGTTGAAATACTGGAAAAATAGGTGTGTGTATACACATATAGAAAATGCTGCATTAACATACCACTGGGATCCAAAAATGCAAGTCTTGAACTGAAGGGGAGTGGCTTCTCTGTCCCTGGGATTTTAGGCTAATGAGAGACTCTTCAGTGCACTTTACTGTAAACTGATACCTGAACCCAGGAGATTTAAATGGCTGATTCAAGACGGGTCAGATTTGGGGCACTGAACACTGTGTAATCTGCTGGGTAGCAAAATGAACATAAATATGTGGAAACACCATCAATAACTTACAGAAATATATATTTTGCCTTTAATAAAAGAAGTTCGTACAATAGGTTTAATTTGCATTTCACTTGAGACAAATTCATTTGTGCCAACTGCATGGAGAATTGCTTTCATTTAAGTCTTGTTGCTGAAAAAGCATATTCTTTTTTTTTTCCAAAAGAAGTTTTTTCACCCCTAACAAGCCAGTAATTTTAGAAAAAAACCTGTAGCTTGTCAGTTTGACATGGTTTAATTTGCAACAAAGGGTAAAGAGTGTATAGAAAATGGAAACCCTAATAGAGACAGGAAGAAACAAACCATATTTTTTTGTCACTAGAAAAATCTGTATGGCAAAAAATTAATCACATATATTAGCATTTGTCCCTGTGACATAATGTTAAGTTTAATTACTTATGTGTGAAGCATCCCATTAGAAGGTATACACCTAAAATAAATAAATGTTAGTTTAGTTAATTGCAGCCTAAATTCTAGTCAGTGACTGAGTATTCTGTATCCATTCATAGATGCTTCCAATTTACATATTCCAGAAAACGTAAAATGCTCCCATTTGCTTAAATGTCAAATGACAGAATGATCCTGATAAATACCATTTAAAACCAAGGAATACTCAGAAACCTCCCAAGTGTAGCTCAACAGTTTTTTTTAATCAAAATGCCTAAGTCAATATGTAGGAGGAAAGCTTCATCTAGTTTAAATTTCCACTGAGGAGCTGGCCCTAAATTTTACTTATAGGTGTTAGTGCTTCTTCTTCACCATAGCATTTATTGTAGCACCCAGTCCTTCCAATTACTCTGTATCAAGTGATTTGCTAACCAAAGGCCGCCAGGAGGGAAGTTGTGTACCCATATTCCCTCAGGCAAGAAGTTTGCTGGATGAGGAACACTCCTATTTATCCTAAAGTCTTTTAATGTTTCCATGTGTTTTGAACATTAGCTTTCTCTTCTTGGGCTTGCTTTGACAAGCATATAATATGGGTGAGAATGATGTGAATACAATACTTGAGGCCACTGAAAAGCTTGGGAAAAAAATCATACTACCAAAATTATTTCAGTAACAGAGCCACTGATCATGAATACAAATAAACTGTAACAGATCCCCTAGGCAATTGTATGCAGAAGTGTACATATAAATATTTAGCTATTTGTATCCAATGTATTAAGAGTAAAGATCCTGAGCTACAGCTGGTCATAAGATAAAATCATTAAATGGATCCCTGGTCATTTCCAATGCTTAGCCTTAGAAAGAACTTTGAGTGGCATCTATGATGATACTGAGGCCCCAGAGGGTTTTAAAGATGTGAGGCAGACAAATGTAACAACAGTGAGATGTCCAAACAGGAAGTGATGACACCTCTGCTGGGACCTCATTCAGAACCTTATCACACTACTGGGACATACAGCAAATATGCATCCAAGCTCTGTGCTGTGTATATTCCTTGGTTATATGGAATATGGGTTTTGGGTTCCCTTTTGCCTTTGCTTCCCCTGCAATTACCTTCACTAAGTGAGTTTTGTGACATCAAGTTGCTAACACGTGATGGGCTAGATGTAACCTGTACTATCATCATATTTCTCTTTCCCCCTCAGTCTAAATTTTACCTGGCAACTTTTCCACTATTGAAAATAAACAATTTATGGCAAACAGAAATGTAGTTAATTTGGGGAGCATAACAGAGTCATTGTTATCCCAATTCTTCAAGTAAAATTAACAAGTTTAAGCATGCTGAATCAGGCAATGACTCAACACATGGTTAAGTCACGTTTAAATAAGTGCTATGATAACTAATTGGGGCCATTAAGAATAAATAAAACCAAAGATAAAAGGCAAGGGAAGACTATTAAGGTAACCAATAGACAGAAAGGACTTGTTAATAACATACTGAAAACTGAAGAAAAACGTTTCTTGAATGGAACCAGTGACTATTAAGAAGAAAACAGAGAAGCAAAGATAAAGGAAAAGTACTTCAGTGAGGTACGAAAAGAATCAAGCTTAAAAACGGACAAATTGCAGAGCAGAATCAAAATCAAACCATACTTTTGTAATTACTGTCAGTTTTTATTTAATCCAACCAATTATCTAAAATGTGATTCAAGCACACTTGACTTCAGTGAATTGCCTTCTATAACACTTCTATGTGTATCATTCTCAAAAGTCAAGTGTGCACTGATTGCACTTCAGACAATCAGTTACATTTCTAGAACAGTGGAGAGAGGAAAAAAGCCCCACACATTTAAACCATCCATTTAGCATGAAGTTACCTGAAGTTTGGGTGTGCTTTCCCTGCTCTCCTCTTCCCAGGTGTTGCCCTTCTCACAGCTGGATGCACCAGGCCACAGCTCAGGGCAGCCTGGGCTGCTGAGCTGCCAAAGCCCAAGGTCAGCTCCTCTTGCTGATGGAAGTAAGTGTGAAGAGAGCTGGAAGCAAGGGCTGGCCCAAATTTTCCCTTAGGAGCTGCTTTTAAGCTACACTGCACCACCAGTCTGCCTGCCATCCTGACCCAAGGTTGCCACCACACCTGGCTCCTTGCCAGAGAGGCCACAGCTCCCACCTGCCACAGTCACACTCGGTTCCTGGCTCCGAAAACCTTGCAGAGTGGCCAACCCTGCTACACCCTGTCAGCAAGGGGGAAGTTCTGTGAGGCTGAGCAGCAGACCTGCACACACACAGCTTCTGGAGCCCAGGATCTGCATAAAAGCACTGTGTGTGTCATTCTGACGGCCTGCAAAGCTTCCAGGGTAATGTTAGTCCATAGGTCCTGACTGCCATTAACCCTGGGCTCCTCCTCTTCTGACCTTGCAGGCACAAACAATCACCCTGGTTACTTCAACAAGGGCAACAGCCAGACTTACATTCATGAATTACTCTCCCTTTTTGGCCAGGTCACAAACTGGAGGCTTTGTGAGGTGAATACTCATTCTGACAAACTGCTGTTTTGATGCCAGTCTTTAAATGTCACCAGATCAAGGCATGAACTTACTGTCGGGGAGCTCCATCAGCCTGGTCCTTCTAGTGCTTGGGCCAGGAGGGAATTGCTGAGAGGGAATTGGGCACATAACCATCAGACTTCTGAGCTGGGGCAGCATTTTCCAACGCACAGGCAGCCTGCCATAAACAGAGGGTAGAAAAAAGTGCACGTTATGTGATGTGGATAAAAAGCTGATGAAACTCTCAAGTCCTTGAGAAGAGAAATCTGAGGATTAAACTGGGAGACACTGTAGTGTCTCTTATGTCAGCAAGCTTTCCTCCACCTCTGGAATTTTAGCAGAACCAGCGATTCACCCGCGCCTGTTTGCGCAGAGCGTTTGGAGGGCGGCTGCCAGCAGATTCATTTTGATCAGACACCATGAGGGAGCGCTTCCTAAGGCATTTTTCTTTGGGGCTCTGTGAAGGAAATTGTCAAACAAGGATGGACTTCCCACAAAGCTTTTGCTTCCTTTCTCCCTCCCCCATAACTGGTATTCCTGCAGGGAAGCCCAGGGGTGGGAATGGAGCGTGCGTGTAATCAGCTGTGTAGATAATCGATAGAGGGACGGTATCAGGAAATTAAACTAATATTTCTAGCAAGGCCAATGACAACAGGAATTCAGCATTTGGGTTTGAAAGATTGATGTAAACTTCAATGAGACAACAGCCAGGATTTTTCATGGTGACTTTGCACCCTTCAAGTTTTGAGGGTCAGATTCCAGAGATATTAAGGCATTTAAAAAAAAAAAAAAAGAAAATAGAAATCAAACTCCTACAGATTACCTGTACAAACACATGATAGTATATTCATCTGAAAATAACATCCCAGCACTGCTGGGACTTTTCCATAAGTTTCTCATGGATGACCTATCAATGCTTGGATGTTTAGCCTTATAAGGCTATGCCACATTTTTCTTCCAAGTGACTTTACTTTTTCTTCTCTTTCTGGGATAAAACATTCCATCATTCTTACTATTTAATTTAGGTCAGAAGCATCTTTCTGGCACCTAATTCTAATTTCAAAATGTCAATGATTTTTTCAGACAGATGAGGGTTTTTTTCATACTGTGATCACCCTTTCTTGGGTGAAATTGTTAACAATATCATCTCTAACAACTGGGAGATTTATTTTTATGTCTCTCTGACAAGAAAATCGAACTTTAGGTACTGAGATGGATGTCAATTTCAAGTGATTATGTTGAGGATTTAGTTCACACAAATCTAATCACTTTCTCTAGGTCACTTTTTGAACAGAGTGTGCAAAGTCTTGGTTTCAGTGTTACTCACATTTTCTGAACTCTCACAGTTTTGTTCCTGTGCTTGAGATGCATATGAAATCATATCATAGGACAATCATTTTTCAGCCAAAACCCCCTGTAAGCCTAAATATTTGACCAGGAAGGAAGAACAAACCTTTCCCCAAAAAGATAATTTCTTCATTAATAATTCTGTATTGGGGAAGTTAAAATCTTCTCTAATTCTAGTATTCACCAAATGATTTCTGCAGAAGCTAAAATGACAGCTTTGGAAAACTTGTAATAAAAATCTGCTTCTGTGTGAATCTTTCTCTCCCTGAAAAGAAAACAATCTAATGTGGGTCAAACTTGGTGTCACAAGCAGACTAAGAGACTGTGCATTTCTGGTTTATTTTAATATCTTTCATGCAAGATATATGCTTAAATTCCACTAATTCACCCAGTCTTGTTTGTCATAGACCATGGTGACAAAAAGTCACTATACATACTTTAGACTTTTAAACAGCAATATTTTTCTAGTCCAACCTAGAACAATCCTAGCACTCTGGAGAAAAGGTACAATGACTCACACTTGATCTTGCAAACCTGCAGCAATGGAAAAAAATCATCCTGAATCAGAGGATGTTCAAGAGTGCCTGAAGCACACTGGGAGGCACAAACCCAGTGAAACAATGGTGTATAAAAACAGAATGCTTGAAGCTGTGGAAGGAGGACAGGGAGATTTGCCTTGCTACCAGATACTCAAATGTGCTGTGGGTTCCAGCAGCCCAATTTACAGCTCTCTTGGGAAGGATGAGAGAGCCACAGATCAATTAGCAGGCCTCAGATCTGCTGGAGAGGACATGCAGTCCTATGTGAAAATCACATGCAAGTTCTTCCTGATTTTTGTAAGTTTACTCTGGAAAAGTAGACAAGAGTTTAGTGATAATAGCAGGAGTTTAATTCTAGCATATCCTTTCCTATTCCCTCTGCTCTAACAGAAGTTGGTTACTTTTTCTCCTGCAAACAGAGTAAGGAGCCTTTTATTTCCCCCCTCTCCTCAGGGGTGAGATAACATCCCCCTCACAGCACTTAGTTGCTTGATAATGCAGAAGCTGTATAAAAGCAATCAGGTTGATATGACACACTGAAAACAGAAGTCAAAGAAGCACAGATAGCGTTTTTCAAAGGCAGGAATTGTACCAGTTCAGGATACATTTCCTTTTCACATGAATTCCTCCATTCAGAGCTGCAACTGAGAAAACAAGCTGCCATTAGAGAGGTCCCAGCTGTGCCAAGGTTCAGTAACAACCAGAAGTCATGACTGGCCATGCCTCCACAGATGTGTCTCTGGGGTTTGCAGGACAGCAGTGAGATCAGAAAATTAGAAAAAGGGCCCACCAGAAAGTGCTGCAGCCAGCAAAAGCCTCAAGCTTTTGCTGGGAGACAAAGCAAATCCTGTCACCCATGGCCACGGTGACTTTGCTGAAGCACTTTTTGATTGCAAATTTTCTCATGGGTTGTCACCCTTGTGGTGTAGCTGTGGGCATTTTTCTCATTTATGCATTCATTTGTGTTAAAACAACAATAGCAGTGCAAAAAGTTTTACTGGTAATGCCGACAGGAATTACATGAAACTCCCCAAAAGAAAACATTAAACAAGAGCAGTGTTACATGGTAATGTTCAAGCCAATTCAGAAACCTTCTCTAATAGTGGAAAAGTGAAAGGTTTGTTGTGAAAAGTCTTTCTACACTGTTGAAAATATCAATACCACATACTGGGGTTGGAACTCTCCAAGAAACAAATATTGATTTCCCTCTTTCCTGATGTACAAATGGCAGACAATGGCTTTCCAAATCCTGAATCTTTCAATTGTTTTAAGGTTGACAGATTCTGTTAGTATTGAACTTTTATTGTTTCACTTTTCTCCTGTTTTATGCTACCACCCCCACTCTTCTTTGAAACCTTTTGGGAGGGGTATTTGCTTTTTAAAATTTTTTTCTTTTTCTATTTTTGTGTGTGTGTGTTAGAAAGACAAGCAAACGAGTTGTTGAAATTAATGTAGTATTCCCTGTACTGCAGTTCACTGTCAGGTCTGATTCATCTAATTTTAGTATTACCATCAGGAGCATTGTAGCAATTTCTTGGGAACACAATGTACTAGTGATGATACAACATTCTTATTTAAAAAAACCCCCATACATTCCAGAAAATCATGCTATAAAATAAATGTTTGCTGTATAATAGTGAACTGTGGACATTCCATTTCAGTTCAATTGCTACAAACAGAAATCCTGCTTTAGAATCTGTAATTTCACCAATTTTACAACAAACATGGATGGCAAAATTGAAAGAGAAAGCCAGAGGAATACATAGGCACATGTGTTTCTAATGATCTAAATGCTGAGCAAAATTTGGAGCAAAATGAAAAGGATTAGAGCAGAGTATTATTTTTTTTCTTTAATTTTATTTTATGGAATAACCACTATTCTTCAATACTAGGTATATGTCATGTAAAGCTTAAAAAGTAGTTATTCATTGTCCTGAAGGTCACCCAGACACAGTAAGTTCATTTCATTTTCTTGACAAGAGATCCAGGCTTGTTATGTACTCTATGAAACATGACAGCAAGGGACTGTCCCTCCAATCCATTTCAAGCAAATATGATTTTCCCTCTGAAGAAGGGGGAGAGAGAGGAGGTGGCTGAATCTGATCCTGCTGTACCTGTGCTCATCCAGGGACAACAGCTGGAGGGGATGCAGAGCAGAAGCATGAACATGAGTGAGAAATGGGTCAGAGTGTGCCAGTGCCATGCTCACCAGGCTGGTGGCAGCACAGCTGGCAGCTCTGCCCCAAGCTTGTCCCCAGGGGCTGTGCTGACACCCACAGGCTGAAATCCCCTTCTCCCTCAAACAGAAAAACAAAGTGTGACCCTTTACTGTGATGCCAGTAGTTTATAATATATATTAAGAATAAAATATTGAATGCCGGAGTTACTTATTCTCCTTTCATGCAACATCTTTGCTAATCTTATTTCTTTCCTTATCCCACTTTCATCCCAGTCAAATTATCCATGATCCTTTTCATTTTTCATTTATCTGGACACACCACCTTACATTCTGCATGGATTTGAAAATGTATGTCATCAGTGATTTTTCTTGTCACAAATTTTTAATTACTGTCTACCTATCTTATGGCACACAATAGAATTAGATCCTGGAAAGAGGAATACAACTCCCATTTGGGAATTACACATATGCAGACTGACAGGGTGAGACAGGCACAATGCACAGGCTTTTAGCATCTTTTCTAGCACTTGTGTTAGCAATGGGATGAAGATGAAGCAGGCAGGTCCTTTCAGAATAAAAAATCTCCCGAAGCACCATGTTGAGATATGGGCAAAAGCAGCAATTAAATGGGGTGTCAAGCATGTGTGCTAAGGATAAACAAACAGGCAAAACTAATTAGTTAAAATTTGTCTGGGAATTGGTGAATAATAAGAGCTGTGAATTATGAGACAGCTGTTTCGTGTTGCCAAATTTTCTCCTGTCTTTTCAGCAATGAAAGTTTATGAAGACACTGAGCTATAGTTTATAATTTATATGTTATGATGTTTAGAATGGAAACACTAAAGGAATGTAAGAAACTTTTTACTGATGGTAAAGGGCACTCTCCTGTATATAAACATAACTGTATAAACCATCTTTTTTTTATAATATTATAATTATTAATATAGTATAAATATAGTAATAGAGTTGAGGTGTCAAGTGGCAGAAAATCTGCAATATTGCTCCTGAAAAGATTATGCTTGTAACCTCTCCAGAGTCAGTGAGCCTCTCATTGTTTATTACTCAGTCTGCTGGACCTGCCTGGTTCCATGCTGGTGATATTGCAACACACTGGATATCTTGCCTAAAACAAAGACAATTGAGTTTTCTAGGTGCTGGATACTTAAAATTCAGTGTTAATATTTTGCCAAAGTGTATTTTGTACTAAAGGAAATTAAGACTATTTTTAATACAGAGGGATTTCATATTTAAGTGAAATTCAATTTTGGTTTTCAACTTAAAGACACTTGGCATCTAAAATAGTTAAGTTCGTTAATAATCTGACGGAAAAAATACATGGGACTAAGTCAAAATGAGTATAAAAAGACACGACATTGTCTTAAATTCTGTGATATTCTACTTATTTTTTTTTTTTAAATTAAATGTTATGGGTTTTCAGTGAAAAATTCTAAGTCTGATTTTTAAATGGGAAAATATGTTTTCTGGGAACAAGACCAGTGTCCATAGCTTTTCATTTTATTAAAATTCCCCAAATTTGGCTGTTAAGTACAAGTTGGACTTTTTTTGAAGCCAACAATTTTTTACTTCTTTTTCTCCCTTATTTTGAAAGCCCTAGAACTTTAACGTAATTTTCATTCAAGCTCCTTGTAAAATCATCAGAATTGTGTGATCAGTTTGAATGAATTGTTCTAATATGATGCATTAAAGAGAAAGAACTTATGTTAAGAAATTGTGAAAACTTGCATGAATAATTGCAATAATTTTTTCTTGGCAAAGTCTGGGACAGCTGCCAAGGAAAAAAAAAAAATCTTTCTCCCTGACAAAAGTTCCTAAGCACTACATTTACAAAAAGTGTAAATATGTAAATATTACTGCCATGAATAAATCTTAACAAGAACATATTTATACTGAAAGAAAAGGTTATTATTGAAAGTGATTTTGCTCCCTGAGCACTGTGATCACCAACAAATGCTAAGTTGGTTGTAATGTTTTATAAAGACATGTGTGTGTTCACCCAGAACCAGACAGATTTTATAAGCATAGTGCAGGATGAGGAATGACCAACTGAAAGTATTTCTATCACTAACCTGGCCCAAATCCAACATATGCCATTTCCACAAGGAGAAAAAGTACAGAGAAAAGTCTGCTAAAATTAAGGGCAATAAACAACCCATCAGAAAAAACCCAACAATTTCTAGCCAAACAAGATTTTAATGAGATGATATCCTAAACACTTATCACCTAAATGATCCTGGAATAAAAACGGTGCTAAATGCCAACAAGGGGTGAAACTGGAGAGAGAGAAGTCTGAGGGAGGCTGCGTCCAGATCTCAGCTTTCATCCCTTGTTTAAATTTGGAGTTTCAGTTCCTAGTCCGAGTCCTTGCAGCTCAGTCATAATTTGCCTCGAAAAGGATGATCTCATACACAACAGGTTTGTAGAAATCAGTGTTTGTATAACAATTTGCACCAGCTAAGGATCTGCTCCTTTATCTTTCAAAAGCACTGACTGTAGAAACCTAATATGCTACTCTTGATCATAGCCAGAAACATCTGACTGATGAAGCTGGAGCTTCCCAGGAGTATTCCTGCCTCAGAAGGGAACTGGGATTACAACTGAGATGTGGATAATATCTCCGGTATCACTTGGCAATTTCAGACAACTCACAGTGCATTACCACACTTTCCTGCAATTTGGTGCTTGGATGTCATAAATTACTTTGACACACCATTAACATAGGTAAGTAGAGTAAATAATTGATCTCTCCAGAGAAACATTAGAACCCACTGTAATAACAGATCTGCAGCAATCACTGTTAGAAATGTACAGACCTCAACAGTTTTTCTTTTTTCATACCTACAGCTAAACCCAGCTTACTTTCCTTTTAGTGTCTTCCTTTTTGGGCTGCTATTCTTGCACTAATGATACCAGGATAAGCCTTTAATATGTAAAGTGAGAAAAACAGCTTACCCAAGTGAAATTGTTAGATATATCCATATTATTAGAGATATCCATGGAATTACATGTGTGGGTTTTTTTCAAAGAAAGAAAAAAAATAGATTATTAGTCTGTGCTAAGAGCAAATTTTCTTAGTGAAAGGGCAGGAATGAACCATTAAAGTGGCCAGAAGAACAGGAGAGGGGGACAACAGGAAAGAGGGAGAAGAGGAGAAAATCAAAAGAAAGTGAGAAGATTAATGAGAAAGCAAGAAGAAGAAAGCAGGAAACAATTCACTTTGAACATGCAAATAAAAAGAGAAGCACAGGAATTCTAGGCACAGATGGGTTCCCATTTTGGAAATTTTGACAGGTTTCATAGACTTATGAGAGGATGTTATTCTCCATCAGATGAATGATACTGATGTGACAAGCAATATATAAAAGGGTTAGAGGTAATTCTATTAAAAGAAAGAAGGACTGGCCACTGCCAGCTCAAAGTACAGTTTGCATTTGTGTTTTTCATTCCTTGTTAAAAATATTCTGGTGACATGCATGTTTAAAGAACAGAATTTCTTTTCAAAACTGGGTTATTAAACCTTCTCTTAGACTCAGCGCAAGTGATGAAAGGTAGCCATGTGTTCAGATGGCTGAGGTATGAATCATTTTAGGGCTAGTAAGTTGTCCCAGATATTCATAAGCCATCTGTTAAGTGGAAGAGCATTAGGTATACACTGTGCTAATAATTCTTACATTTAATAATTATACTCAGCATGACACATCATTGGGAACAGAAAAAAAGTCCTTTTGGGTACCCACAAAATCCTCACACAATTTTAAATACAGTAGGTGAGGGCATGTTTGAGTGGGCAGTGATAAGTAAGAGCATCTTTGCACAGAAAAGGAACTGCTTTGATAACATGTCTGTTTTATTTTCTCACAAATACCAAACATTAATTTTATCTTCAATGCTGGTCACAAGATTCTCAGAAATTAAAGCTGAAGAGAAAAATCAGAATGCATAAAACTCTAATATTTTGACAGGCTCAGTGTTGTTTGATTCCTGGTTAATGTATCATGGCTTTCCCTTATATATGATATTCCATTATAAATTCTAGTGGACAAATTCCCGATCAGAAATCCTCAGCCTTGACTCTGGCAACAACACTGGGTAAATAATACCCACATGGCCAGAACAGTCTCTCCCCCTGCCTTGACCACAGAAGAAATAGTGTTACCTTTGTCCTTAATTTCCTGAAACACTTCGAAAATATTTGTAAACTGTTTAGTTTGTGAAGCAAAATGGTGACCTGATCCTACTGAAAATCAGAAGCAGAAATTATAATAAATGTAATCATTGCAATCAGCCTTGGAGTGTGTCAGCATGTTTTAGTTATATATCTTTGTCTCTCCTAGGCAGAACCTAAGCTGTGACTTGCTAAACTGACCATTCCCTTCATATTTACCCAAAACTAACCATCATCACCTCTCTCTCTCTGTTTTCGTTCTCCTATGTTGCAATACATTTTTGTCTTATATTTCAGGGAAACTTGAAAAGCCTTTAGGGAAGCCAAAGGTGTGTTTACAATAAAAAGAACTCTTGATTTGTATCAGTCCAGTACTTACTACATTGTACTTGTACAGTTAGGTGCAGAATAGAAAACCTTAGCAACCTAACATTTTTTCCTTTCTATGACAAAATAAATCTGGTCACTCTCAAAATTATTTCTTCTGAACTTAGAGAAACTCAGAATGTCCAAAGATGAAGTGAACTTTTCACCCCAGACTTAGCTAAACAGGCAGTTTTAATTCTTCTCTGCCATTCCCCTCCCTTCTCAAAAGTGCAAATAGAAAGCTCAGGAATAAATATTAGAAAATGGAAACTTTCAGCCATAAATCACTATTTATATCTTGCTGAGGTCAGGGCTAAGGCACTCATTTCTGAAAAATGTTTGCAGTCCCTCATGACCTCCTGAAGCCAGTGGATCTCAACTACTTCATGCCAGTGAAGATTTGTGACTTCACAAATTCTGTTCTCAGTCCTTTATTCACCCACTTCATCCCCAAAGCCACTTCCCTGAGGAGTCCCACTGCTGAATAGCCTTAGTTCTCAGACAGAGAGAGAATTATGCTCACAGGAAGCACTCTTTTATTAGGGATGAAGTCATTCTAAAGCATTATGTTATGGTATGGGAATAATAAGTCTAGGAAGAAAGCAAGACAGTGGTGAGGGAAGGCTACACATGGTTATAGCCACTATTGTGTGCTTGAAGAGCTGAAGTGTGGAAATAACATCCCAGCCTGCCTGTGCTGGGTTATGTTTGTCAGTGGAAGGGAAATTAATGTTTCAGCACCCCTACCCTCTTGATCTGTAAGCCCTAATTTTACAAGATCAAAAGCTGTATAGGCAAGAACAGAGAACTGGCCTTATTTTGTGTATTTTGTGGAAATTAAATCAGGCAAAGTGCAGTAAAAACAAAATGCAGTTTGACTTTCCTCCTAACACAGGAAGGACTTAGGTTTAATTTTGTTCAGGTGTGAAAGCTCAGGTTTTTGCTTACTTTTGTCCCTTTTATAGCTATTATACATAATAGCAAGGTGCTATTCTTATGAAATCCCATAATTCACCAGAATGGTTCTATAAATACTTCTAAAGTGTTATTATTTAATACCAGATTCAATTTAATGCGACATTCATTATATAAAATTTAGAATTTATGCTTTTAATTTATTTGTCTCTTTCAGAAAGGAAAAGTTCTGAAAATAGAAGTATTTTGATAATTTAAAAAGCTGCAAACCCAAGAAAAATAAGGAAAATAACTGATAAGTGCTTTGTTGAGAGAAAGACAAAGAAAAAAATCATATCCAAGAGGAAAAGCTGCTTTTCCGTGAAATCTCCTCCTTTAACACAACATTTCCACTGACTTTGACAGGAATATTTATCTGAAAGGAATATTGTTGGATACTAACTGATGATCAGTGTTGAGATAGAATTTGCTTGGTTTGCTTGACACACTTTTTCTATAAAGTGTGTGTCACAAACATGATTAAAACACACACACTTTTTGCAGCAGATCAGTGCCTCCCAGCTGGATGTTCTCTCTGCTCAGTAGGTGGTGTCACTGCCTGCTCCTGTGATTTTTTCCCCTACTCCATGATACTTGAACTGCCTTTCCTAGTGGCACTGTTTCCCAGGGGGAATGAAGAAAAATTCTTTGGAGCCGTGCACTATGACTTATTGCTTGAAAATGAAATTTGAATCTCTTGAGTCCAGAAAGAGTAAATTTGGTTCTCTTTCTACCTAGAAGCACAAAAATATTGCTCAGCTCTCCAGGCATGAAAACTCTGGCAGCTAGAAGGCTTTCAGACTCCCCTAAATTTTGCTTTTCATTGGATACTAGATACTCACTGGAGAAATATGCTATCCAGAGGCATTAAATATCCCATCATGTCCTACACAAATTAGTATTAATATTTTCTAATCCTAGACCTCCAGTTGGAATGAACTTTTACAATATCACAGCACATATTGTTAAATACCTTCTCATTTTGCTTATAGAACGTAGGTTTAATGAGAATTTGAACTGTGATCTTTTAATGTGATCACTTAGTTCATTAAAACCCTGTTTCACCTACACAAACCCCTTGCTCGTGAATTTCACTGCAATGAATCAGAGCTCAGCACACATGAGTAACTGCAAAGCAATACTGAGTTTTCCTGTATCTCAATGGTGCAGTCCTCATTGCTTTCTCACACTGAGGGCTTTTCAGAGACTACTGAAAAAATAATGAGAAAACGCATTTAAAAAGATCCATTTTTTTATTTTTATAGAATGGAACATAAAGTGATTCATAGCACTATGGCATGTTAAGTTTATCATTCTGCTTTAAAGTCCCTGTTCATCCAACCTTGCAAACAACTAACAAAAATCACTGTATTTGGTTGAAGTTTGACTTACTAAGATTTTCCTATTGACTAAAAGAGGATAGAAAATAAAAGGATGGGAAAAGTGACATCACAAGATAAAAAGAGAAAACTTATATGAAATAGCACTGGGCTCTTCTAGGGCCTTCCAGGAATAGACCATGGTTTATACAACAGTTGAGCATTTGAAAACAAATATTTTTACAGTTCTGCAATATTTCCATTGTAGCTTTTTCTTTTTAATTATTTTTGTTATTTTTCAGTAATCTCTCTTGAATTTCTTGTTGTCCCATTAATTCATGCACTTGTTAAATGGAGGACAAGGATCCCAAGAATGTAATGGAGACAGGACAATTTGTGTATTATTCATATGCACAAATCACCCTGACATTGAAAATATTAAGATTTTTTTTCATCTCATCTTTGTAATCTGCTGTCAGGATCAGTTGCCTGCTTTGGCCACATCTCACCTCAGTGGTGCTGGGAAAAAATGTGACAGCACATAACTTTTAATTTCCTCATTCTTGAGGAATTCCTCATTTTCCCTTCCTGCCAGGAGTGCACCAGGGCTAACAGCCTGGAAGGGACCCATGGGATCTCCCAGACTCACTACTGAAAGATGAACATTCAGCTGCCTGCTTGGATGACAATGACTAGCAGAAAGCAGGCTGCAACCTAGAGGAAAGATCCCAGATTTAATGCCTGTAGCTTGACTGAGTCACTTGTAGTACATCACTTCCAGTCCCATCAAGATTCCATGAATTGACTGAAAACATTTTCCTGTTTTTGTAGAAGAGAGTTTTCTTATGCTAACAGGAAATACATAGATTTTTTAACAAAAAATTCTACCAGTGAAAGTTAATATTTCTTCCCTTTCAAAATCAGAAAATAATTTTGAGTTAAAAAAATAGAAAAAAAATTAGTGACAGTGCTCCTTCATTTCTGGTAAAAGTCAGTTTTTAACAGAAAAATATTGATATTTGAAAGAAAAAATATATATGCAAATAAGTACAAAAATGCATAGGGATACAGAAGAATGGTTCTCTCTGAAATAAGATTTCTTTCCCCCTCACATTTTCAAGCTAAATCTAATTCCATCTAGCACTTAGAACACGTGCTTTCCTCCCTGACTGTACAACTCCTGGCAAAGGCCTGAAGTGCCCAGGGGTAGATTAATGTGCAGCACACAGACCCTGTACAGGATAAATGCAGCCCATCAGATGGCTGTCCAATTTATCACCCAGACAGCACCAAGTATGGTGGGTTTATAAATTATATTAACCTAATTTAAATCCCTCTATGGAAAATAATTGAACAAGAGAGACACTGTTTACAAATACCTGGTCTAGCCATGAAAGCCTCATTCTGATACTTTATAGAAGCTGGGTTGTGCCCCCCAACATGTGAGATAAGGTAGCACTCTGGATGATTAAACATGACAGGATTCTTCCTGGAGAAGTAGCAGTTTGTATAAGCTCTCCAAGAGAGTGTTGAATATATTTACCTGGACAGTGTCAGGTTATGCTGCACCATCATTATTAAATTGACAAGTGCTAGAGGTAAACAGCAGATGATGGAAAAGGGCAAGGAAAACCAACAGCCAACAAGACATGAGGTTAAAAACAGACAGGGTTTTGATGGAAAGTCCTTTTCATGCTAATGTCCCTTTAATGGACACAGCCAGAGAAAAAAAAGAAATTCTTTTTTATCATAGGATTGTTAAACCTATTCCCCTAAGTCACAGGGCACTGAAAGAAACATTTTAAAATCTGATAATCAGAGGTAGAAAGAATGCAATAACAGAAGAAGGTATGTTCCAGAAAAATGACTTTTACAAAGAGAGCCAGGATCCTGATCTACCCTGCAAGTAGAAGATTCTGATTAAACTGAGCTGGGAGCCTCTGGGAAAAATAAAGGAAAAACGAAATTTTTCAAAATAGCTTAAATAACAATAAATTTTAAAAACCATTTATCCTGAAATAAATGACTAATTTATTCCCAGAATTCTTCATCATTTCTGAATAATATACGTGATGAAGTGTGAGAATGATGCTTGATTAAATGAGGTCCCTGGAGTGCATTAGAGGAGATTTAGTCTGGAAAACAGCATCTGCTGTCTTTTTCTTTCCTTCTCTCAATGCTGTGTTGTTTCCATGTATTACAGCATATTACCCTCTTTCATTTTTAACAGAAAAGGACAATATTTATTCAGATTTTTTTGTGGTGGCCACACAATGGGTCTTTCAGCGTGAGGGTCTGAAAAATATTGCTGAATACTTATTTTATTATTCCTGGCAGGAGTAGTAATTACCTTCTCTTAGTCACTCACAGGTCATACAAATCTAAGTCATTATCTGATATAATAATGCCAGTAAATGTAATTCTACTGGCTCTTTACAAGACTATTTTTTTGGTCATATTTCTGTTCTTACTGATGCATCCAATGTTGAGGATCACGGCTTTGGTACAGCACTAATGAGAGCTAAAGAGATATGTCAGTGATCAACAGCTGGACATGTCACCACTTCTATCCTTTGCCATTGCCAGCAGTTTTCTAATGATGAAAGGCCTGTGCACTGTCCAGGACAGCTGGGCTGGACATAACCAGCCTTACCCAGCTCTAGAAGTTGAGGACAAGCAGAGAGAGCTTGTTTGCAAGGCTGCCTGAAAGGCCAGGTTACAGGAGTTCAGATGTAAACACTCATGGTGAATTCTGAAAGCTTTGTACAGACCTCAGATGTCCTTTAAAACAACCAACGTGGCACTAGCCTTCAGCAGTGTCCCAGCCCTCACCAGAGCAGGATTCTCATCCCACTCTCTCTTGCATTCACACCATCTGCCTACCAGCCACAGTGCTATGGGAACACTCAGCACCTGCAAAACCAGCAACTTGGGGAAAAAATTCCATTGTAACAGTGTACTTATTCAGCACCAGCAATAAATGCCAAAACATGAGTGGGATGTAGGTGGCCAGATGCTTGTCCACAAATACCTTCAGACTAATAATGCGTCCAGTGGGTGGATTTGGATTGTTGGGTTGTTATTTTTTTCTACTTGAAAGCTGTACTGTTCAAACACTTCCAGTATGCACTGCTTCTTCATTAGCACACATTTCTTCCCTACCATGTGCTACATTTGATTAGAAAGACAACTATTTTTACAAGAAGACATTATGTCAATATTAACTAGCGACAGAGATAATATCAAAGATAAAACCACCATCGAGTTATTAAGAGACTGTAATTTGCTTGAACATTTTCATGAAATTATAAAATTGGGTATCATATCTAAATCTGATTATGAACAGCAATATATCTCTGAGTTAATAATTACAATCTTGTTTTTACTTGTTGACAGTCTATGACTAATTGCTGTCTGAAGAGAATTTAAACAGATCAATTCAAAAATCAGCCATCTAAAGAAAGGTAACATGCTTAACATGTATTCAATTGGGACTGCAAAGTTTCTGTACTTTATTTGGATATCTCTATTATATGGTAGCTCCTTAAGAGACTAAAACCCAAAGTGCATTAAATAAAAAGAGGTAATTTAATAACTTGAATGTTTTAACTCTTTGGGTTTTGTAATGCTGTTAATTTACCTGTATTTAGAGCAAAGAAGAGAGTTAGAAGGACTTCTGGTATCCAAACTGAAATCTTTCACTATCTAACCACGAGCAACAAACTGCTGAGAACTGGTCTCTGCCCAGTGTCAGTCTGTTTGCAGAGGAGTCCAATGTCAGTCTGATTTGCAGAGGAGTGCATCAGTGCAGGCAGCTTGGGGTGCTGCTGAAGGGAAAGCTGCAGTTGAGCTCTGGGTGGGAGCTGGAGACAAGAGGCCATGAACTGATGACCCTTTGCACAACAAAGGCACAAGGACCTCTACCTATGAGATAAGGGCTCAAGTGTGACTGACCTAGTGGTTCCTGGATGCTCAGATAAAGTTTCCTTAATAGTTCCTTAAAACTTTGGATGCCCTCTGATCTGCTCCTATGTCTTTTAGAGCTGGAATGCTTTGGGCATTCTCTTAGGTTGTGTGTTTCAGCTGAAAAGAACCCAGGTCATACTCAATGTTCTGCAATGAGGACCTGGGAACAAGAAGTGTGTGTGATGTAGAGGTCTGCTCCAAAAGCAGAACCATCATCTTTTAAGTCAGAAATTAAATGCCCTCACGGTGCTGCACTGTGCTTAGAAGCAGCAGGGCTAAAGCCTGGCTGGTTCATTGGCTAAACAGCAACAACAAAACCTTCTCTTAAACTTATCATTCAGCTTTCAGTAGTAATACATCCATTTAAAGAATAGGGATCTTTATCACATCAGAAGGCTGTTACTTTTAATTTGGAATGTCATTTAAAATTGAGTCCTTTGTGTTCTTTTACAAACAAGCATGACCATTGCTTCTGAAAGTCCCAAATTATCATGTGAAAGATAAAGCAAGGCTACATAATTTTTCTCCCAATCAGCTTCTTTACCTTCATTAAAATTCTTTTAAATATAATACTTAAGCTGTAGCTAATAGCTGAGATACAGTAAGCAAGCATACCACCCAACTTTAGAGAAATGTGGTTCTGCCTGAAAAGCATTAAGATTCCCTGTTTGATAGTGCACATTACTGGGTGAGAAAACTGTTATTTTCTATTTCCCCAACATTGTAGGCTCTGTACAAAAGCTGAGGAAAATCTTAATTCTCAGTTCTTGTTGCACTGCTGATTGTGGTTGCAAAGTAAGACTCGTACATAAGCAATCTAATACAGAACCAATAAACACAGATTTAAACAGTAAAAGCAGGTGAGTAAAAGACATTTATTTTCTGTTGTATTCCTATATTCTTCACTTTGATTAAAAATTCTAGAATCAAAGAACTTGAGAAGATGCCCAAGAGAACCCTGATCTGCATTCCTCAGAGTACTGCCAGAAGGTCAGGGGAAGTGGGCCTTGCCTGACCCAGCAGAGCTGAGAGACTCCTGGAATGCAGCACGTGGTTATGAGCTCCCAGCTATGGGAGAGACACGACAGGACCAAACCCAGCAAAGGGCTGCAAAGCTGCTGAAGGGATTGGAACATCTGACAAACAAGCAAAGGATGAGAAAGCTGGGACTCGTCAGCCTCGAGAACAAAAGGTTTGGGGGAATCTTAATGTGCATAAATAACAACACAAGGGGGAAAAGTAGCACAAAATGAAGTATTTCAAATTCCTTAAAAAAACCCCAAGCCAACTTTTGACTGTGCACATCATCAAATAACAGCACAGCTTGCCCAGAAATACTGGGATTCCTATCCTTGGGGATATTCACAAATCCATCTGGACACGGTTCTGGGCAGCCCCTGCTCGGAGCAGGGGGACTAGGCCATGTCCAAAGATTCCTGCCAACCTCGACATCCCATAAATCCATGATTGTTAGCACTAGAGACTGACCCTGAATTTTCTGCTTGTAACATTACAGCAATTTGACAAGGCCCTTAAATTCTAACATTTTCAATCGTAATAATCAGATACATTTCTCTGGTATCAATGAGCTTTGGTAGCAGATTTATTTTAAACATTTTCCCAGGAAACATTAAATATATTTAAATAAATGTTTAATCTCTTTGAATTAACAATAAGGACTTAATATTAAGAGAGATTGGAAAGGATTTAGTAAATTAGTTTACAAAGTGACAGGTTAATTGCTCTGTGGATCACTAAGCAACACATTCATTTAGCAACCAATAATTTAACCAATGAATTCAGCCTGTTAACAAGGGAAAAAATATTTTTGAGGCATTTGCTCATATTTTGATGAATAAATTTATTTAGTGAACTTTTCCACCAGCAGTTTGTTTTCAGCTCTCATTCAATATTTATTACTCACAACTCGAGCAAGTCATGGGTCTCTGTAATTGCATTTTAACTATTTGTTTCTTCAGATGACTGCAACCTCAGCTGTTTTCTCTTGTGGGGAGGCAGGGATTTTGGTTTTTTTTTGTTTCTCCCCACCTCTCTGTAGGTAGGTCAAAGAACTGTGAAGGTAAAGTACATATCAATATGCAGCAGAAGAACTGTCTTAAAAATAACTCTGGAAAACCGTGGAAATAATTCTCCTCCAATGAAAAAGGATTCTTAGAAACACTGAACTGAAAAGGGCTGCAAATCTGGGAAGCCCCCAGGGTCCAGCCTGAGGGGTGGCTTCATAATGTAATATTCAGCCCCCAATATTATTCACATTTTTAAAATATATTTATCTGATTCCATGCATCTTTAATGCACATGAAAGTAATGGAGATAAATGAGCGCCATTATTAGCAGGCACTGTTTCAGTTCATTTATTCCCTTTCCTACCACTTCTACTGAGAGCACAAGAAAATAGAAATGAGCATTCAATCTTCAGAAGAGAAAAAGAGTTGAGAGAAGTACAGGCAAAATCCAGTCCTAGGCAGGCAGATCTTTCAGAAGGGCTCTGATTAACCTGGGAGAGAGACACCACCCATCCCAAGTACCCTGCAGGGTCAGAGGAAAGGGGGGTTCTTCCAGCTCTTGCTCAGTACAAGGGCTTCTCTTGGGGGACAAGGAACACCAGCAAAAATCACAGCTATGCTGGGAACACATTCATTTCAGGTGTCAAAGCAGACAACCAAAGACCTCTTATCCTCTCTTCCCAAGACACCATGATAAATCTTAGTGGATTTCTTAGAACACAAAGAGGCCAAGCACACAGTAGGTTTTAATGGAAAGAACAAGAAAAACTCCAGGTGCTTTAATATCACTGGCAAAGTTCAAGATGATACATATTCCATTGAGAAGTGTTGGGGGTTGTTAGACATTTAAGCTCTTAACAAAATATGTGGAAATCTATTTGCTTCCCACATATACATAATTCCAAAAATTTCAATAAATATTCATCTTTGTTTGGGTATCTATTGAGATTAATTGAGTCAAGAACTAAGTATTGACCAAAACAAAGAGGAGGTCAATACCTACACTGAAGGAAAATATATATTAATCTTTGCTGAAAACATGAAGTCCAGAGGCCAAATATTTCCCCTAATTTATTTATCCTTTGTAACTCCTGGAGATCCCACTCATGTAACTGAGCATTAAAAAAACGAACTAGAATTAGTTAATTGCCCACCCTAGTGTAACATATGATCTCAGTGTTATTAAGAACTATCTTGAAAATTCTATAAATGAGAAGGACTGCTCCAGGAATGAAATAAAGACATGCTCTCCCCTGCTATGTAGAGTCTCTTTTTCAGTGAAACATGTTGTTGAAGAGATTATCTGTGAAGCTGGGTAAAATGGATTGGGTGACCTATAGATATCCCTTCCAAATTATACTATTCTAAAATTCTGTAAAGGATGGCATGATAAAAATCCCATATTGTTACACATATAAGCAGTGTCCAATAGCTGAGTAAAGACTCATTCAGTGGCTCCAAAATAATAGTTAACTTACATTAGAACAAAATGCAATAGATTTTTTTTCTCCTTTTGCATAATTGTAAGTTCAGATTCTTCCTGTATTGAAAACCTTTTCTAGTTAGGAACAGAAGTCTCATTTGGTATAGAACAAACACTGTACTTACTGATATTTGAGTCACAGAATCACAGAATAGTCTGAGTTGGAAGGGACCCAGAAATATCACTGAGTCCAACTCGAGTCATTATTTTCCTTGCAATTTAATCTGACCTAAATATGGAGTCTGCAATGACAAAGACATTACAAGTGAGCAATAGGTGACATTTTTATCACATCTGATATGAAACATTTTATCATAATCTGTTCTGAGTACTATATAAATTAAATACACATTTGTTTAGCTTATTGCACTGGAGAAACCTCATATGGTGTGTTTAAGAGGCAACTTTAAATATCAATATGCCTAAATTCATTTCCTAGGGAGATAAGCTTGGCTGAAAAGAAGTAGACACTGCATAGTAGGGGAAAACAGGCTAGAGTTTTTCAGATTTTTTTTTTTTATTTAATTCATTAGAATAGAAAGTGTTCATACATTATTAGACTGCTGCTGCACTGGAAAAAACATGTAGACTTTAATGAATATGCTAACAAAATAGGAAAAAACCTAATTTATACAGATCAGACCATATTAAAAGCCTGGCTTCCGATACATGATTTCATTGTGGCCATGGTATGAATGCAAGGATGTGTCAGGCAAAGGATTCAATTTCAGGTAACAGGCTTTATCTTTCTTTTCATCTTTTTGCAATGAAGAATCATGTCTACTTCTTTGTGTTAATATTGAAATTTTGGTCATGGGTGGTGGTCATACTGTCTTGGGCAAAGCCTACTACAGCACTGTGTCTCAGGGGATAAAACCCAGCAAGAAAAGGGGGTCTAAACAACCTCATTTTATGTCTACAGAAATCCCATCTTCTAAGTTTTTTTACAGAAATCCCATCTTCTAAGTTTTTTCCCCCAACT
Source organism: Notiomystis cincta (assembly GCA_013398075.1). Classification (NCBI taxonomy): domain Eukaryota; kingdom Metazoa; phylum Chordata; class Aves; order Passeriformes; family Notiomystidae; genus Notiomystis; species Notiomystis cincta. The sequence continues at coordinate 80,259 of VZRX01011844.1, forward strand.
TGTTTCACTAAAAATTCCCTTACATATTTCATCTGCATTATGGTTAGCCTTCCATCTTTGTCATTTTCTGAGGGGGGAGGGAGGAGGAAAAAGACCACAGAGATTGACATTTTAATTTCTATCTGTCAAGAATGAAATCTTTGAATGAGCACACACTCTAACAGGACTGGGAGAACCTGACTGAGATCTTCACACCAGAGTAAAGTGAGGAAAGAGGAACTGGACAAAGTCTTTAGTGATCCACACTGAGGAAGAACTATTTTAGTCAGTTTAGTTGAACATCTTATTCTTGCCTAAAAATTAATACATTAAAAAGTGTATGAAAACAAAATAAATTATTACTGTGTTACTCAATGTTAATCATATCAGAACCAAGGCATGTTCTCAATAGAAGATAATTTTTTATTTCTTCATAGATCTCTAATAACACTCCTCAAAAATACTTTTTTAAAAAGTGTTTATTCACAAGGTCAAGCTGTAAGTTAAGGTGAGACATCTTGCTGCTTTTACCTGGAGTGAGAAGGTATATTTAGACTGTAATTCAAGTACCCAGAACTTCTGTCTCTGTTATGACTGTAGAGAAAGAATGAGGATATTAACTTCCTTGTGCCAGTAGCATCTTTTATCAACACCTGCCTCCCTTTGGGGATTTGTTGAATTCTTAGTCAAATGTATTTCTTACTTGAATATTTATCATATTTTTTTTTTACAATAAAAGCAGGAGAAAAATAAAACCATTATTTTTTTTTATTTTGTAAGAACTGAAGAGAATGGAAAAACTACCACTGGCCTTTTTAGAAACTGACTGGGTAAAATGTGGTGAAAAAAAGTGGTGACAGGTGTTTGCTGGAAGTGCTAAGAAAATAGCAAGGGAATTTTGGTGCTGGAATTAATCATGAAAGTGCACTACAGCACAGTAATCAGACTTCTTAAAAGCCTAACTACTCAGAGTATTTAGTCCATTAAAAAATGCTAAAATCTCTAGATTTTCAGATTTACTGGGTAGTAATCCAAATTATACCTATCATTGTGATTAAGTATGATGATTTTAAAAAAAAATGATTGCCCTGTTTCATGGAAGTAATAACTGTGAGCCAATAACTAGCTCCAAATAATCTGGCTGGAACTTTGACATAGTTCCAGCACATCTCATGAACAGTGGAACCAGTAAAAAAACCCCTGCATAGAGACACTAGACTAAAATGTGTTTTATACACTTCAGTTACAAGCAAACATAAGAAATAATTTCAAAATAATTAGGATTACCAGTGTCAGCAATGAGTAGATGAGAAATGTCTTATGGCAGGGATATTCAGGAAAGTCCCATTTTGATACATCTGTTGCTTATATCTCACTTCAACAAATGCTTTATAGAAAACTTGGCAAAGGAGAGGAATCCTTAAACATGGTAATAGTTGATCTAGCATGTTTTGATTACTCACAATCTGTAACAAGTACTATGAACAATAAAACTTAATTGTAAATGCTATGAAAACAACCCTTTCCTCACCTCAAGTCTGAAGATTTCTGGGAAGTACAAGTCACTGCTTTTTAAAGAGAAGTCACTGCAATTTTGAATCTTTAAGGACAAGAAAAGAAGTGCTCAAGACAGTTATTTCTGGTGGAGCTAGTAATGACATAAGGCAGCAATAGAATCATAAATATATGGCTGTATATTCTTGCATAAAATTATTTATTATACATTTATAAATCAAGTGCAGTCTGCTTGCAATCTACTTCAGCACTGGAAAACAGGAGAGATTTTATATTAGTTTATTGGAAAAGTTTAGTGATTTGGTCAAACTCACTTAAGCTGAAATTTAGTGATTTGATGGTGTTGCTTATTGATGAAGACATGAACAGACCGACAGACAATCAAAGGAAAGGTTTCCAAATCCTTGCTGAATTGTATTTCTGATTCCCAGAGGAGAGAAAGGAGTTATGGCCATGGCTCCAGCTCTGTAATGTAAGGTCCACTTTAACAGAATGGGTGTGGAACTGAATAGTGCAGGACTCTTACTGTAAGTGCCAGAAGTGCCAAAAGGAGATTGCCTCCACCAAGAGCCACCAGGCTTCAGTACTTCATTTCTCTACACTGGCAGAGAAATTGGCAGAGCTCCACTGACCTCTGTTTGTAGAGAAATGTAATTTCAACACAGTGGATGGAAAAGTGTCTGCATAAAACTATTCTGTGAAGCAGCATTAAAGAAAAGAGCTATATTTCTTTGAAGAACATGAGTAACTCCCACTATTTTTCCAGGTTAAGCAGAACCTTTAAAATTCTGCAACCCTTTTGACAAGATGCAGAAAATCCTGCATCTCACAAAAGTGAATAAACCATATACTGCCTTAAGGGGTTCAAGATCTTCAAATCAAAATAATCTAATCATCACTCATGTTTCATTTAGTCCTTGGTATTTAATCCAGTAATGTTCATCAGGATGGTAACTTCCCTAAAATATCAGAAAGTGCTTAGTAAGCTAATCAATTGTATCACTTGTAGGGTAAGTCCTACAAGGTGTCCAAAAGCCACAGATTTTTGTTATTATTACTGCAAACAGCTGCTCAGTTCGGCAGATCGGAGTGGTGGCTTGGAAATAAATTTACAAATAAAGCTTCATAGCAATCAACATTCCTCAAGTAGGTCTCTGCCAGCCCCTGCATCTCAAATCACAAGTGTGGCTCAAGGTAGGAAATCAAGCCTGGAGTGACAGAAGTATGTGGACTGAAGGTAATTTAGTCGTAGTTTACCTTCTCTACAGTCTTTGAGAGAGAGACATTCTGTAATTGAGAACAAAACCCTAACTTAGGTGTTCTGCACAGCCTTGCACAGCAGTGCATGCTCCCTAGGTCAGGGTAGATTTTCCCAAATAACTCACTTTCGTGCATCTCACCATTTCACTTCCAGCAGCAGGGTGATGGTAATTAAACAGATTTAGTCGTGTTCTCTGGGTTCACACCACATCTTTACACTTAGTACAGCTTTATCATATATATTCTGAATACATATCAAAAATGACCAAGGTCAAGTCCATTGACAAAATAATCACTGGTGTAACTCCATATATCTCAGAGGAGATGAACCACATATTTCTCCCATTAGCACTTAAGTGATTCAAAATCCACCTTCTACACAAAATAACACAACTCAGTCTCTATGAATCTCCAGTTACACCTCTGTCAAGAGGGAAATCACATAGTAAAAGGAATGTCAGGGTAGAGTTTCAGCACTTCTCACAAGCAAGGACTTCTTTTTCTTAGGTTAAAAGTATTCATGGATCTCCTGTATCAATACAGTTTATGGAATTACACCAGAAATTAATTTGGTCTTTATTGCTCAGAGTGTAAATAATGGCATTATTATTTTGTTCAGACCCTTCTGGTCTTAATGAACTGATCAGATTATTCTATTCAGAGGTTTCACAATGAGGAGGATCATTATGTATTGTCAAAAGATTCAGCACATAACACTCAGAACACTGAAGCTTCGCAGGAGCATTCTAATGTTACAGGTTGATAAATTAAGCAGCCTTGGAATTCTCATTAAGTTTGTCAGGCTGAACTGTCAGGTATTTTGCCTTAGCTAATGGCTTGGGTGGCCAATAGTCATTCACAACAGAGGCCATGGTTATCTTATTAAGGTAACTGAATAAGTGTTCAGAAAGGTGCAAAGCAGTAAAAAGCTGTTACAGTTTGAAGTGGGCTGCTCCAGGTTACAGAATGTAAATACTTCTAAAAGAAAGTTTCTTCCATCTACTTGTAAAGAGACAGGCCCATGGAAGTGAAAAATGTGTTTCTTATGATTACTAAAAAGATGAACTTAATTCATTCTTAATCTAAGTGTGATTCATACTGCTTGTCTTCTGCTTTCTGACACAGAACCAAGACCTAAAAACTCCATAACTGATTAATCATTCCTGGTAAATGATAAGCATGACCACACATCATCTGCATTTCCTTTTTTTTTCCATGCAAAGCCACTCATCCTTCATGTCTGCTTTTAATGCTTAATTTTTGTTTTGTTTTCTGCCCCATCCTTCTTTTGAAAAGACATTTGTGGTTCACAATTCCCACTTCCATACATAGCAGAAGTAATGAAAATCCTAAAGATACAGAAAGAGCCATAAAAGCATTGCTGCTCTCTGGTCTCCTCACAAAAGCCCTAAACCACTTCCCAGCTCCTCCAAGATACCCAGTCTGGTTTTATCAAGGACAGTTAAGAGACTGACAACTTATTTTTAATCCTCACTGTTAATGAAGCAAAAGAGAGAGAATCTTATTATTCATAATTATTTACCTGTGCACCATCACAGTTTTAAGTCTTATAAGCCTATCACACTGCTTTTAATGATATTACTGAAGATTTGAAACAGGTGCTATTATAATTCTTATTTTCATAGATGCTGAAAGCCATTATACCATTCTAAGTGACAATTAATTTTCCCTTGAAGAACCCTTCTATAAAAAATAAGTAAAATTTTTTAAGGTGTACACAAAATGAGGTAAAGAAAGTGCAGCAGCACTCATGACAAGTTTGGGTTTTTTTTCTCCTATGTATATGACTTTTCCCTGTAGTAATTAAACTGTGACAATCAGCCAATTGTGCAACAGTGTAAATCATCAAATATCAGACTAACAGGAGTTCTTTAATTAAGCACATTCACCACCCCTCACTTAGAGGTGCAAGGACTTCCTTCTGCTACAGTAATTGTGTTTTAACTTTTACTCTGAAACTAATAAAACCAATTGTTCTGTTTGTGTTTTTGGTGGATTGACAGTGTGCACATAACATACAGAATGCCTTTTTCATGCAAGTTCTGTGATTATTTTTCTGTCTCACGTTTCAACAGCTGAAACAAACCCCCTCCTCTCATATTCCTCTGTTACAACTCTATGGCTGCATACTGACACTCCATAACACTGAAAAATCACCCCATAACACATTAAAAAAATATTTAAAATACTGGTCTTTATCACATGACTGAAAACAGAAGGGAATTTTCTTTCACAATTTTTCAATGTAGATTTCAAATCTCCATGGGCAGGTCTGACCTTCCTCTTGGTATTGTTTGTACTCTACCTTAAAGGCACCATGATGCCTGCTTTAGAACTGGGGGGTGTTGAGTCTCTTTGCTGCATTTTCTGTGTTCTCCAGGACTGTTTAGTTAGGGCAGTGCATGAAGGAGCCATGACAATTTTGGAACAGATGTAGTCTGTAAGTGCATTAATATTCAGATGAATAAACAAGAGTCCCTTCCTTACAGCACTCCTCAAGTACAGCCATTCTGCAGGATGGTGTGGAGACACACTCTGGCTCTAAACTACAATCAAGCTTTTCAAAAGCTTTCCAAGCCAGACAAGGCACTGGCACTTGAGAATTTAGAATGGAGCAGAATACATAATTTGGAATATAATTTCTTTCTTCTCAGCACATACACAAACAAATGTATTTCAAAACAAACAAACAAACAAAAAAAAAATCACAAAGCAATTCAGTAAGTGATAGAAATTTCCTGCAATGCAAAGTCTCGTTCATGGCCTTGTTCATGAGATCTCAGAATAATTAAAAAATTTTACTGCCAGTGACAATTACTTTGAACTTTATTAAATCTTATGATGAACCCATCCCTATCAGTTCCTCTTAGGAGTGCTGGGAGGATTGCTCAGTGCAATATCTTCCAACTCTCATCTCAGGAGCTCTGCAGACTGTCCCCATGGTGACCTTAGAGGCACTTATAAAAAAATTAAATTCACTGCATGTGAAAGGCAGATTTTTCTGGCTAATGACATAGCTGATCTTTAACAGTTACAGTGCTGAGGATATCTGCATTGGCCTTTTCCTGTGGCACAGGTACCTCTGCTGAGTGTTAAAATTCAATCCACAGAAAAGTAAAGCTTTACAGGAATAAGAGTCTCAAGTTGCAGAGACAGGACTCCCTTCTAAGGCTTTCAGTTGTATCCTGGCCTGAACTCTGAAAACATTTCAATATTCAGCTCAAATTCTGAGTAAGGCTGTTTCTTAAATATACGCTGGCAGTGTCTTAAAAGGAAAACCCAAAATCAACCAAAATTTCCAAAACAAACAAATACAACAAAACAAAAACCATCACCACCATGGAAAAAAAATCAAAAGTATCTCCCCAAACCCCATCATTAACTTTCTAAAAGGTATCCCCAAAGGCCTGCCTTTGCCATTAGTAGCACAGATGCATTTACAGAGACAGTAAGCCAAGCTGGAACTTTTTGAATTACAGAAACATCTTAAAATTGCACTTAAACTGCAATAATTAAATTTTTTTTGCAAATTAATTAACAGATTTTTCACCTGTCTCCTTAAAATGTGACCTCTAATTTTCACAAAAATCTGTTAAAAGTTTATTACTGTTTCAAGAAACTGGTCCAAGCTACTAATTATTTCACAGAGATATCTTTTAATGTAAATTGTGAAACAGAGCAGGCATTCTTCTTTCATCTTAAAGTAACGTGGTCCCCTAATGTTCACATCACTAGAGAATAGGCAACTTAAAATTTCACAGTAAGAAAGACATTGTTTAAGGATTGAGTGCATTTCCTGATTACACTGCATTTCAAGATTTGGATGAGTACCAAATATTAAGACCTTTGTCTTCAGGACAGATTTGTGAAATCTCAATGAGTTTCTAAATCTGCAGATAACAAAGCTTGTAGGGACTACAAATAAGCTAGAGGACAAGCTAGGAATTCAAATTAACTTGACAAGTAGGAAAGCAGCTGAAAAACAAAGGATGTTTATTCAGTGGGGACAAAGGCAAGGTTCTGTACCTAAGCATGAATAATTAGCTATGCAAATGTAGGACTGTGGATCAAGTAGTTAGCAGTTTTACAGCAAAAGATAGGAGGTTTGGTATGCATCAACGATGAACATAAGTCAACAATGCTACACTGCTGAGTAAAAGCCAAATACCCCCCTCAGACAGCTGGAAATGAGAGTCAAGATGCATCAGGCAATCTTTTCCCTCTAGGCAGGGCCAATAAAGCTTCAGTTGGAGCATGCAATGCAGCTCCTCACTTTGATTTCCAAGAAATGTAGACTAAGTGGAGAGAGGGAAACAGGGCACTGAAACAGCCAGGGTTCATTACCTATGACAAAAGATAGAAGTATTTGGAATTGTTTAGCTGAAAGAGTAAGATATGGTAAAGGTGATGATAGGCTATAAGCATGCAAAAGTTTTTTGTTAGGCAGAAGTGATGAACATATCTGTATCCATGGTGTGTTGGATAAGAAAAATTTGCAGTTGCAGTAATAAAGACTCAATTTCCTCTCCAGAAAATTAGCCTCTATTCCCACCCTTCACCCACCCTTACCAACAGAAGTGAGATGAACATAATCTCTAATCTGGTATTTTTAACAGGTGAAAGGAACCACTGTTAGGAATAAAGAAGGTAGATTAGATGCTACCAAAGCACTTCTCAAAGTCCCTTCTAGTACTGCTTCTGTAAAAACTTGGCACATACACATTCATACATGGGCTGAGAGCAACAAAAGCATGAGGAGAAAGCTCTTCTCCTGTAACTTTTCTCCAGTTTTCCTTAACTGTGGTAAAAGCACAAGAGAGGGACAGAACCAACTCCAGCTTCCATTATTTGGCATTAGGGGAAGAACATGTGCCTAGCTTCTCCTATCTGGGGACAGGTTTCCCACCTTCAGAAAAACACTGAAAAATTATATCTAACTTATTCAAAGGAATAACCCAACACTGCTCATTCTCATCAGCTGGCTACTGTTTTATTCCCAAAAGCAGTGATTAGCATGCATGCTTTTGAATTAGGCAGGCACTCCTTTGGAGTACAGACTGAAGAAGGGAGTAAACTCCACTAAGCACTGTCATTGTCACTTCAGAAATTAGGAGAGACAAAGGGAAGCCTTGGCTAAAACACCACTATTACTCCAAGCTAACAAAAAGGATGAGACTGGGTCAGAAAAGAGTTCCTCCAGCTTTGCTTTACAATGAACATATTCTTTGAGTTTTTTGTTTGGAACCCCGGATGGGGTTTTTTTGTTGTTTGTTTTTTTTTTTTTTAGGGGAGGTGGTGCATAGGTGTGTGTGCATTTGAGGGTTTTTAAACCAACAAGGAGATGTCTTGGGTTTATTTCACACAAACCAATGTACTGACCAAGCTTTTTACACCCATCACACAACCTAATTCATAGAATTAAATTACAAATCAGATATTCTGATGCAAGGCTGAAACCCTGCAGAGATCATACAGACAGTGGAAGATAGTGAAATATGGGAATAAATGGTAGAGTTGTGCCATTGCATTTCAGGAAAAGTAGTTGCTTCCTAGGACTATAGCAAATATTTAATGAAAAAGACAGAAACACACAGAACATTAGGAAAAATTTAAAATCTGACATCTGTGTCTTTTTTTGCAGCATATGAGCCATCTAGAGAAGGGTTCATTCCAGAGGAGAAATCGTGTCAGAGGTAAACGTGGTAACTGACACGTGAAACCAAACAGAAACAAGCCTTGAGAGTTAACATCAAAGGAAGCCTGGAGTTGTATCTGTGAGCCAGAAATATACAGAGCTGCATTTCAACAGCGAGGGATTGCTGTACACATATGGTCTGTGGTGCTGCAGGAGTATCTGTATTTGCCATCACAGTCTAAAAAAAAACAAACATCAAAACCACAAAACAGCCATGTTATTGCTTTGAATCTAATCTTTCCCATCATCTAAATTCTGTTCCTTGATGCAAACATACTGAAGATATTTTGAGAAGAGAAATCACCACCCAAAGTGGTTAAAGGCCTCATACAGCAAATGGGACAGGAAAATGAAAATCTATCTACAACTCAAGTAAAAATAATGCCAGGCAGCAGATACTGTTCTTCATATAATATTTGCTAGGCTGTAATGTTTTGTAAATTAAACTTCTGAAGGGAGTTTGTATGTGTAAACACAGCAAGCAGTACTTAGTTATCCATAAATGTATTGGCTCAAGGAGCAGTTTTACCACATGGTGTTATTTAGAAACCTGTGAAGCTTCTGGAAGTCCAAAATTTCACTCCCCAAAAGAGCCTTAATTCCTGTTGCCCTGAACTTTCATAGTAGTAAGTTTCAGAATACCCACTGGCAAAAATAACAACACTGATTCAGATAAAATGCAATTTATTGTAGAGAAAACAGCTAGACAGATTAGACTTTAGGACATATTCTCCTCTTGATATATGTGCTTAATTCCTCTCAGCACTAAAGGGTATTATTTGCATGTTTCAGAACAGACTATATGCCTTTCAACTTTACTGTAATATGCAGGTTCCATTTCAAAAACGAGTGGGTGTTAAATACAAGAGCATAGCACACAGTACTCAAGATTATTTAATGATATGAATAACATGACTGCACCATGCCAGGAGGGTTCAAAGCATGCCTGAAGGAGATTTAAATTAGCAGCCCTCTCCATCAGATAGTCTCTAAGGCCACCAAAATGTTTGCTTTTACTTATTTGTGTTTGCTGTGTTCAGCTAAGAGACCACCTTTTATCCCATGTATCCAGCCAAATCAGACTCCTGCAACAGGGCTGGCCAAAAATCATGTAGTACAAAGGAATAAATGACATCAGTAACACCTCCATGCTTTAAAATGCCTATATCATTGTGTTAAATACATAAAGTATTTACCATTTGCTTTGAAAAACTAAATTATGGCCAGAAACCATCTTTTCAACATTATTTCTTCATATTGGTCACTAATTTTACAGAGCCTTGGACAAGTAACATGATATTTATGTCTCAGAATTTGAGGTTTACAGTTGGACTCCATCTTTCAGGTATTTTCCAACCTTAATGATTCTATAGCCTTTGATGGAAGTGGGGTTTAACCAGAGATTGTTCACTATTTGGCAAGATCAATAGAGAACATCACAAAAATGCAAATCATTTTCTCAGGTCGTACAAAAGCTGCAATAAAGAGTAGGTACAAAGTGGGGACAGCATTAAATATGAGGTCAAACACTTGCAGTAGCAGGGAGGAATAAATAGAGAAGTGAGAGAAAACTTCAATTATCAGAATATTTTCAAGATACTCATCTGTTTTGACTTCAACACTGACTGTGGGATGGAGTCTAGCAAAATATTTTACTAATTTAGTAAAATAAGTGGTCAGATACAACCCCAAGTATGTTATTTTCCATGGCACTCCAGTGCTGATCAACAGAGATTTCTTAGAAAGTGACCCAAAAGGGAATCTAAAGCAAACAGAAAAAAATAAACTACAATTTAACTACAGGTTCATTCAAATGCCTGGCACCAAGCAAACAATGAAACTTCTGAAGAGGCCTGCTTAAAACAAATTTAAAAAAAAAAAACCAAAACAAACCAAAATGAACAAACAGACTTCCAGCATCCTCACCTCTTACTATAGTAATAATGAAGCATTAGGTTACATGTATCAGAGATTACATTCTGGTCGAGAAGAGATAAAAATTTAGAGGAACATGAAATATTTGATAGAGCTGCACTTTTCTCAGTTTTCTTAATTGAATAACACACTCTCAGCAGACAGAGTGAAATATAGAGTCAAAACCTTTTCTGAATAATTTTAAAGATATCCTACTATCACAACAGAGAAACTAATACCAATCTAGTTTTACATCCCATTTACATGTAGTTACAAATAGAAATATATGAAAGAAAACCCAAAACCCCTCAGGCGACAGGAATAATACTTTTGAAGTGTAAAAGAGTTTCATGACAATCCCTGGGAGACAGAGTATACAGACTCGGTCTTTTCCTTCTTCAAGAAAAAAAAGAAAACTTACTTCAAAACTTACAGGAAACAGAAGAAAACAAAAGAATCCTTAAACCAGCATTTGTTGCACTCAAGTGGGAACGTCAGCTCCTCCCATGAGGGATGCCCAGGTTGCAGTTCTCCACCCAAGCGGTTGGCAGAACCACGGGGAAAACATCCCCTTGCCTCCTGAATAAACCCATTGGAGTTTTGTTGGACAATTGAGTTGGATAACAATGAACGCAGACAAAGTTTAAAATACCTTTCTAGCCCCTTTACCCCCGAGCTGTACCCCGCTCCCCCATTTGGAGCTCGCCTCCCTCCCCGAGCGCTGCAGGGACGCTGCGGGAAGGGCCAGCACAGGGCCGTACCTGCCTGCGGCTCCTTTCGGCTCCAGCACCGCCTTCTCCCCGCAGGGCGCAGCTCCCTCGGGATAGAGCCGCTCCCGACACGGCCTCCACCTCACCGAGCAGAGTCCCTGCTGCAGCACCTCTGCTTATCCCACCAGGATAAGCGCGCAGGGCTCTTTCCCCACCCTCCTCACGGCCTCAGGGCCACAGCTCCACCGCTGCGCCTGGGGCACCGCGCCCTCCGCTGTGCTTCGGGGGCGGCTGG
>VZRX01011844.1:91721-145177 GCA_013398075.1 Notiomystis cincta
AACGGGCTGGAACGGGCTGGAACGGGCTGGAACGGGCTGGAACGGGCTGGAAGCGGCTGGAACGGGCTGGAACGGGCTGGAAGCGGCTGGAAGCGGCTGGAACGGGCTGGAACGGGCTGGAACGGGCTGGATGCGGTCCGGGCAGCCCCAGCAGCCCCCCAGCACCGGCCCCTCACGGCGCAGACCCAGCACAGGCCATGAGGGCTGCGGCATGGGCCGAGCTGGGAACTCGCGTGGCACCTGCGCTCATCCGAGTGAGTGGCATTGGGTAATTAATCCCACACTTTCCACGAGCAATTTTCCACAGAGCAATTTTCCCACGGCGCAGTGTTTACACTTTTGAAACCTCGCACTCATCTGAGCGAGTGGCGTTGAGCAATTCCACACTTTCCACGAGCAATTTTGCACCGTGCCCACCGGAGACGGGAGTTTCCCTCTCCCACCCTCTCTCCACACCAATAAAAGTCCCTCAGCCCTCACAGTGACAGAAACTGCTCTTACATTGTTGAGTTAACATTTGCCATCTAAAGGGAGTGTTTCTCTAACTGGTCAGTGGCCACCCCCATGCTCGGACAGTGAAGGAACCATGGATGTTGATGGACCAAGCCCCACGTGTGGCTGAGTCCAGTCCATGATTCTCGGTCTTGCTCCGATTTTACTCCAAAGATTCAATGGCCCTTTGATGCCTAACTGAACCAGCAATTAGTTGTCAAGCTGAAATGTCAAAATAAAACCAGTAGATTTAATCAGCATTTCCATGGTAGCTGGAAATTATGCTGCTTAATGGCTGAAATGGGTTGCAATAAAAGTGAGTTGACTGTGTATCCCTGAAAATTGATTCCTGGAAGAACAGGCAAACACAATTGCTTCAGGAAAGAACATTAAAAAATATTAAACCACGAGTCTCTCAATTGCCTTAAAACACAGGCATAAAATCTAAATCTCTTTAGGAGTATACCAAATTTAGCCATAGATTTAGCTGGAGAAAATAAATTTAGAAAGGGAGACTTAGTTTGGAATAAATCTTCAGAACAGCCTAGCTGGTTGCCTTTACATAAAGACTGCATCTTCTGGGGGAAATCATATTACCTCTCCCTGGGGCTTTGGATATTTGAGGGGTTTTGGTGAGATATCTCATTGTTTTCATTTTATAGCCACAGACAATAGTGCTCTCTTATCAGGACAATGTGTACAAAAAAGGTAAAAAATCTTGATTTGAAAATGGTGGGTTTGATCCATGAGGGCAAAACTGGACTTTGCCATCATTCCCTATGTAACACTTAAATTGGACAAGCATCTAAAAGTATTCAACAAACATTTTAAAGATTAAATTATTTGATAAGCAAGACTTGTGTCAATATTACCATAGACACCAATTTCACAGCATCACAACAGGTATGTGCAGATGATGTTTATAACTTTTTTGAGGTGAAATACTCTGCTACTCATGTTCATTCTTAGGGATTTTTTGCAGTTGGACAATTAAGTTTTCTATGTCTCAATACACTGTGATTTTATACAAGATATTTGGGAAAAAATAATGATGGAAATTGGTATTCTTTTTCCAGTTCTTCTTCTGGATAATGATACAGAAAATGCTTCCATCATGCAAATTAATCTTGTGGAGAGATGTGACAGACTGATGTTAAGTATCTTGCTGCCAAATTTTAAAGCAACACCTCATCTTTCTTTAATTTTTGTAAGTACCTAAATCTATCGATATATTTTAAAAAACAAAGTAAATGGGAAAAGAAAATTTATTAGTTTCACCTACATGTCTATTTTATATTGATAATGTCTGGGGGTCAAAAGCTGAAGCTCTAGGAAGGGCTAGCAATTTCATATTTTGTCATTTTCTGCATGATAAGAAAGGACAAGTGCAATAACAATGCAGCAGATATGAGGATTTTCACAGTTAGCAGCCTGCCTGTCACACCCCTCATTATCTTGCATACAGATGGCTTTTACAATATTTTTCCCAAGTATCCTGCAATACTGAAATGAATTCTATAAAATGATTTGCCATATGTTTATAAATACTATGTACATAATGATTACACCTAGGCTGAAAGAGAGGGATATTTGCATATGGAAGCTGTCAGATATCTCACTAATGGGCAATATTATTTATACATACAATTAATTACAGATGAAGATTACTACTGGGAGAAGAATTAAAGACAGTTGGTTTAGCATGGTCTCACAGGCTTCATAGAGATGCCTTGAACTACCTAAACACAATTTGAAAAATCAGTAGAGGTTGTGTGGATACCTGACTTTGCTGCTGCAAATATGTAGCCACCCACTTCTTTCTTTCATCCCAAATTAATGTTTTGGGAATAGGATAAACACTGTGACAGGTACTTTGAATCAAATATTGATACCAAAAGAGTAAAAATGAGGTAAATATTGCAGCAATTGCTGAATCTAAGGGCTGCAATTACAAGAACTTTAGGAAATATTGGAAATAGCTGCCCATCCAGAGAACTGTTCTTACAGGGATGCTTAGTGGAAGGGGTGTGTAGAGTGATTTAAGAGATGCATCATTTCTTATTAAGAAATGAACTGTAAAGTCATTGTAGTACTTTGCAGATCACAAATGGACAAGAGCAATGAGAGGAAATGAACGGGCTGATGGGCCAGCAAGAGAGAGCAGGGAGATGCAAGGCAGGCAATTTTGTTCCACCTCCTGCCTTGGCTGCCCCATCTGCCAGGTGATCTCCTCTGTAACTCCCAGAATGTACTGCAGTTGAATTACCTGGTTTTATGTGGCAAAGAGAGTGGCTGCCAGCCTGGCAAGAGCTTGTTACACCTGTTGTCTCTTTGCATTTTTATACCTTTCTTTATCATTATTGTTGCATTAACTACTGGCTCCCTCAAGGAATATGCATAGTTAAATCTATAATAGTATTTTTCTGCTCTGTGTAAAAACCTCCTTGCTCTTCTTTTGGGTAAATTTGCAAACCCAAGTAAGAAATATCCTCATTAGCAACCTGTTTGCATTTATATTTTGTGTATTCTTAATGATTAAAAGGACTGTCCAAAACAGCAGTGGACCTCGGTCTCAGACAAAAAAAGAGGTCATCCTCCTTTATTTTGCTGCTGCTTCATCTGATGATTAATTACCTTCAGCTAAATACCCCAAAAAATGCTGAATATGAATTCGTTGGTTTTATCTTTTGTTGTGGTTCTTCCTCTTCCTGCTAACTCACAGAATTTTCTGTTGTTGACAACCTTTCTTTAGATCTCTGCTTAGATAACTTTTTTTGTGTAAAGGACTTTTTTTTTTTTCAATCCACACAACGTGATGGTGACTTTCCATGCAACCTCTTATTTTCTTTCTCTGTGTGTGTTCTGTGGTAGTTGTTAGCTCTGCATTGAGAGATGTCCCAGAATGGAAGTGCTGAATTACTAATGCACATTGTAGGCATTCAGAAAATATACCATATGAATCTCAAATAGCATCTAATTTGACATTATGGCCTATTCAGCATGCACAGTGTTCATATAACAATCACAGTCCACAGTCATGTTGTGCTAAGAATCATACAACCACTTTGTTAGACTCACTTTCAGAAAGGCTGCTTTTCCAGTCCAACCCATAAGCCTGAAAGTAAAATCATTGTGTTGGAAATTTCTCAGAGATTATAAATCCTCCAGAAACAAACTAATTCGTATGACATTTTAACAAACAAGATTCTTTTTGGTTGCTGCATGTCTCTAGTCATCAAAATGGAATTATCATAGCTGTGTTCATCTAATATGGAAATGCAAGTGCAATGTAACCACCTTTCACCAAGAGATCAGTCCATGTTTTGAAAACTGTTCCAGGGGAATTCATGCCATAGAAGTGTGCACTGAAAGTGGTTACAGCAATCACTGTTAATCAGTCTTTAAAAACAAACAACAAAAAACATTTTGTGAACAGCAAAGAAGTCAGACATTACAGCAGAAACTACTCAGAGCTCTCATTTACTTCCCTACTCGTGCTCTGCAGAAACTTCCATGACATTTCAGCTGAGAGGCTGCAAGAAAGGACACTGACTTTGTTCCTGCTTCTGTGCCTGCACCACACAGGCACCTCTAAGAGATGCTTTGGGCAAAGATTTTACAGGCTATATGTACTGAAATGCATGGATACCTGTTCTGCACTTGTAAGGATAAAAAACAAGCAGGAAGAACTCCCACCTACTTCATTAAAAAATAAAATATCTCACTAATGCAGCATCACTTTTAGTTTTTTTCTTTCTAATTCAGTAGCTACAGAAGTCATCACGCCCTAAACTGACTCCTCACTGTGTGCAGTGATCTGACATTAAAATACATTCATTGCCTGGCTGCAGAACTGGGACTCCACACACTATTCCCCATGTATGTTTGTTTAGTGGCTCTGCACAACAGATGGAATTTTATGTCATGCAGCATTAGGCTACTGTTAAATTTTAATTTCAATTAATGGTCTTTATACTCTTTCTTTATGCACACCAGGGATACTTTAGGCATCCATTTCCCTTCTAATTAGCTTTTATTGCTGAATTCATTCTGAATCTCTGGAAGTCATTAGATTCTCTAGGATTCACAGCTGAATTTACTTACTCTCTAATAAAATTAATATGCCCCTCAAAAAAACCAAAAACAAAACACCACCAAAAAACCCCAACCAATAACACCAAAACTTGCTGAATTTGATCTTTATATATATTAAAAGTCTGAAGTTTTTCCCTTTCTGCTACAATTTGCTTTTTAATGTTGATTTTTTTCCTGGTTATTGACATCAGCGTTTCTCAAGTTGATATTTTACCTACTTTGCTTAAAATGAAACCTGTTTCCAGGGCTATGTCTCCTAGATTATGGCACATTATCATTTCTACACCACTCTGTGTCAAAGAGCAGGTATGTGGCGTGAGTTTCCCCAGAAGATTGTGCTCACTGTAAAACTGAGCCTGAGGCACAGGTAATTTCCACAAGTACTGCTTCAGAAACTCAGATGATCTACGCTGAAAAATTGTAATAGGTATAAAAACTTTTATTGATCTGCTGGAGAAAAAGAGAAACAACCAAGGTAATGCAAGAAAGAAAGGAGCCAATATCACACTAGTGTGACTGCTTTCTGTATTTTTAACATTTGGACAGCTGTTTATAAGAAGTCTTGGCTGGCTTAGTGGCACAACAACATTAAGCTCTAATTTATCACTGTGCTATAACTCTGAAAATTGAATAATATACCTTCAGGGGAGAGGCAGTGGAAGATTTTTTATTGTATAGATTACAATGGAATATTTATGACACTAGTTAAGAGTCTGTGACAACTTTTGTGGTAACCTCCCATTTTGAGAAGCATAAATTCTATGTGGTTATTATATGGCCACAACACAAGTAATTAGTAAAATATTACAATATTTATACGACTCAGAATTGAATTTAGCACATAAGGAGTTTCCTTTATTTATGCTTTTTATAATATCAATGCACATACTGCATTACTTTTAGAACCTGGATATGAACATATTGTAGACTTTTCTATCTATTCAGGTGTCTAAATAAGAGGGTACATTTATTCAAGAGACACCTCATGTGACGTCGACATGGTTGTATTCATAGCCTTACCACTGTATTTATGGACACAGCAATGCAGTGGTAACATTTGTTCTTGTCACTTGTTACAGTCAAGTGCATCTCATGTAGTTATTCATTCCATTCAATTCTATTGTCTGGGAGGACCTGGCTTCACAGAGGCAACACCCTCACAGACAAAAGACATTTTTTATTGCAGACAAGCAGCGAAAGTCGTGAGAGTTTAGCACACAGCCAAGGGTCTGAGCACTGCTCTGAAACAGATATATAACACAGAGTAAATGCTGTGACTGCAAGCATTAGAGCTGTGGCAGCAAGGGCAGTGGTTTATTCCCTTGTTCAGTTCAGCATTCCCATATTTAGGATATCCTCACCAAACTAGCTCCAGGTTTCCTGTTTAGTAGAAGAGAGAAAGAATAAGTTTTGACAAGAAAAGGTACTTCACAATTGCACATTAATTTAACATTTCCCTGGTTTGCTCCTGTAGTAATAGCTGATTTTTTTTTCCATCTTTTTTTTTTGTTTTTTTCCAATTCCACATTCTATGCCTCAGAGCAACAATACCTGGCTTTATTTCTGTATATTCCCCCTCACCTCTTCCCTCTTTGCCAAGTGCATGCTCTTGCAAAGCCCAAGCCTCTTCCATCTCTGCAGCAGGCACAAGTGGATATGAACAAAAGAAGAAAGCTGGCTTGTGGGCTCATGGAACAGTGCATAAAGGCAATGATGGCTCAGAAATGTGCCAAGTAAACAGACACATCCAAAAGGAATGCTTTACATTGTGTCATAGTTTGGGTTAGCTAAATCTATAATCCACTACCTACCATGCTGTTCCTTAGCTTGCAGGGAGAAAGGGACAACAGAAAACCTCTGGAGAGGGGTCAGCTGTTCACAGTCCTCCTCAAGGGCAGGGCATTGAATATTTCAGAGCAGACCAAGGATTTTATCTCAATTGGATAAAAGTTAACATCAGATAAAAGGTACCTTGCTTGGGCATTGCCTCAGAAAGGCACCAACATTCTCCTCACCCTCGTAAACACAGATTAAATAAATAGTGGACAAGATTGAAGAAAATCTCCCTGAAATTCATAACCCCTTGATCATGGACTTTTTTTTTCTCATGTATTATAATGTAACTCAACATAAAAAGTAAGTACAGTAGAAGCTTAAAGAATTAGGTCACTCAAGGAAATTAGAAGGCCAAATCTGCTTTGCTTTTATGGGAGAACTGGTAAAAACAAAAGTAAGAATGATTCCAAATGGTATTTTCTTAGGTTTGTTCATTATCTTTTCCAGGCAGTTATTTTTTCACAAGACTAAGACAAAAATAAGTAAATGTATTTATAGAAAATGCTTAAATATTCATGGTCATGAAGCATGGCACAACCTCATTTTATGTTATTCAGACTCATAAAATGTGAAATAAAATGATATTTTTCCCCAATTCAACCTTTTTTAAAAGGAAATGCCAACTAAAACAAAAGAATCATGCAAAAGAGATGATCAGAATAAAAGGATGATCTGAAGTATGGATATTAACTGAAAAGCTTTCATTTTTACTCAAAAGCTGTTATGTGTTTTCATCTAGACTTTTTGGGTTTGTGATATTTTTTGCATAAATAAGTTTAAACAATGGGTAATAGAGATTTATCTATGAATTTGTTAGTCTAGAATTTTACATAGTCCCAAGAATTCAAGCTGGTCAAAACTGAAGGAATAAAATCTAAGCCACCTGCTCCAATTAACATACTTAATTTCTTCTCTGCTTTATGTTGCCATTTTCCCATGAGCACATTCCACATGCAAAATTTGGAACACCAGTGTACTTCCTTGGGTTTATGTCTTCAATGTTATTTAGCTTTACAAATCTTCAATTTTCACTTAATCCTCATTCGAGTAAGTTTATTTTTTGAAATGTAAAGATAATTGAGATTTACTGATTAGCAAAGTTTGGGTTGGGATTTTTCCCCCCCTTTTTTTATTCTTTTTAAAAAGACTCCCGATATACGTGCGATTTTTGCTTTAAAGTTTTGAGTTAATACTAAAATTTTTGAGCACTTGTTTTTGAAGTATCATGTGCAGCATCACTTCTCTTTGAAACATTCAGACCTGTTTCTGCCAGTCTGGGCTCTGCAGTCACTTCACCACAGAAACCCAGGAGCTGTGCCTGCAAGTCACTGCTACCCTTCAAAGCTTATTTCCTTCTGCAGCTTTTGTTTGGGATTATTTTATTGTGTCAGTGACTAACAGGCCCCCTTGGATTGTCATCCTTTATTGCCTATTCCTGACAGCTGCAAAAATACTGGCTTCCTTTTTTAATCATGAAATGAATTGTTGCAGGAATGGGGAATGCTACAGTTTCCTCCACATAACGTTCTTCAATCAGAAAATTGTAATTTCTCAGATGCATTAGCACAATATACTAGGAAACAGCTGCATAATTTAACTTAATTGTTAAGCAATACCTCATTATAGCTAGACAGTAAATTCAGCAGTTCACATTTTTTGTGTGCCTCTCATCTTTTCAGTGCTCACATCATGTTCTCTTTTTCATCTGCCTTTCTTCTCCCGAAGGTGTTGGAAAAGAGCCATATTTGCAATAAAAATGAATTTAATCTTCTTTAAGAACCAGTTTAAATTCATGGTAGATGCTTAAGATTCAAATTGATAGGAAAGTAAGCCTTTCTCAATAACCCTGGAAAGTCTGATAGCAGATACTCATCTATTTCTTCTTTTTAACAAATAAAAACTTCCATCCAAAATCCAAGAGCAAGTAATAATTTTGTTTTGAAATACATCTTAACTTCTAAAGGCCTATGATAGTAATAAATATAGTTCAGCAGAGTAGAGGTGGAGAGCTTCAAAAAGCATACAATTCAATGCCAGTGCTGAGTACCTAATATACAATTTGTTTTAAGGCATTCCAAGACATGAAACTATTTGCATTCCCCACTAGTTCATCTAAGAAAACGTAATTTATGGCATGAAATTGTTAGGGCAATGTTGGCAGGCTAACACTCTCTCTTCTCCAGACATTCAGTAAATCTAGTGCTTCTTTTCTCATTTCTTTTCTTTTCTTTTCTTTTCTTTTCTTTTCTTTTCTTTTCTTTTCTTTTCTTTTCTTTTCTTTTCTTTTCTTTTCNTTTCCTTTCCCCTTTTCCCTTTTCCCTTTTCCCTTTCCTTTTCCTTTCCCCTTTTCCCTTTTCCCTTTCCTTTCCCTCTTCCCTTCCTCATACCTTAATAATGGTTTCATCCTGAACCAGTTAATTTTAAATCTTACTTCCAAGGGCTTTTTTTCTGCATTCCCATCTCTAGGTTAACGAAGGAAGAAAATCCCACTCAGTTTCTATATTAGATATATTTTATGTTTTAAGTAACTGCTGCAAACAGGCATCACTTTTACTGCTGCCATTGTCTAACCACATGATGGGTACCTCTGAAATATTTATGCTGTGCCATTAAATACCAGCTGGAGCTGCCAGTGACTGACAGGTGTGTTACCAGTCCTGCTGCTGGTTTCTGCCTCTCTGGAGCAGAAGCTTTCCTGTGCTCTGAGTATGAATTGACACTGCCTGTCTCTATGACTGACACACCTTACTGTTTTTACTGGTTGTACATTCCCTTCCTGTATTCTTGTCCAGCACAGCCCATATAGTGTGTGGGGGAAGGAAAAGATTTACCATCACAAAGGAGGCACTCATCCTCTTGCCTCCTGGAACAGATTGCAGCATGGCCTCTACCATGCTGAAAATAGAGGACACAGCATCTTCATTTTTAAGTCTACTTCCAGCCAGGTAAAAAGCAGACAGAACTCATTTTGAGTAAGATCAGAAGAGTAAATATTAAGAACAACCACTCACATTCCCTGCTCTAAGTTAGGACTATTATAGAGAAGCACTCAAGAGAGAGTAGGAAAACTTCAATGACCTTTCTTCTATGTACTGTGAGAAATCAGTAATTAAAGGTGTTCTGTATCTGTAGCCAAACATTAAAAAAAATTAAACCTCCAGCCTTTGTGGGAAGGTTTTGAGGCTTTGTTTCTTTATTATTGTTCAGTTTTGTTCCCTTTCTTGTTCTCAGAAATTAGAATAAAATCACCTGGACACAAGAAACAGTAACACTAGGAATCTAAAAGTGTTTGGTCACACCATGTAATTGCTGATACCAATCAATCATCCCTATAGCTTCTGAGCTGTGTAATTCCCCACATACTGAAATTCAACTAGTTTCTAATAAACATTCATTAATAAAAAAAAGGGAGGTTTTTGCATATTTATAACCCTTCCACAATTAAATGTTGGGTTTGGTGGGGTATTTTTATGATTACTGCACACCTTAATACAGCCTGACTTCATTAGATCAGTTAAAGAAGTTCACAATGCTGTAGACTGGTTTTTCTGCTAAGCAGTATCAGCATCACCCAATTTCACTGATGTCTACCCAGCTTGTTTCCCATATTCTGGATTAATACACAATCCTTGCTCTTTCTCCCTCATGAGGAAACAAAAAGGTCCTGATTGCTACACCTGGACTTTTTACAGACAGGATGTGGCAGGTTCAGAATCTGACAAAACATGGTGAAAATACCTACCTGTGTATTAGTAGGCAATTATACAATGAAATTTGCCTGTAGTTAGACTAAAGGGAATGACTAATTGACTTCCTAACCTGGTCATCAAATTAAAGTAAGCACAAGTTCTGTCACTACATTTAGCTCTCAGGAGAGCCAAGTTTTGTTGATAAGCACAGAAGAACAGTGGAGAAACAGGCTTGCCAGTTTCCCTTACATAAGGGAAAGAATATTTCACTTCTAAATTAGGCAAGGGAAAAGGAAAAGATCATCACAAATATGTGGTGATATTTAAGTGTGCAGTTTATACCAAAACTATTTCATTGCTACATCAAAAAAGCAGTGTTTTATTTAGAACAGGTATTAAAATAAGTGTAAACCTGGGAGAGGTGAACACCTGCTGTGAAATATTGCCAAGATACAAAAAATTAACTACACTGCCCGAATTTAAAGTATCCACAGCTATAGAATTAATGCTTCCAATGTACAATTAACCTCTGTTAAAACAGCACCTGACTTCAGTGGTAGGAATTAAGGAATGCACTCCCTGTGGCAGAAGCAGTTTCCTTCCCTCTTCCTTCCAACCTGTTGAAACACTCTGTGGATGTATGGACTTCCTCCATGTGTAGAGTTATATTCTGCATATTTTATCATTCTGTGTTGTATCCTGATCACAGACTCCTCACATATTTGATGTATTGTGAAGAGTCTGGTCATGTCACGGACAATTTTTGTTTGCCAGTTCCAAGAAGAAAGGTGTTTTTGACAAAGTCAAAACCCCATAAAGTGTGTTCCTCAGTGTGGTTCAGTATGTCTGAACATGATCTAATGAATCTGATTATGAGTTCACTGTTCCTAGTTAAAATTCAAGAGTAGCTTAGACACAGAAATTACTCGTGTTTAACCTGGAGATGAATCAGGTCTGCTGATGGAAACATGTCAGAGAAGGACAATAACTTAGCAAATTGAAAAATGCTAAAGAGTGACAGCTATTGTTCTTTAAACCAAATCCCCCTGGAAAAGTTTGTCAATCTGCTGTTGTAAATATATTTACAAAAGGTTCTAACAAAATCTGTGGGTTTGCTTACAGCAGAGAAAAAAACATGCAGTCCTTCTATGGTCAGTGGAGCAGCTATGAAAACAACATAAAACAAAAAATAAATCTGAAATGCAAAACCTGAAAACAATTACCCAAACAAGTGTAACTTGCCTAATATGCTAAGGTAAACAATAAGTCTATTAGCATATTTTGCAGTTTCCTGATAGTCAACCATACCTAGGAACTAAGTCACTGTTCTGCATGAATTAACCTTCATCCTTATCTCTCAGAGTTTTTTGAATGGCAAACACTGTAACAATGAGTGAGATTAAAATGTTAGCCTGAAGTTAGATACCTGATACAATGGATGAATCTCTAATGCACTTTTAAATTGCTTAAATAATGTTACATTCAAAATTTTCTGCATGAATGAACTAATTCAGCTACGAAAGAAATGTTGCCATGTTTAATTCAATAGTTTTAAAAATTTAGTTATTAAAAGATTCTAATTTAGCATTTCCTTTGGTATTTTATGTGCTGCTTTATAAGATGCATCAACAGGCCATGATAAAGAGATTAAACAAAGCTGTAAAAATGCTGCCCAAACTGAATATTTGGTTTTATTACATAGCTTTTTACACAGACAACTATGACAAAAATAAATGACATCATTCAATAGCAGATTAACATAATCATGGCCTCCATTTCTACAGCAGTTCACTAATGAGTAGGTAACAACTAATAAAGAAAGTTCTTGAAGCCTGGTGGGTTTGATTCTCTTTGGCATTTGGACAGATGTTCTTCCTTCAGAAGTCCTGGAAGGTTGACCCTTGATAAGAAAGTGCTGATCAAACCTCTTCCAAATCACAATCTGAAAGTCTCAATTCTGATCAGTGACTCTTAAAATTTCACTTATTTTGAAACTAGAGAATTTCTAAAATTCCCTAAAGGTCTTGAAATATTTTGAGCTTAATGAACTGCCAAGTGAATGGTTCAATGAAATAAAATAAATCAGCATTAATCTGATTTAATATGGTATTTATTAAGGGAAAAATGTAGGAAAGTCCACACACTGTGGGTAGAAATTTACCACTGTTACCACAGAACTCTTAGCTTCATTTCTCAGACAAATTCTTAAAAGTAGAACATTCATGTTCTGTAAGAGATTGTATAATTAGCAGAAATAGATCCTTCCCTACAAACTGGGGAAGCTGCATTTTTCTTTCTCCCATCATTTCACAAATCTTGATATTCATTAGAACAGATAACCCGCTCTCCACCTCCCTGCTGCAGCCTTCCAAGTCTCTGAGGGGGTCTAGCAGCAATCCAGACTGAGAGGGCTTTTTAGGTAATAGGCTATCCCAAAATGGTTTGGATAAGAAGGAGGAAAAGATTTCCAATAAAGTTCAAGGAGTTACTTCCTCAGGTTCAAATTAAGATATGTGATTTTAATCATTAATGCATCCTTGCTGCTCTGCCAGTCTGGATTCAGCATCACAGCACTCTCAGGACAGTCCTTAGCTGAGCTGTAGAAATCTTTTAGCAATTGTGGTGTTTCAAGTTGGGAAGTTACAAAGAGCATTTGGCAACAAGGCTGCCACAGGCCAGGTCCCAGATCTGCTTTTGTCCCAGACACCTTTTTGGCAAAGAGAAATACCTTTATCCACCAACACCAGAAAATTACTGTTTGAACAGAGTATTTCAGGCCATTCAGAGCACTGGGTCATTTCCTTTCTGGACAGAGCTTTTTGAGTACCAGCTGCTAAAAAGCAGGCTTGCTTTTGATGTTAGCTGGCACTCAGCATCCATTGTTCTTACATAATTCTCATATTTTGTTTGGCCATGACAGAAGAAGTAATTTGTGAGGGGACAAAGATTCACAGGGGCCTTCAGCTCACAGGTGTTTCCCTGGCTGCTTCCAGTTGCTGTCAGTCTTCTGGGTCACACTGATATCACAACCCCTCTGCTGTTGAGCATCCAGCTCAGAGGCAGCTTTGGAGATAGATCTACCCAGATAAGCCACAGCAGGACAGAACCCCCCAAGACATACAGCTTTTCTATGTGTAACCATCCACACAGAGATCCAGGGCATGCCTGAGGAACAGCAGCAGTTTCTGCACCAAGCAGTGAGTGTTTGTGTCTCACAGTCTGAGGTGAGGAAGTCAAGGAAGAGGTAAAGCAAAAATGAGTCTGCACATTACAGGATGCCCTTAAGGGGCCATAAGGTATTAGAAACACACAGTGCAATCCCATATCAACCATCTGAGGCACAGCACCCCACAGTGAGCTGTCCTGTGCAGGAAATCTGATGAGCCCTTTCCACTCTTGTGGTTCCTACAAAAGGGAAAAAAAGGAACCTTTATGCTTAGGTATTTTCAGTAAAAAACTCATTTGAAAACCTATTAGTTATAAAGCAAAGATTTAGGATAGAATTTGAAACTGTTTGAGAGATTTTTTGTTTATTTTGCTTTTCTAAGCCCTGGAGTTCATATGGTTCAGCATCTAGTAAAAGAATTAAGACTAAGAGACTGCCCAAAGACTTTTTTCTTCCACTTACTTTTTTAGCCTACTGTCAGCAGCACTGAAAGTTTCAGTTATTGTTAATTTGTCTTTCCAGGGGAAAAAAAATCTACCATAAGTTTTAAGTATACATTTAGGGGATATTAAAATCTTACAAAATATACTGTTTTTTTCATGAGGGTTGACATGAACCTGGTTTCTTAGTGTGGTACAGCCAAGAGTCAAAATGTAATATCCCAAATATCTCTGAAATCCTAAATAGTCACTCCAGTATTTTCCCCCTCTCAGGCTGTCCTACACGCTGTCATAAAGCTGACTGTGATACAGCATTGGGAATGTCTGTCTCAATGCATGTGTGCCCACAATTTAATCCTGTAACCTCAAGAACATCATCATCATTTATCTTCTTCCAGAAGTGCTCAGCAAGCTCAAAAGGTATCTATTTGATATTTAACTCGGGCATAGGTTCATGTTCAAACATATCAGAAATATCTTTACATGTACCTCCCTGTAAATGAAGCTTCTGCCCTCACATCCTTTTCAAACAGGCTTCTTGGAGCAGGCACAGTGTAAAGCAGGCACACCTTAAGGGCACCATGAAAATAAATGTGCTCCCTCCACGCCAACTGGGATTTCTTTACCCCACTGAGGAGTGTGGAGGTGCATTCCCAGTTACAAACAGGCTGCCCTGCTCTGTTCACAGGCCAGTGCACAGCCTGCTGCCATTTAGCAGTGCAGGGATCCTCTGAGGAGAAATGCTTTTCTGAACAGGCAACCTTGAGCTCAGGAAGATGCATTAAATGGGCTTCCATCCAATTTTTGAAATATTCTAGCTGGCAGAGACAGCAGTCCTCAATTTCCATGTTCCTAATTGCAAAGCCAAGTTAAGGAAAGGTAGTGCCTTGCAAAACAAGGGGAAAAAATTAAGGTGTTCCTCAGTATCTACTCTCCTTCCTCTCACCTTTGCATAAATGCAGTTTGTTAGTACCCAGTCACTCACCACACACAGAGAACATGATCTGCAGGGGGCCCTCCATGGAATAACTGCTGTTGCTGCTATATCTTGCTGTATTATTTCATGTTACACACCTCCCCACACGCTATGACACAGGCAGAAGCAGCATCTCTGCTGTCCTGGACAGGAGGCAGTGAGAAAACCTGCCTCACCTGCTGGGCATGTCCTGGGGTGATGGAGCCAGGCTGCAGGAATAAATTCATCCCAAAGACAGTTGTGTCAAAAATATTCTAGGAATAAAACACAAAATTATAGATACTTAACTTGATTAAGCTTTTTTTTTTAATGTAAGTTTAGCTTAGCAAAATGTTTTTTAATAATGCAAGGAAAACCTTGATAAGTACTGAATATTTTAATTAACAGCTGGAGCCCACTGATTTTTGCCTGGACAAGGAGAATTAAGAAATTCTTTTATTGGCAACTTTCTGTAATACAACAATTTAGCTGAGAAAAAGAACAGTGCAAATGCTAAGACCTTGTAAAGTATCTGTCAGACCTCAGGAAACAATAAGTAAATTGAAAATATTAATGCTGTAAAATTTTAAAAAGCAAACCTCAAACTGTTTACTGACCTGAAACACAGGAAAATTAACCAGCAGAAGTAAAATCAGCTTGTTGTACCATTTACATAATTCACCCAGCTCAGCTGAAGGCTTCTAAGTTATGAATAAAATAAAAGATATGCTGGATGCTTAGCCTGGTTTTCTACATGGCTTGTCCACATAGTGTGCAGGTTCAATTTGTATGTAGGTGCACACTCACCCCAAGACCCTGCATAATCTCAGGTCTTGCAAGTGTGTTCTTGGCTGTAATTTTTGTGTTACTTGCATGAAAAGTTGTGGCTCTCTGCAACAAAGAGGGGAGGAAAAGAAGGCACCAAGGAAAAAATACTTGCATCAGACAAGACAGTCTTGAAATATAGTCAAGAAAGATGAGATATTCTTGAAAATGCCCTCTTCTGTGCCTAAGCCTGGGCCTGACAGGGAAATAGGAGTGAGAAACAAAAGCCCAGAGAAGGCAAAGAAAATCAAAATTTTCTCTACCATCAAGTCTATGTATAAGGAAGCACATTAAGCCAAAGGAGATGATTTTCAAAGTGAGGTGTTGAAAATTATACAACAAATGTTGCTGAGAACATGGACAAAGTAGTTCTTTACAATGTTTTCAATTTTTGCTATTTTAAACATTCCAGTTTACTGAATGCTTCCTCTGTTTTGGGTTTCATCTTCACACTTTCATAGCAGCTCCAGCAGGGATATTTAAATGTTACTCTGATATTAAAATCTAAAATATCTGTTTAAATGGTGTAAATAGCAGCTGCAGGTGTACCCTGTATGTTCTTAGGCCTTCATTTCTCAAAGGCATGGCCCAAAGCATGGATGTGAAGCTCAGCCCCAGATCCACAAGGTCTTTCTGCTCCAGTGCAGCTCGATGCACATCAAAGGTCTGTGCCGAGTCAGGCATTGGAGTGCTGAATGTGCTTTATGTGAAGGCATCGAGGGGGGAGAAGCCTCTGACAGCAGCTGTGATTTGTTTTTCACAGTTAGGTGTCTCTTTATTCTTTGAATGGTAGAAATATGTCACCATTGAAGAAGGAAACACTGTTTAAGTACAGAAAAAAACTCTGACTGCATCTTTGTGTACGCTAAAAGTGTCACTTTGGAAATGAGTTCCCTTACAGAGTAATGGTAGTGACTTGTCACCTCCTCAGTTTGATCATCTGCCCTTTCATTGTGGCTTGTGAGGAGAATGCAGTGCTCTCAGTGGTACAGCCATCCATGGAAAGCCCTGAAGAATGGAGAAGGTGCACTGAAACCCACAGAAAACTATTCTGACAAACCCATGTTTCAGAGCCTTTCATTTCTGAATGTCCTGGCTCCTTACTTAAAAAGTCTCCTTCAGCTCCATCCCCTCTCTGTCTGCACCGCCTTCACAGCTGAGCAGCCCCTTGTTACACACAGTAGCATTTAGGATCGTTTCTCTAATGTTGCTATCAAGGTGAAACTTCTTCCTTGGAGGTGCTTAATATGTTTCAGATCCAGCTGCATTTCTCATCCAGGAATCTAATTCTTCCACAGCTTGCTGTGAAACCAGCCTGGTTTTCTTTTTCTTTCCTTGTTTTACTTGTCATTCTATAAAATACACTATTTGTCTATTTAAGCAATTTTTCCTATAATGAAGTGTATTCTTCCAAATTCTTTTTCAGACTCTAAGAAGATGTAGGTCAGGAGATTTCCAGGTAGGTAACAAACATTCTTTATATCTGAATGACACTTGTGTGGCTGACAAAATCACTGTGTCCCTATTATTTCTAGAATTAGTAGTTTGTGCCATTCCTCAGCACTCTTCATCCAAACTGAGGCACAAGTTTCTTGAAGTAGTGAACAATTTTTTCAGTTACTTTTTCATTGACCACATTTGAATTTATACCCTTGAAAATTTATCACTTCTCAAGATTTTGAGTTATCCTTCTCATAAAACTGTGACAGAAGGATAACCAGGGTAGGAGAAGCACAGAGAATTTCTTCTGCTGAACCATGACTTTGGAACCAGGGACAAGCCACTAATCTCATCACTCAACAAAAAATGAAAGATCCCTCCCTTTGACTTTTAATACAGGAACACAGAATAATCTGAAGTGTCAATATACACTCCTTCCTTTCAAGGCTGCACAAGATCCAGGCCAATTGGATTACAAAGAGCACCAACCTGCTTTAGGACAATGCTTTAAGCACACACAGATTAGCAGGATAAACAGGGCACTGTTTCCACTGGGACACCAACATAAGATGTTTGCACAGACTGTAGGATACAGACCAGAATAAAGCACCATCTCCCCTGGTACATAACACAATAGCCCCGCTCCCAAGACTAACTCTTGAACTGGAACTTGGCATTTTATGTTCCTTTTGTGAGTTCTCCTGTTATTCAGGCCTGCAAGAACCAAAAAGCTTTCATCTGAATTTGCCACAGCAACTATTATGCAATGGAGGCTATATATATAATTCTTGGAAGGTAAAGGCAAGGTTGCACTTTGATCAAAACCAGGATGTGTTTATTTTGGTCTCTTAGAAATATTCTGAACTGAACTATTCATCTGTAAGGCACTTTTATCTCTGAGACTCGTTACTACAAGAGGATTGATTTATATTCCTCATCCAAAAAAAACCTGAAGGGCTGATTAGGCCTTAAGAACAGCAGTTTAATCAATGGCCCAGTGAGAAAGCCCATGTGTGCAATTTCTGCACAATGAACTTAGTGCATCATTTCTAGTGAAGACCATCTAGTTGGATTATTTACAACCAACATTTAAAATTTAGATGACTGCAACTAAGCTATGTGAGTGGTTTCTTCTTTAGTCCAAATTATACTTGTGTAAAGTCAAAGTTTTTAGGATTTGTTTTGTTTTGTTTGGGTTTTTTTTCCTGCAATAGAGATCCTGGTCTCCAAATAGTTGTAATTAAAGATGTAAGCAATATGCAGACTGAGAATGATTTCCAGCACATCAGCTTTGTTCTGAAGCAAAGGCAGAAAACAATGACATGTCAGTGAGAAATTAATTTCTTTAGAACAATTAATTATTAGGCCATACATGCCAATAACAGTGGAATAATTCATATAAGAAAATAGAATCACAGAATCATACATCTATAAATACATCTATAAATAGTTAAATACATCTATAAATACATCTATAAATAGTTAAATGGCACAGTAAAAGCTGATTATAATAAAGTGCATCATAACAAGTGATTGGCCTCAAGAAGAGCCTCTTCTTGGATAGGACACAGTGACTTTGGGTGTTCAGAATGTGACTTCAGGGGCTTTGACTAAATCATCTTCAAAGGAACCTTTCAACTCTAAGTTCTGGTAATGATGTGACAAAACTACTGAGAATGTTGATGAGGCGAGAAAAATCATCCAAATATGTCAGCTTCTGCAGTTTTCAGCCCAAGCTCCTGTTTCATACACTCCACCTCTCTTCCCAACAGAAATGAACTTCCAAGATGTCTCTCCCAGGTGGAAAGTATGAAAATAAAAATCGTGGAAAATGTGGCCTATGATCATTTGCAAGATCAAGGTCCTGCTTGCAGAGGAATTAAGAAATATTCACCCAGGAGATATTTTGTATCAGCTTCTCACTTTCTGTCATAAAATGAACAGTCACAGGAGGAAATGCATCTGAAGATTATTATGGCTCCCTAACTTTCAAAAACAAGACCATCCCACAGTCAGGGCAATTGTAAACACCAACAGGTAATTCAATGAGTTTTGCATGGCTGGACAAAATTCGTTGCCAAGAATCAGTTGTTTAATACAGAGCAGCATCATCTAGACCAAACCTGTTTCTGTACCCATACAAAATGGAAAGTCCAAACAAGTTGGGTTTGTTTGTTGTTTGTTTTGTGGTTTTTATTCTGTATTTCCACCGATCTACCTCTCAAAATCAGCTTCTGGGAAAAAAAAACAACAAAAACACAAAACCAAAACCAAAGCAAAAGGCCAGAATTCAGCAAAACAAAGGGAGGAGAAGGTACAACACAAACTAGAAGCTAAATATTTTTTCTATTGTTCAGAATAGGTTCAGCTTCCAGGTGCTTCAAGCTTGCTGCAATAACTGTGATCTAAGCATGCAGAAAGACAGGTTGACTTAATTCCCATCATATTCAAGTATATTAAGTGCTTGAACACTGCATAGCTTTAAGAGTTTCCTCTCTTCAAAAGCATTTTAAACTTTCCCTATAAAGGAGTCAGAATGTGTGTTACTCTTAAAATCCTCCCTTTGAATTCATTCCTTTGGCAGGAAGGACTTGGCCAGAGTGAACCTGAGCGTGAGAGTTTTAATGTATTAATACATAAAAAGCAATTTCAAGTGAAAAAGAATTTCTTCAAAGGGACAGAAAATTATGGCCAGAAAAATGTTTTTAGAAATGCAAATGGAAACCTGGCACTTTATGTTCCTATATGTTTCCTGCAGCCAGGGTGAATTCCAGCAAGTTGTCCTGGATTCTTGAAGAATAAAGAGAAAAGTAGAAAAAAAAACAAAACTCCTAAGTCCAATTAAGCAGGAGCAAAATATTCCTGTTCTGAAAGTATAGAGAAAAATTTCAGAAGCATCTTAAAGCCTGCAGCAGTACGAATTAATTGTGAAAATGGAAAAAATATTTAAAAAATCAGCATAGTTCCTGGAAAAGACAGAAAGCATCTGAGATTTCCTTTACTGAGACTCCTTTCAAAGCTATCAAAAAATGATATGAGACATTTTTCATATTTTTATTAGATAGGTTGCTGTGGAGACATTTTGTTCTTTATTTCAAATGCTTTTAACACAGTTGAAACAAAAAGTGAGAGAAGATTCAGTAACCCAGAAATTTCATCTTTTGCTGCTCACAGACATTAATTTCCATCAGTACTTTCAAATTTTGCACCCAAAAATAGACATTAAATGAGCAAGCATTATATGTGTCAATACAGTGACACAAGTCAGGTGTACCCTTCATGAACTCAAAAGGAGTTTCTTGTTAAAATCCAAAATAGCTGCAGAGCTCTTCAGAACATGTCTTCCAAAAGTGGATCTCTTTTGTACAGTACAGATGCAACTACAGCTCTTCTAAAACAACTTTTCTAATCCTGGGACCAAGTCAAGCAGTGGGAAGGTTTTAGACTAAGCAAAGTGACCAATGCTTTGTTTGTGGTAGGATTTTAATACCAAATTCAAAATTTTCAATTAATTTGCCTGATTTGCCAATATGTTTTCATCCATAAGGCTGTATTTAATGAAATTCTTTTAAATGATTTTCCAATTCCTTTTATTGCTCCTATTTCTACATATTCACCCTCAAAGACTCTTGGTGCATACTATAATTGCATAGATCTACTGATATTTTTCTTAATCCAAATTAGGTGAATGAGAAATGCTGAAAGAGCTTCTCTACAAGCCAAAATCTACCAAGATTCTCACCAACATGTATTTCATGCAATTATATCTTCTCTTTTTGCCCCTTTCATTGCTCACTAGCTTAAAGCTTCAATTTGTCAAGCTTCAGTACTAGCAAGAGTACCTTTCTCCTAACCCTGTTTTTATACTTTTGACACTTTATTTTTATCTTTTGAAATGAAAAATATTGAAATAGCTACAACAGGCCCAAGATTTAATATAGATAACATGGGTGTAGAAAAGGTAAGATGCTTAAGTTTAGATGTGCTAAGTGAGAATTTTATAAAGGGTGAACCAGTAAATTCCTGAAACCTCCCCTTTAGGGCAAAACACCAAGTTTCTTATCAGTTTTGAAGACTTTGGCTAAGCAGTAGAGAGCATTTGGCATTTATTCAGTTATTGTATCACACATGGAATTTACCATATTCCAAAATTACTCCTGGCAAGTTCCTTCTGAGTCTCTATCCTTTCCAGCCTGGAACTCTATAACTTGATAAATCCTTTTGCACTTGGTCTCCCAACTCAACATCCTGATTCCACCTTCACTTGTTGTAAGCTCAGCACCTCAAATGGAGACCAAGGTTTCCCAACAAGGGAAGAGAGGACAGGGCTGACCAGTGCATGAAATTACTGAGCACTGAAAAGGTCAGAGCAGTCTGATTTACAGTACTGTCATGTTGTGCAGGATGCATGAGGCATTCCAGTGCTCATTTCACATTCTGCAGTGACAATGTCTGTAATGAATAGGAAATGACATATTATGAATTCATTCTTGTGATGATAATTGTAATGAGAATAGTGAATGGTACAACAAATCTAATCCATCTTCATGACAATTTAAAGACTGTAATCTGATTGCCATCCTGGGGTATTTTTCAGACACTTTCTAGAAGAAAACTAAATATGATAAAGAGGTAAAAAAATATTGCCTTTCTTGGATATGTTAAACCCATATTTCTTGGCAAGGTGTGTGATCTGTGTAAAACTTACACAAAAAACCCCCTTCCTTTAATTAAATGGAAACTTTGACTTTCCTTTTACTTCAGCATAGTATGTTATAACTTTATTAAGAGAACTTTAAAGGTCATCAACTCTAAATCATGCATTAAAAGAGGGTAAAGAAAAGAATTGAAAAATCTTGAGTTATTCCAATAATAATCAGATGTTCTGTATGTAAGATAATAGGAGGTAGTGATGCATTGCATTTAATAAACCTAAGTGTTTAGGAAAATCTAACTCTACATAAAGTCTAGTTACCTTGAAGATTTCAGAGCCTTTTTCTGGGCAGGGGGAAAACAATCTTTCAGTGAAAGACACAGCAGTGCACTCACTGAAACTTCAAGAGCAATAGTTTCTGTCCCCACAGTTTTACTCGAAACAGGAACCACAATATTTGCTTATGCCAAGCTATTAAAAATGTAAGCTCTCCCTCTCCCAAGCACCCTACCATCTGATTTTAATGCTCAGAATTAAATACTGGCTCCACAGCAGTCCTTTACCAAAATGAGACTGTGACCCTGCTGGGACCAGGATATCAGCATTGCTTGCTCATGGCTTCTGTCATTCCCTCTGTCTGCCACTGCTGACAACCACACAACACAGCTGGCTAACCTACTACCCCAAACCACCCCCAAAAATCTGAATTTAAGTCTAAGAAATGCTTCTCCAAGATATCCTTGCTCCTGTTCCCCATAACACCAACATTATTTTCTGGTTTAATTCTATTGTTTTCTTAATGTCTCAGTAATTGAATCAAGTGTGGATTATAGCATTGCTCCTAGCCCAAGTTTGAAATCACATAGAGGAGGGCTCATTTAATGGATCATTGCTTGCTAACCTTGTATAGCATTGTTTGGATTGCAGGCCAGTTGTGTATCCTGTTACACAGCTGATGGTCTTGTAACCATGCTGCTCCATCAACTGAAATTTATGGTTCTGCTTAAGATTTACTTTGGGAGTGATTTATTTTGTTTTCAAGAGTAATTTGTATTCTAAGAGGGCCTGTTCTAGTAGAAGCTGAAATCATTCTCCAAGAGGTTTACATAAGCAAAAATAAAAATTATAATGACAGTCTGTAATTTTCATGGATGAACTTTTAATAGAAGTGCTCTGGTAAACAGCGACAATTTGTGTTCACTTGTAGAATTAAATCACTTGATATGTTGATTGTATTGAATTAGTCACCTGTATAAGTCATGGCTGTTGACTATTGAATTTTTTTAAAAGGTCTTTATTGATTTTTAAGGAGAAAATGTATTTAAAAGGTGGCCCACTGTTGTAATTCTGCTCATTATAAAGTGCTAAATAGCTGAAGGGGACTAAAAGAGTGTTTGGGAAAAGAGAATCTATTTTTAACTAATTAGCTTTGAATCATTTGTCTAGCTAATCCATGTTCTCAATCTATGGCAGTGTTTGGGAGGTAATTGAAAACCAGTCTTGTAATAAATGTGGTGAGTGCCCTAACTAGGAGAGATTCCAGTGCTCATGAAGAGAAGAGAAACAGCTGCAAAGGGGTCCTGCAGGACCAGGGGACTGAGATGCCCTGGGTGTGCACCCCAGAGTGAGTGCTCACACTGCACATCACACAACAGGCCCTTAACATCACAAGCCACTGACTGCAAGGTCACAGGGATCCAAACCTGCAAATGAACATATACACCTAGGCAATATGGGAACAAAAATCCCCCCAGATATTAGTTCTAATTGGAATTAATATTTATCCTGGTCAGTGTTGAGATTTCTGTAATAATCAAAATGTTAGTGGAGTTTCAACACTTAAATGCCTTCTTTAATTTGCCTACATAATTAAGCTGTGTAAGAGCAAGCAGACAAGATTCCTTATTGGGTATGTGTGTGTGTGTGTGTGGGGGAGGTTGTTTGGGCTTTTTGTTTGGTTTGGGTTTTTTTAAATTTAAAAAACAGTCAATACTGCAGTCCTGGAAGAGGATGAATAACCTATGGCCCTTTGAAATAGCATGGTACAGGGGACATCTTAAGATGCACTAAGTAGCACTGAACAAATGTAAGCAAACAGGCAACATAAAGCCTTTTATCAAGATAGAGCAACTAAATAGACAACATTCAGAAAAAGAAGTTATTTAGCAGAGAGGCAAGAATTGGATAGAAATTTAGAAAAATATGCTCTGCCATATTTCACTTGGGTCAAAACAGAAGAAAGAATTGAGAAGATGAGGCAAACCTGCCTGCAAACAAAACTCTGAAAGAACCCAGCATATTTCTTTGAAATCTTATGGTATCAAACTGCTTTTTTTAGACTCCTGAACTCTGCTTCTGTCACTCCTTTGTTTCTTGGAAATCCTTAAACATTTATTGTTGTAGTAGATATGGCCATTTTCTAAGAATCTGGTGAATAAATTGGTTTCAGGGATGGCTTTTAAACCCATACCAAATGTACTTGGACACTGGGACTGCTGTAAATGGTAGTGTGCAATTTCTGGAGGGTTCTGCAATTTCTGTAGTCACATCTCACTTCCTCTTAGACCTCTGTCATCTGAAACCTTGTCTTGATGAACCCACCAAGGCTTTCTGAGAACCCACAGCTGAGGAATGGTTTGTTTTCAGCACCAGGGGATACAGTCTGCAAACAAAGATAATATCCAAAAACTGTGGGATCCACCCCACGTGGAACAACCTCTGTCTCTCTCTGCATTCCTTTGTTCCAGTGTGATGCAGTGTGTGCAGGCTCCTTATGCTTCAAAAAGAGGTGGGAACATAACAGCAATTAGTTTTGGAGCTTTGGATCTAGTAATTGTTGTTGGAATCTCCACGAAAACGGCTGTGCAATTTCCTGATTAGAAGCACTTTGTAAAAGATTCTAATTGCTGTTTTCTCCCACAAAGAAAAAGAAAACTGAGTAGATATATTTTTAATTATATGCTAACATAAAGCAAATGTTTTTGAGAAAGAGTATCAAATCAACTCTGCATTAACATGAGAAGACAGAAAACAAACAAGTAGCATTTACTTAATTTTATTTGTATTTCTATACATCTTGCAGACTAGTCAGTCATATTTTAAATCACCTCACTTAACTTTCATGTACAGTGCCTGTAAATAATTCCTTAAGTGCAACAAGCCCATTAAAATATAGCTGTACAGCAATAAATTAAACAAAGTAAACACTCTAAGACTTTGGTTTTATCTCCAATTGTCCATTACAAATTCCGCCCCAATTTTTAAATAGGAGAATTTTAATGTTTATGGATCCCTTACTTTTATCCACTGCTGTGCTAGTTCTCCAGAACTACAGATTTCTACAGAACTATACCTTTATTATACCACTGAATTAAACAGGAGTCAGGACCACAAAGAAAGGAGTAGCAGTACTGAAATGCTTTTTATCTCCTTCCTGTAACTTTCCACCAAATAAATATTTGCCTTCCTTATCCTTTGAAAGATGCTGATGCTTGGAAAATTAGCTCCTATAATCTCAGCCCCTGTGAACAAGACTGAAAAATCCACACTGGTCATGATCTATTTTGATCAAGCTCCATTGAAGTTAATGGAATTATGCTTGTTTGGGTATTTCAATGAAAAATGTTTCACCAGATACCCTGAAAGGAAAACCACATTTTTGCAAGGTATTAGTGGTGATATATTCAAGCAATCTGTTTTTCTGAGTGAAGTGACTAGGATTACATTATTCTGTGTATTCCCCAGGGATGCAAAAGTTTTTCTTTTTAGGTCCTAAGGGATCCATCCACATACAAAAAGTAAGCAGCAGTGGGGCTTTAAATTTAAAGTACAAAGTAATTGGGTTGTAAGCACAGCCTGCCAAGCAGAGGCTGTGGGGAGACTTTTTCTCCTTTGGGCGTGCTCTTGCCAAAATTCTGGGTTTCCCCTGGGAGTTATTTCTGCTCCAACACGTGCAAGGACACAGCAGGGCAGGAGAATGCTGCAGTACTTCTGAAGACCAAGTGCTATGTGAAATTCTTCCAGTTAAAAGCTCTCTCAAGTTCTCTCTTTGGGAGCACAAAATAAGACATTTTAGTGTCTTAGGAACTTCCAAGACAGGGCTATACAGTTCTTGTTCTATGTTCAAGTTCATATGAATAATCTGCCTTTTCTTCCTGCCTCTGTGGTGAAATTGCTCATAGTGAGAGCTTTGGTTTTCAGTTTAAGTTTGGGGGTTGTTTTTTTAAAAATTTTGTTCTTGGGGTTGTTAATTATTTAATTATTATTTGGTTGGTTGGTTGGTTGGTTGGTTGGTTGGTTGGTTGGTTTGTTTCATTCAGAAAAGCATTCAGAAAAGATTGTCAGTCATATAATTAGCCTTGTAATTCAGGAGCCACTTGAAGAATAAGAGCTTGTATTGTTTTGTCATTTTTATTGAACAGGATCTCTCAGCACGCAGCAGGCAGATTAATGTCACTGGCCATCATTTAACTCCTCATGCCCTCTTTGATTCATTCCCTGAAGTTGTAGAATTGATATTAACTTTTGAGAACTGGACAGTAAGATAAATGGTTTTGGTTTTGTTTTACCTTGAAATAAGAAAAAGGTCAGAAATAATTTATCTTGGCATGACAGAATCTGACCAGGCAAACAGAACTTCCTGACAATTTGCTTAGGGAAAATGCTCACTGCCTCTGAGCTGAAACACTTGGATGTTGAACCTTGAAGCCCTCTCCCCAGCTCTGCTTTTTTTTTAACTTCTCTTTGGTGTGCACTGATTTAAAGGGAGTAAAAGGTGGTTGAACACACTATTTTTGACAGAGGCAGAGACATTGGCTATTTCCCTCTGGTTCAGTCTTCTCATCCTTTGCAGTGTGGAGAGGACTTGGATGGGTTCTGGTGTTTGGACAAACTACAGAGCAACACTAAAAGCTGTGTCTATAAAAACTGCAGGCCTGTGTTTTGCCCTGCTCCACCACAGCACCCTGTGTATTGCAGGAACACCCTCTCCTGATCTCCCATCTTGTGCTCAAATATGACAGTCTGCTTTATTTTGGATTTTTTTCCTTTTACTTTCCCATAAAAATTAGCCTGAAATTTGTAGTGAATGAGCCTGGGTTTGCCAGGAGAGCCACAGTACACTCCCAACTTTTTAATGATTTCGATTATTTACTAGAACTGGGGGAAAACCTGACAGCCTGTCACCGACAATGCTGGCAAAGCTGTTTAAATCATCTCTAGGCATGTTCTAATTTAGCTCATTATTAATTTCCTGCCAGGAAATCACTGCCCTAAACCTCTCTAATTCAGACATAAGTAATTCTAAACTCTCACACAGACAGCTGATTGAACCCAAGACTTTTGTCTCATTACAAAGCCCAGACGCTTTCAGGCAGAAGACTGTTCTAGGCATTTAATATTTTGAAACAAAATGTACTGTATAATTAATTGACTATGAAATGCGTTGTTCATCACAGAATTAGTTTATCTTTTCAAGAGTTTTCTGGCTGTATGCAATCAATCATTCACATTTCACAAACTGCTGTAGGTTTATGAATTTTCACTTTTGATACAATTGAGTTCTAACTGTGTTGCAAAATGAATACAAAATGTTATCTGGAGGCAAACTGAGTGAAACCCCTCTTGTTCTATCTGGTAAAATAGACTGTTAGGTCATTAATCACCTTCTTCTTCATCACTTCTCATTTTTTCCAGAGAATGATTTGTATTCCAGCCATGTGGGGGATACTAGAGGAGAAAAAATAAATCTGAACTGACAAAGCAGGAAATATTTCCTAATTATTTATACTGCTGAAGAGAGCTGGAGAGCAGAGACAAAGAATACCCACAAAAAGATTGCTCTGTGAATCATTTAGTTTGCTGGGCACGAGATGTACCTGTCATGTTAACTTCAACTTTCTTCAAAAGACAAGGAAATGGAGGCAGAGGTGGCAGCAGGGGGAAGGTACCTGAATGCCCACTCACTGCACTTCAGACAAGGGAGCCTCAGCTTGCAAGTGTCAGGGTGTTTGCTTTGGCCTCATTTGAAATTGAAGGAGATTTGGTCAAACTCTCACCCATTTTCTGCTTTCTTGTATTGGCCAGATAAGACTGAGAAAACGCTGCTCTGTGACACTGCTCTCTGTTTCACTCCTCTTTTTGAATTACTAGCAGGATAACTGACCAGAGTTAGATGCTTGCCAGCCTTCAACCTGTCTTACCAAACAGTGTGGGGGTGTGAGGCATTCAGACACCTTTTTTCCCCTTCCATACCTCCTATACTGTAAAATTAAAACCTGTGTCCCCTCATCAAAAAGGGCAAACTGTACCCAAAAGTGTAGCAGCAGTGCCCTCATGAAGCCTGTATTCCTGTAGCAGCACTTGATATCACACATGCATTAAAAAATGCCATGTGCCAGCTACTGAGGTATGATGAGAGCAGGAATTTGTCTCTGCTGTTGCTTTGCACAAGAAATACTGAAGAACTTTCTTTAACCAGGACTCACATGCCCTGGAGAAACTGTGTGCTCTTCTTTCAGACAGAGCCTTTGTTACAAAAGGAGTGTAGGAAAAATGCCTGCAGAATAAATAACATTTTATACTCCACCAGGTGCTATAATAACACCCTATAGTCTTTCAGGAGATCTTGCTGGTGGATTTGTGCTATTTTGATGATAGCTGTCGATTCACAGTTCCTCAGACCAATTGACAATAGGGCCCCTACTGTGTTATATAAAACATGCACTTTAGCTTTAAAAGCTCAAACCTTTAATCAAATTCGAAATGCCAGAGTAGAAATTTCAAAGCACTGTCAGTATGGCTTTGCTCATACCTTCAAGTCTGGCAGTCTCCAAAACTACTTTCTCAACTATATGGTATCAAATGGAATTTGCTTAAACACAGTGGAGAGAATTCTTAATAAGGAACAATTTGTGTTGCTTTATTTCTCTGTTCATGTGGAGAGCAGTATGTTGAGCTGTGTTTTCACTGGTTTTGCTTTATGCAGTTAAAGCTTTAAACCATCTTTATCTTCACCATTTTGTTTTCACTGACAAGACAGCTTCTTTTGGGATTTTTTAAATGAAATTGACTGACTGATAAAATTATACTAAAAAATCCTGAAAAATGCTATCTGACATTCAGCTTTTGAGTAACTCATTACTAACTCTATTATACCACAGAATCCTTAATGGCCAATCTTTAACACTTATCCCCAACAAATAAATGCAAAGCAGATTCCATCAACCAGAAACCCCAGATTTCCAAATTCCACATTTCTACTGACCACTCAGGACCCAAAGCCCATGAGATAATTAAGGTTCTTATCACCATTATCATTCAAAGAACCCAGCTAGCATTGAGCCAATGGACATGGGTGTTCAAAGCCCATTTTCTTTGCACTCCCCTCTGCCAGAGGGGAGGACATCGTGCATGTGGCAATAAATTCTCCTGCAAGTGCTACCAGCTTGGGAGTAACACAAAAATTCTGAGCCACAAAATCATTATGCTGAAAATGTGAGGTAACCGCTATGGCCAGAGACAAGGAGTAACTAGGTTTGTAGGCCAGCCTGATTTCAGGCTCTTTGTCTGTCAAGCCTCTTTCTTTTCCTTTAGCATTCCAGCTCCCATGATGAAAACAGGAACCTCTGAGAGGCTTAATGAGCTCAGCTAAAGGGGGCAACAACCAGTTTAGGTGCAATTGCCATTCTCAGAGGCTTCCTGTTGAAATCCATACAGCCATTCATCTGTGTCCCTTAAAGTGCCTGGGATAAGAGACTCATCCCATTCTTTACACCCATGCAAAAGAGTAAACTTCCAGGCTGAAAATCCCTGCTAGGTTCAGCTCCAGAATTTTTGCAGTCAGGATAACGTGTTATATTACAGCTGCCAGAGTCCAGCTACAGTGGCTCCTCTGAAATATAATTTCAAGGAAATACTTAAATCCTCTGCTCAGCTAAAGTACAAACCTCTCATAAAAGCATTATATAACAAACATAAACCTCTCAGTGCACCAATGCAATTCACAGGTGGTATTAAATTAAAAATTCTAAACACTGTGAGAGTAGAGACAACACAAGTACCCAAGATTAAAATTTTCAGAAAATAATTAAAGGAGGAACATCAAAGAATGCAAACAAGCCATAAGAGGAAAGCAACTGAAAGATGAAAATCCAAGATGTGATATTGAAAGATAGAAAGGAATAAGATATGCAGACATGAATTAATGATACAGCCAAAAAAACCCCAAACAAACCAAAAGATGCTTTATACACCTTTTAAGTTGCAAAAGAAGCAAAATGAGGATATGGAAAAGCCATGGTGAAATTCTGTTTTCCAAAGTTACAAAACAGAGTTTCAAAAAAAAGTGTTTACATTAAAAAACAGTGAAAGAACCACAGCATGTGAGTCACCAAAAAAGACTAAACAAAGCAACTACCAAGTAAAAGCATGGCAACAACCCACAAAAAAGTCAAAGAAGGCTAATGCATGGAACAATAATTATTTACTGTGTTACATGAAAATTAATGAAATAAAACCAGGATAGTGAAGGCTGAATTTTAGGAAACTCTGAAAGTGAGTTTACTAAAATGCTTAGCAAATGCTGTAAAGGGCACATTGAAATCAGCCCATCAACTAGGACTTAAATATGAAAGATACACATGTCAGTGGCTCTTCCAGTACATTACTGAATCTATTTTGAAAACTATATGCAAATATCTAGTGAACAAGCAAGCCTATATTCCATTTAATGAATTTTATCTTTAAGTGAATAGTCAAGAATCAATTATTTCTGAACAATTTGTAGGTAAAGATAGCTTAATGAATATGCATGCAAATATATAGTGGCAAATACTCTGATGAATATGCAAAACACATGAAGTGTTCACAAGTATTTCCTGAAAACTTTTAATTAGGTACTCATCCTATCAAAGGACAGAAATATCACTCAGTTATCTGATCCCAAACTGCAAATCATGATCACAATATGGAATAATCCCTGCACTCCTTCTGTAGGCTAAAATAAAATAACTCAAAGAACAGCAATACCAAATTAAGATCCATTTACAGATAACTCTGGAATTCGAGAGATTGACAAATTCAAAAAATTTGGTATTTGGGTTTTTTTTTTCATTTTTTCTCTTTACTGACAAAAATACCCTTCCTTTTTCTTTGTGTAAAAGTGATTCCTGAGCCTGACCAGCCAAGGCCCCTCAGCAGAAAGCCACGCCCTGCTCCTGCTCAGCCCATGCTGACAGGTGCTGCCTGGCATTCCTGAGCCCAGGAATCTCTGGCNTATTTGGGTTTTTTTTTTCATTTTTTCTCTTTACTGACAAAAATACCCTTCCTTTTTCTTTGTGTAAAAGTGATTCCTGAGCCTGACCAGCCAAGGCCCCTCAGCAGAAAGCCACGCCCTGCTCCTGCTCAGCCCATGCTGACAGGTGCTGCCTGGCATTCCTGAGCCCAGGAATCTCTGGCCCAAAGCTCTTTGCAGCAGCACTCAGGAGCCAGCACGTATGCAGGGGCCCAGAGAGGCCCTGCTCTGGCTGCCACCCCAGTAAATTTGAGACAGATTATGTCACTTGGTCTGTTATTGAAGAGCACAATCAACTTAAAACGTTTATTTCAGGGGACAAACTAATAAATCACAGTAGTTTCAGATGACCATTAAGCTTGTCAAG
Organism: Notiomystis cincta; assembly: GCA_013398075.1. Taxonomy (NCBI): domain Eukaryota; kingdom Metazoa; phylum Chordata; class Aves; order Passeriformes; family Notiomystidae; genus Notiomystis; species Notiomystis cincta. The sequence goes on from VZRX01011844.1 coordinate 122,973, forward strand.
ATTTCACTTTCCGACTTCCATTTCTTGTGACTTGACTCCACACAGGAATTTTAATGATGGCCACATAATGTAATGCCAGGCTGACCTTTCCAGTCAGGAAAGGCTCACCAGTAAACATTGCAGTGACCTAACCTCTAAAGAAGACACCCAAAATAAAAGGAATATGAGCTCAGGCCAGGTGATGGGTGCTGTGGAACAGGATCCAGGCAATGCTCTGTGCACTGCCCATGTGGGGATCTGACTGAAAGCTGGCACTGCATTATTGCCATTTTCCATATAATTACACCATTTACACATGCTTCATCCTGACATGGGTTCAGAGGGCTGGCAGAGGAGTACTGAGATAACCTTTTAATGAGCACCACAACCATCAGGAAAAGAATGATAAACCAAGCTCTTATAATTGCTAGTTTCATGGTGTGTAAGAGATGGAGCACGAGATTAGAAGGATAAGAGCAAGCTTTATGTAAACAATAGCATTGCTAAGAGCAACAAACTCACAAAACCTTTAAAAAATTAGCCCCCCTCACTGGGACTTTGGTGGAATAGTTCCACAGAAGGTGGATTCACACTTCAGCTCCCAAACCACTGTGGCACAGTGAGCTGTGATGGTGAGAAAGAGAGAAGGTGACAGTGCTCCTGTTGGCAGGGCCAGGCCAGCCTCTCCTCCCCAGCTCCTGGGGGACCCCTCCCTTTCCCTGGCCATGTTTGGGAAGAGCAGTGAATGCCCTGGGACTCAGGGCAGGCCATATCCAGGTAAAATACATCCACTAGATGTGCTCCAGGAAATGCTACATTGACCATTTGTCAGAGACTTCTTGTCTGAATAGGTAAATTGCAGTGAAATTCGTTGTGTGACAGTGATGAGTGAAGAAAAGAATACCATGTTCTTTCTAAGGGGGGATTGAAGGTCAGTGCTGGTACACTGCACTCACTGATATGTGCTAGCAAGTCTTATAAAGGGTAAAAATGAAGTCATAACATCTAAAGCCATCCTGCACTGTGCAAGGTCTGGTTTGCTCCGTCCATCCATCCATCCATCCATCCATCCATCCATCCATCCATCCATCCATCCATCCATCCATCCATCCATCCATCCATCCACATCCCAAAGTCAGCACACGGCCACCAACATCATCAAATGGAACAGGGACAGGGAAAACTGATTTTCCTCATGAACCCCATGGCTTCCATGAAAAAGGAATAAATCAGTGATGTTGTTTTCACTCTTACATAGAAAAAGAATTATCTTGATGAATATTGTAGCTGTGTTGTGCATTTATATTATAACTATCTTTTACTATCACTTAATGATCGTTCTGTTGTCTAAAAAACCCCTGGTGATTGAGTTTGGGTTTGTCTGGTTTTGTTTCTATTTACACAGTAAAAAGCAGTTGCCAAGCAGAACACAATAAATCGAAATTCTGACATAATAAATAGATAATGTATTGTAATTTGATTATTTGTAGACTGTCTCAGCAGAAATTTGCATAACACTCAGAAAGATTGCTGCAAAAATTGAAAATAAGCAGCAGAGCTAATTAAGGGGTTTGTTTACATGTATCTTCCTGAAAACACAGTAAAGAAGGAATTAGAAGTATAGCCTTTCCTTAGTTTTCTGAGGAGATTGCCACAAGGTTACAGAATTGATGAGTCTCATAACTACTCTTTTCCATCAAATCCAAAAGTTAAACCTCCATCAGTAGCACAAAAAGGCAAATGTGCCCAATTCCAGCAGCAAGGACTGAAAGCTATTGCAGTGGAGAGCCATGTATCAACAGAGCAACAGACAGCTGTGTACATGCAGATAATCACTGAATTAAAACAGAGAACTCCATGCAGTTGTCATTCCCCCACACACCAAAGAGAGCTTGGTCTTTGTGCCTTCAAATGCTCGTGGTCTGTAACCTAAAGTGTGATTTCTGATACCATTTTTTCTTGTCTGGATATCCTGCTTCAAAGATGAACACTGCAATGGGTGTGCAGGAATAATTAGACCTGAGAAAGGACCTCAAGATACCACTGTAACACTTTTAGGCCTTTAAAGAAAACAATATATTGAGTTTAGTTTGGGGGGGTTTGTCTTTCAAAACCAGAATGAAATACAATGGAGCAAACTAAAATTATTAGTGATTTTGTAATTAGTCCTAAACCTTGACCCAGATTGTCAGATTTCCCAAAGAAAGTAAGAGTCTTCTGGCAGTTTGGAGACTGTGTTTGAGATCAGTTGTTGGGAAATAATACATAACTCCAATCCAAACAGCAGAGATGGTCACACTGGTGTCTGATTTGGTCGCTTCTTCAGACATTCAGGGGGAATTAAAGTGTAGACACATACTTAAAAAAACCCCACTGACTTAAAGGTGTTAATTTTTGGTGCCTTATAGAGTTGTTTTCAGTCTGCAGCTATGGGCATTTACCTGGAGAGGTTTGTAGCAGAGAGCCCAGCTGCCCACATGGAGAAAACCGAGATATTTAACCTGCCTCACCCTGGCCCTGTGCCCCAGGGGACCACAAACAGCCCTGCCTGGCCTGGACAGGGCTCAGAGTGACATTATGAGCAGCTGGCACAGTGGTGCTTTGTGGCTGACTGCATTTCCTTCACCAAGAGGTGCTCCATGGCAAGACATTAAATTACTTGCATCCATTGTACAAATGGATTGCAGCTCTGCTAACAAAAGGGTCTTAACCTGACAGATTGCTGTGATTTATACCAAAAGCAATCTCTGGGGCTGGAGAATCTGTTTCAGTGACATGGCAACATGTTCATCACAGTCTTAGTCCAGGTCAGTTAGCTTCATATGTCTTTTCTTTTCTCTCATGGGCCATGCTGAGCTGGAGATGAAGAGTTTTGTTATCATTTTTAGCTGATATATAATATTCTATTTGATATAAACTTTTGTTTATGTATTAGCAAAGTACTGAATGGGACTAAAGGAAGGCTATAGTAACTCTTTATATGAAATGCTGTCTCTTTAAAGCTCTTAAGAAGAATAAACAGCTGGAGTGAGGGCCTGCTCCTTAGTAGCAGCACAGGGAGGCACCTCAGAGACATCAGGATATCATCTTTGTCCTCCTGCTGCCTCCACAGGGCATGCAGATCTCTCCTGGGATCCTTCAAACAGCTGATGCACTCCTTGATGCATGCTAGAACAGCACTGTGAACATAATTTTGGAAACTCCCTCCAATCCAAGGTCTCTTGCTGTTTGGTTTTCTAATAATTCAAGAAAAACCACAAATATTTTAGAATCTCTGAGTTTAATTTCAGGCCACTCACTTCAGGAGAGGTTTTGAGGTGCTGACAAGTGTCCAAAGAAGAGATACAGAGTTGGTGAAGGATCTGGAGCCCAAGTCTGATGAGGAGCATCTGAGGGAGCTGTGGGTGTTTAGCCTGGAGAAAAGGAGGCTCAGGGGAGAATTTATCACTCTACAACTGCCCAAAAGGAGGCTCAGGGGAGAATTTATCACTCTACAACTGCCCAAAAGGAGGCTGCAGCCAGGAGGGGTCGGCCTCTTTTCCCAAGGAACAAGTGATAGGTGAGAGGAAATGGCCTCAAGCTGTGCCAGGGCAGGTTTAGTTGGATATTGGGAAGAATTTCTTCAGTGAAAGGATGGTGAAACCTTGGAACAGACACCCAGAACAGTTGTGGAGTCACCATCCCTGGGGGTAAATGTGTAAATATGACACTTGTGGACATGGTTTAGAGGTGGGTTTGGCAATGCTGGGTTAATAGTTGGACTTGATGACCTTAAAGGTCTTTTCCAATACAAACAATTCTATGATTCTATGATTCTGTCTCTCATAAAAATTGTGTCCCACGAGTATCCAGTTTCAGTATAGTCTCTAGGGGGGAAAAGGTGTTAAATAGGATTAAAAGTTAATGAAATATTTTACAACAATATTTTACCATAGCAACAGAAAGTTAGATCTGAGCATAGTATAAATATTAATATTACTCTCCTCATCTCAGTCACTGGGGAACTTGGGGAAAGTGTGTGGACAGGGAAGAATCTCATTTTTATGGTTCTAAAATTCAAATGTGAAAGAGGAAGAGAGATTAGGTTATAAAAATAAGGTGCTGCTAACTTGCCTAATGGCCTGTAATCTGCTGGAAGTACAGCTGCACTGGGCTCTTAAACAGGTGCTCTGATTATAGAGCATAACAAACATGTTAGGCTTTGTAGTGCATTTAATATCCCATAAACAGCCAGGCTAATTTGGGCAGGGCTAATGGCTCAGCTCAAAAAGTGAAAGTGTGTGATGACACCGTGTACAGTGAGGAGAGCATCCAGCACCCCGAGCTCCCACCCTGCACACAGACCCAGATGCTCCTCCTCTGATCCCTGGCTTTGCTTGGTGATCCTGTGCCTGTGCAATCTTTCATCACAGCAAAGAAGCTGACAATGAGCTTGCTGTCTTGAGAGGGTTTGCTGTCTTTTATATTCACCCCCTCTCCAGAAACCTGTGGCTGCATTTTTCCCCAGTGCAAACCTAGAAAGTTTGATATCCCAGCTGCCCCTGTGCTTTGTATTTTCTGAGGTTCACCTTGTCAGGATACTGCAAGCCTCTGCTAACTTGAGACTAAGTAGGTTATACTTCCAAACAAGAAATAAAAATCTATTATATGCCAGTTAAAAAGCTGAACACTAATTCCACTGTGATTTAGATGGATTTCAACGTGTTAGGGGGAATGAGGGTAAATAATCAGGGTGGGTTTTGTGTGTGTGAAAAAAAAACAGAATCAAGAATGCAGTCCCCAGCAGCAGTGGTCCTGTTTGGGGTGGCAGCTCCTTGGGTTGTTCACACCTTGAACACTGACCCAGCCTGAGGCACCAGTGTCTGTCTGTGCCCCTGGAGCACACCTGGGAAAGACAACCTGCATGTGGACCTGCTCCTCTGTCTCTGCTTTCTGCTGGCCAAGTAACACTGTGTGCCTGTGGTTACAATCATACTCCCTGTGGGCATAAAAATGAGGTGTTTAAATATTTTATTAAGTAGATGATAAAGGCAGCATCCAAAGGTAGGCCATCAGGTAGGTGATCCCACCTGGGGCAGTGAGATCACTGCCCTGCTCTGCTCTGCAGCTGCCCCTTGGCTAATTAATCCTTCTGAGAGGTCAGCACAGCCAAAAGAGGAAGGAGATGTTGGTTTAGGGCAGATCATAAGGCAAAAGCAGATTTGTGGGTTCAGAGGGGAGAGGGCAGGAGAGGTAAATGTTCCATAGGAAATTACAGCAAAGGCCCAGACTGGAGCTGGAGCCTCATCTTTGCTGCAGTGCCTGTGAGCAGCTGTGTGGAGCACAGTTGTAGCTTTGGGGTTTCTAAAGAACTACATACTTTTAAAATTCAGTTTTTAAATGAGGTTTTATTTTTAATCACAGTTGGATTTTTTTTTTGTCATAATGAATCTGTGTACCTCAGATGAAATTCAATCCAAATGTAATAATTATTTTCAGTGTATTTTTTTTTTATGCATACTGGAGTTCATAGCACAGTCAGAAATGTTTAAGTGAGTCAGATATTTTTGCAGGTTCTGGAAATTTTTTTAACAAGTGACACATTTAAGTTTTAATATTTATGCGCAGTTGAATTTTGACACCTAAAATATCCAAAAGTGATGTGACCTTTTAGGCTTTCTGTTTTGTTTCCATTTGAATTGCTGCTGTTCTTTCAAGCATCTGTTTGGTGGCAGACTGTGGAGGAACACTTATTATTAGATTGTTTATTTTAAGAATAATGATATAACAGATATGCCATTGTTAGCTGAAATGCAAAATATCAAAAAACAGCACATGAAGCTGGCAGCTCAAAAACATGTTTCTGGAAAGCACCTTAGTGAATCCATTTCTGACTCCACTTGCTCCACAAAAGAAGAGAAGTAGGGGATTTTTTAGCTATACTAATGCCACATGAGCCATTGTGATTAACAAATTTAGAGTTTCAGAGCTGATGCTGACCAGTAAGATTAAAATATGCCACATCTTCAGTGTGGCATCTCCCATTTAAGAAAGAATCCTGTAAGAGAAAGAGATTAACCTTCTCATGCTGTAAAAATTCAAAGGTTAAGCCCAAAGCTTTTAGAGCAAGCGCACGCGGTGGCTTAAGCCCGAAAACATTTTCTCGCGGTGAATCCCAGAATTGCAAAGACTCTGCCCAGCCCAATGAAGTTCCTTGAACTCCAGCTGTCTGTGGGTGTATACAAATCTCCCTGAAGTCCTGCAGTAAGCCACGAGCAGAGGCTCTGCTGTTCTAATGCCTGAATGGGTTCAGCTGGGTGTCCTCCCAGCGAGCAGGTCCAGGCGCAGCCCAGCGCTCAGCCCTGGTGCTGGGTCACTCTACAGAATATTCCACCGTGGTTACACCACTCAGCAGCACTTTGGATCTTATGTGTGCTTCATTATGCCATCTTAAAAGCCTAAAATGTGACATAATGGAACAGTTAGCTCAAAGATAAGGAAAAACAGCACGCTGCACTTTGCAGCCATTTGATATCCTGACAGGAAAGGGAAGTGACACGTGAGAAAGAAATAAATAGTACTGGCAATGAGCTGTGGCTTGTGGGGATTCAGTCATGCATTATTGAACTGGTCTCATGACACAGTTCACTCTGCAGGTGGCCAGGCCTCCATTTTGCGTTCCTTCAAACAGACTGGTTTCCTGTGCAAGGAGCTGATGGGAGCCAATGGAATGAAAACAAACATGCAAGAGTGTGAAATAACAAACCCAAGGGCAAACCTGCACATCCTGCCCATTCCCAGGCCATAGGAAAATAAAGGGTTCAAGCATTTTGGTGATTCATAATGTACACAAGGCAGATAGTGTAAAAACAGTTGGGGTGATCCCCTATCACACAGGACACAGAACTGCCCAAAATTATGTTTTCTTTCTATCAGGTAAAGACTTCTATGAAAAGCAATTTTTAAAATGAGCATTGAAGGAAAATCCAGTGCTGTCCATGATAAATCACATTCTGGTTAGTTATCCTCACTGTCATGACCATAACTCTGTAACAGGCTCTTTGATTAACAAAGCTGCCTGAGTACCTCGATTCCTTCTGTTAAACATATTTTCTATTTCTTCCACTGTTCCCATAGCTACAAAACTCCCTTCAATTTATTAACACCCAAAAGTTCAGAGAAAGCAATAAGCTGATTAATGATATGTAAAGGGGAAACTCAAGAACATAAATCCAGGAGGCCCTTCCTGGTGCGAAGAAGGGCTCTGCCATAGGCTCAGGGCTTCAGAGCAAAAATCAGAGGGGGAAAGAAAAAGAAAGTCAAAAAGTTTAGCTAACACCTGTTCAAAATACAGAACACTAATAATAGGAAGCTCTGTTCTTGATTAATTTGTCAAGCATGGATCTTCACACAGAGTATCTCAGGTTTTGTAGTATTAATCTGAGTTGCTGCTGATAAAATGAGAATATGTGAGGCTTCCCAACAATGACATAAATTCCAGTTATCAACCAAAGAGAACAAAAAATTAGTTCAATAAGTTATATATGCCAGAAGAATGCTGCAATTGTGGATGTTGAAGTAATAAATAGTCTAAATATTTCTTAGATTTTCATAGTCTTCACATGCCAGTAGCTAAACGAGGTTGAGAAAGAAGAATCAATACTAAATTACGCTCTTTGCAAACATTAATAAATATTGCTGTTATTTCTGCAGCCCCTATAGGAAAACCCAAACTAATAAATCAAAGCTTGTTCCATTTTTCCATTTGGACCCCACCCAGACAAAAGCAGGTGGAGCCATTAGAAAGGATTGGCTGGGAGGTTTTATTTTCATTCAGTTATTTTTCCTTTCATGGTTTCCCTGATAGTGCCACTGTTTTCATTTGGATACACAACACATTTGTCCAATTAGAGTTGTGTCATTTATGGAATACTAGCTCTGGAAATGGAGTACAACTACACACATGACAGTGACTCCTCAGGACAAACAAATGCAGTTAAAAATGGTGGTAGTCCTAGGTAGAGGGCTGGATCCAGTGCAGAAATTGTGCCTGTGATATGATATATTCAGTTAACTCCAGACAGATCCACAGGAATTCCTGGTACTGTTCAGAGTACCTGAAGGAAGGAGAAGAAGTATAGGAAAGAGGGTGGAAAGAATTCTAAAATCTGCTTGTATTTTATGGGGAAGTTTTCTTAGATGAAAAAAAGGAAAGGAAATTATATAGTTTTTATTATACTATAGCTATGTTCAAAAATGATATTGAGTCATATATATGTATATAAAATGATATTAAGTCAGAAAATTAAGAATGTTTGGGTCCAATTCTATCCTGCATTAGTATTTGTGGGGGCCAGAAACTCAGGACCAGGCTTTGAATTTGATGTGACTTATTTTCTAACACGTTTCTCTCTTTAAGAAGGAAGAAGAGTGGGTGGGTAGGGAAAGGATGAGATGAAAGAGCTTTTCTTTGTTGCTGTGTTAATTATCTTGAATTTCTGTCTGGTTGTCTGGCAGAGAAAAAAAAAAAAGGTTTTCTAGTATATTTGTTATATTTTTCACCCATTATTGCAGCAGGAAAGAATTTTTGACTTGAAGGGTTAAAGAGGAACCCTTTTCATTCCTGCTTAAATGGCTGAATGATGCTAATGGCAAAAAAATCTTTCCACCTGCTACAGAGTTGCCCATGTTTTGCACAGCCTTTTTTTCTCCAGATAATGGCCTAAACAAACATTAGTGCTTGTATTCCACCACAACAGCAAACCTTTTCTCATGCTCCAGCCTGTTTATTTTCTTACAGTCCTTGGAGGGGGAAACGAGAGGGGAAGATTTGAAGAAATAAAACCTGAAATCTCATTGTTCTGCAGAACATAAGCATTATGTGGGATATCTGAATGTGTGAAGAGGCAGTTAATATTGTGGTTCTTTGCAACAAATACTGTGCTGAAAGGTCATTCCTGACAGGGGCTTTGAGAGCATCTGTTGCTAGGAACACACAGGCTGAATCTCATTACTGAAAACTGTTTGAGTGACAATCATCACAATCCTTCACTATTCATTATCTTTTCTGCCTTGCAAGAGATCTGTACCCTCTTTCCCTCATTCCTGTTACCCAACAAATATGCCAGACATTTTTCAGTTTGATGATTGTGACCTCAAGATCACCTATTTCAGGGTTTATTTTATTTCTGTTTTGCACTGCCAAGTGAAATACTTGTTATCTTGAAGGAAATGATTAAGGAGATATTCCCCATGAATATTCTAGCCACTGAGCCTGATAAAGAGGTGATGTAGTTCAAGCATTCTGACCAAATAATTTCGTTTAAGCAAACTACACTTTGAATGCTTCTTCAGTGACTTGAGTATGACAAGATTAACTACATTTGAATCTCCCCCTGAAATTTGCTTCCCATTCTGTTCAGAAATCTCCACTGCAGTATGGAATGGAAATACTGGCTATGGGGAGGAAAGCTGTACCAGCCCTCTCAAAGGTCTACACTTAATTTGTAGGGACAAGAAATTAGGTATTTTTAAAATCTGATTGAACAGAACATTTTTTGAAGATTAAATTTTTAAAAATCAGGAACTGATTCACATTCTTTCATTTATTAAATTATGCAGGCTTATCTTTTACTGTAAACATATATTTTAACTTTTTAACATGTCTAGCAATATATATGTTAATTTAAAAGCCTTTAAATTCTCCATACCAAAATGCAGCTTCCAGAAAAATGTGATGCAATAGCACCAACACACATCTCTGTGGGTGTTATGGATTTTGCTACTTCTGTTCTTCCCTTAGAAGCACTGGAAGCATCACCTCTTCATGCAGCAATGAAAACATCATCTCTGGCTAAAAATTTTCACTCCTCCTAGAGCCTGAGGGTCAACCAGTTCTGCCATTAGCTTGCAAATTTTAAGTCTAGGAGTGGCTGTATTAAACATTCAGCTGGACATGAGGAAAAGCAGTGCCCATGAGTTGCCTCTGCTATGCCACTGACCTGTAAGGCTGATCCTGTGGAGAGCTCTTTCCAGCACCTGGACACACAGCAAGGTCAATAGGGGTTTAGGAATCTCCCAGCAGGATTTGGGGAATTTGGCTCCTCCCATAGGAACTAGAAGTTCCTTTGGAGTACAAAGGCAGTGTAAGTATTGAAACATAAATATTGTGAACCACAACCCCACCTGAGATGTAGAGCAGATTTAAATGCTGGTGCCTTGCAATCTGCACCTCAAACCAGATCACCAAGAGACAGCACAGATCTGGTTTGACACTTACATGGCTGTCATATTTTATTTTTGTTAGTTTTATTTCATATTTTGTGTTGTTTATACCAGTGCAGGGATGACATTTAATAACTGAAATTTGCTGCATCTGAAATGGTGGTCTGGGTTTCTAGCAGCTAACTTATAGGCAATATTGTGAGTTTGGATATTCTGTCATTTGTTACAGAAACACAAAATGCTATACCTGAGATTTTTCTTGTCCCATAAACACTTGAGGTATACATCCACATACAGCACTTTTGCAAAATACAGGATAAGAGTCCAGTGGTGTCAGTAGCATTACTTATCTATTAATCTGTGAATATCATATAATATACATTACAAAACCTTGTTACTTCAGTGTCCATAACTCTCAGTTTTCTGCCACATTGCCTCCATACATCACTGAAAATCACATTTGCTGATTTTCACTGACAAGGGCAGCAAACAGAGCTTTCCCATTGTGTTTATGGTGCTTGTATATGGGAATGGGATAGCCATCCTGAATTATTTATTTTCTCAGTATATGACATATATTTGCAAACAACAATCAGCACATGGCAACAAAGAATTGTTCAATAATGTATTGGCTTCTCTTACACATTCATAAAGTGTCTTCCCTAAATATCACTCAGTCCAAAGGGAAAAACATGAGAGCTCAAACCCCAAACTGCCTAAGAGTGCAGACAGAAATCCCTGTGGGCATATTCCCCATTGTCTTCCTACCTGTGCCATCCTTCATCCTTGTGTAGAGAGGGTACACACTGCAATCAGGTCTGAAAAGCAGAAGATTTATTCTTCTTTTCACAATGGTAAATGATGATACAAGATGCAGAACAGCAAGAAATTTGATCCTTGGTCCTCTTTTGTTTGCTCTGAAGTACCAGCTGTATTTCAGGTCGGAGATTAAAGTGTATTGCAGCAGCTAGAGCAGGTGCCATAAAATGCTTTCATTTCCCAGTAGTCACTAAAGTGATCATCTATTACCAAGTTCTTATGCTTTCCCTAGGAAATATCCAACATCTGAAACAAAGCAGTTGGCAAATACTGACTCTGTACTTTGGGGAAGTTGCATATGCACATTACTTTCCCAGTTATAAATACAATCTGTATTATTCTCTTCATTACTAGCACAAGGTAACTGTCTCAGAGCTGGTCACCAATAAATTTCTGAATGCATAAAATTCACAATTAAGCCTAGGTTTTCAAGAATACTTGGTAAATTCAGGGCTCTCTTGGAAATGCAGTGGTTTTTCAAGTGAGCTACTTTACATCTGCCAGAAACAAACATAATGGGAGTAGCAATATCCAGTGGAGAGGAAAAACTAACTTGAACTTGCATAGTCTTCCACTTGTTTAATCTTCAGAGGGATTATTTTACCTGTTTGTATTCCATGCTGTAATATGATAATCTTAAATTACTGTTATTAAAAGTACTGCCTTGCAGCAAATGTTGTCATCTGAACACTTCTTATGTTCTGTTTGTGAAGGTGGTGATGGTGCCTGAGCTGTTTATAACCTGTGGCCCTCATGATGCTGAGTCCTGTGCTGTTATCCAAGCTACATCTGATTTCTTTTGTTTGTGGTTTCTGCAAAGAGAAATATTGGTTTCCATATGTGGTAAAGATTGTGTGCCACTCACACACGACCTCCTTCTCTGTCACTGTTCACAAATGTCCTTTGTGGAGGTTCCTCTCCTTCACAGTGCAAGTTCTTTTAGCTGGCTTCAAGTTTTTCTGGGTTTGAAAGTAGTGTAGGAAAGGGAAAATAATTTTGGAAAAGGAAAAACAAAACCAAAAAGACCAAAACAAAACAACCACCTTTCATTAAAATCTTTCAAAATCCTTATAAAAATTGTCTGCCTTTGCTTGTGCTTTGAACTGCACGAATCCAGCAGTCTTTAGTTGGGACAATACACATCTGGGATCAAAAAAAGACAGATTTTTGTTTCTGGGAATAATTTTGAGTGATCATTCTCTATGAAATTAAGGTAAGGGGTTTTGATTCTAAAACATTAATGCTGAGAGTTGTTCAGGAAATGCCTCATTTTTCACAAACTGCCTGGCACAGAGAAGGAAATCACATTACTGATTAAAACCAAAAATATAATGAGAATCTAGTTTTCATAAAAATAATACAAGCTGTGAGAGCAGAATGAGAGAATAATATTTTTATTTGTGACTGTAGCTACACATTAAAATATGAAATATTAATAAGGACTATAATAGTTATCATATTTCATATTTTGTCTAGATTTTTGCCACATCACTCTAATTCAAATAAATACCAATGATCTGCATTAAAAACAAATTTTCAATAAATGGAACAGCATGTACCTTTTCCTTTGGAATTACTTTACTTAAGAAGATTATTACTGTTTCCACATGTTCCACTTTGATCTCTGCAAATAGTGTCATTGTTAAAGAGTCACAGGTATAATCAATAAAGACATATGAATTGGCCTAGAAAACACAAAATAGCTGATTTTATACAGAGAGGAGCAGAGCATTTTGCTGCCCAGCACATAAACACAGCAGAGAGCCATAATGGGGGACTTGAGGAAAGGAATCATAAACAGACAATGTTTCTTTTGCATTCCTGCTGCTCATGGGTTCTTTTTCTTACTTTGCTGCTGAGCTCTTGGCTGAAACTCTTCACTTGTGAAAAGGCAAAGGGCCTGGTTTGATTTAGGGTGAGATTTACCAGATTTCCAAGCCAGAACCCTGCACTTGCCCCAACACATCACTCCACCTCTGCACAGACTCCCACCAGGAGCTGATGAGCAGCTGCCAAGGAGCAGGAATTTATTGGATGCAAGGAAAGGATTCTGCACCAGATCCAAAGACCAAATTGTAGGTGCAGGAAAAGCTTGGTATATTAACCTGCCCTGTGCAACACCTGCAGTTTTAAAGCAATCTGGGTGAAGAGGGGTGGCCTTCCTGGCTGCTGTGTGTGCTGGCTGTACAAAGCCCTGTGGGCTGCATTCTGCTTTAGCTACAACACCCACACTCACCTCTGCTGGTCCTCAGTGAATGGAGAACCCCACCTGATGTGCAAGGAAGCAAAAGCTGTCAAAATGCCAGCAAACACTTGTGCTCTGAGCTGGACTGCACCTCCTCTGTCTTAAATCCAAGCATGGATAAGGCAACTTCATTGGCAAAGGTGCAGTATTTGACAGCACCTTGGAGCACAGAAGCAGGGAATTTGTTGGCTTGGAAGAGACCTCTGAGATCATCAAGTCCAACCATTTACCCAGCACTGCTAAGTCCACCACTAAGCTGTGTCCCTAAGTGCCACATCTACATATCTTTTAAATAACTTCAGGGATGGAGACTCCACCACTTCCCCAGGCAGCCTGTTCCAATGCACAGGAAGAAAAATACACATTTCATCAATTATTTATTTTGCATTTCAATTTGTCTCCATCTCCTGCTATTTTATTTCTGTAACTGTGCTACCTTATTTTGTAAAGTACTTTAGGGATTAAGTGTCAGGAAAGACAAAAAGAAAAAAATACATATCTTGATTTAGAGATTTAGATTTTATAGAGAGAGATAATTACTAGCATCACCTGTTACATTGTTCCAAAATTACTTCCAGATCCCAAAGAATGAATTAGTTACAGGAAATTAGAGTCCATTAAATAGTCTTGTTCACAAAGTAATCAGTAACCAACAGCAGTCCTTCAATTTAAAAGCCCATCTTCTTCCTAATGGCCAATGTAATGCTGGCTTTGGGTTAAGAGAGCACTGTTCCTAGTCTGTCTCAGCAGAAGATGATGGGGTATTTGCAGCACACTGACACTGCTCCTTATCTGCCTGCACTCCTGTGCTTGGAGAAAATCACCAGCAGTTGAGATAAGCAGGTACCTGAACCCAGAGCTGACAGATTGTTGCCTTTTTACAAGGTGAATCATATTTCTTAAAATGCACAGCAGAGGGATTTTATCCTGTGAAAAGGATTAGAGTTCTGTCTCAGTGGTGGAAAGCTTGGAAGTTGCACTGAGCAAAACTATCACTTTTGTGTGTCCCATGTTATTAGTGTGAAACAAGGATACAGATATTCCAGTAAAATTAAATAAATTAGATTTCTTTCTTCTCTCACCTCCTTCACTCTCAGCTGTTGCCTCTTAAGGGACTGACCACATTCATGTGTTCCTTGGTCTTGTCTGTGCACACTGGTAGTGTCTATTTTGACACACCAGACCTGAATGGAGTGCAGAAGGAAGGGTGCCTGGGAATCAGCACTTTGGACATGCAAAAAGAAAGACCCAGATCATTAAAATAAAAAACTGTGAAAATTTTTGAGCACCAATTACAATAAAATAAAAACCAATAAGCATATCAAAAGTAACCAGTAGTAAGCACTAAAAGAGAAAAAGCTGCTGTGAGTGACTTTACTGCATCCACTGTTGAACAAGGATTAATTGTTCCCATTGCAGCTGTGAACAAGGTAAAAACAAAGAAATACCACCTTCCCTATGGATGGAGGAATAGACAATAGAGAGCCAATAAAAGGAAAATAAAAGCACACCTCTGGATAATGAATCCAAGCTCTGCTGTGGCTGTTTGTATAGGAGTGTTAGTGTGGGGAGAAACCTGCACTGCTGAGCTCTATATTTTATTTGTCCCTACAACCTTTAGTTCCCCTGGCTTGGGTTTGCACCAGCAGTGACAAAGTGCAGCAGAAATCTCCATTTAGCTCTGTTTTCTGACCAAAGAGGGCATTTCCTTCAGCTGTGCTTTCTTTGTCAGGATTTGGCCCTTGTGTAAAGGTGAATTCTTTTTTGGCTGTGGTCCCAGTGGGGTGTTTGGTAACTTTGTCAGAAAGAATCAAGAGAACACAATGACTGTACAAATAATGGGCTCATGTCAAGGAGACTTGAGTTACAGGAACAGAAAGATAGTCCAAAACACTTTGCTCTTCAAAGAAACCTAGGAAAACTTTGTCTTAATTTGGCCTTCAGAACTCTGACATCAGCCTTTGCCTGTCTGCAAGCATCAACTCAAACATGGGAATTTATATGGATAGTTAGTCCTCCTGAGAGGTTTCTGGCAGGCTGCTTTCCCTCAGGTCACTTGTGTACCATGTACAAAACTACCACAAACTGCTTTTTCACCTCCATTCCTTTAAGAAAAGTCTTACAGATTCTACTAGAAAATAATTCCTTTTTAGCTTTTTTTTTTTTTTGTGAACCAGTCAAACAAGGACTTATCCCTCTTATGGAAAATTAAAAACACACAGAAAAGCTATGTATTCCAATGGAGTTTTAATATATTTTCAGTACCTCTCCTGAAGCACATTTCAATCAGCAAATTCATTGATACTTAAGTCAATGGATATTCTTACAGGAATAATCCATATTTTTTGCTTTTTAGGCAGATATACAGCACAGAGGCAAACAGAATCAAGTTCAACCCTCAATATATTTAGCCAACTTTTCCCTTTGAAAAGGCTTTTGTAAGACAAGTACCCTCTGAAGACCATAAAAAGTCCCTCCAAGCCCTGGAGCCTGGCTGCCACCTTCTGTCAAGCCAGCCAGGAGATGTTATGGGGAGGGCAGTGCAGCAGACCTGCCTGCTGCTGGAGAACTGGGAATGCTCTTTTGGAGCTCTGATGGACAACCAGAGGCTGATACAGCTATTCAGTGAAGTGTTTGTTTGCCACTCACAGCAGCAATTTAATGAGGCCCAGCTTTGAGCTGATGATTGGTCCAGCTGACCTCCAGAGGTTCCTTCTGTGACTTCAGAATACTGAGTGCTCTGAAAGAACTTCTGGGTTCCCCAAAAGCCCTGTGGCTGCAGGAGTGCACAAGGGCTCCTCCAGGGCCAGGGGGAAGAGGGATTCTGTTTGCTTGTCTGCATGCTGTAGCCATCCTCTCAGTCACATCTCACCTCTCTGCCCTGGTGGATTCATAGGTCCCACCTCCAAGGATGAAAGCACACAGTGCAAGAAGAATCCTTGGGTGTTGGCCACACCACTTCCTGCAGCCACAAAAATAATCCACTCCAAAATGATGTTTTGTCAGTTAAAAAAAGGGAATTTTATTTACAGAGTTATCTTTTGAGCTGTCCTTATTTTCAGCTTGCACACCTACTTCTAGCTTGGGAATTCAGGTTGTGTTTATTTTAAAGAAGGCTGTCAGTGCATCTTTAAATGGTTCACCTTTTCACATCATTGGGTCTCCATTGTGGAAACCATATCCTCTCTTTACATCAGGGTGCAGCTCATCTCAGAAAGCTAAATATGCAAAGGCATGGCACAGACACGTCTCCCACTTCTCATTCCACACAACAAACAAATGGATAACAGGAACAACATGCAGCACAAAGATTAAGGAGTTGAATTTCTGTGCAGGTCTCTTTCCTTGCCACTTAAGGCAATAAATCATTTCAATTAGACATAATTAAAACAGTTTGCATTTGAAACGTGAATTAAAATTGAAATCAGTATTATCCAGTTTCCCCCTTCCACATTCATCTCAGCTATCAGGAGGATATTGCATATTTATCTACTCTTGGTGTAGATTAAGTCATAACTTACATTTTTTTCATATAATCTCTGGTTGTAATCAAGCACTGGTATATGGACTTTTATCATAAATACCAGAGTTACACAGCCTTTTCCAAGTTCCTGTCCAGATATCTCTGGGCTTTAAATCCCTTATTGTCTTTTCTAATTTTCCCTTTTCATCTAAAATTAATTAGAGTACAGACTCTCTTGTCTTTTTGTTATTCCATTCAGCTTTCAGTGTGTTTTTATTCTCCATCTAAACAGCAGTTTTCCAAAGATCTAGTACACTGGCCTCATGTCTGTGAGTGTGAATTCAACAAAATGAATGCCACAATAGATATGGGCCAAAAATTAAGTAAAGAGAAATAAAGAAATCTTTTGTAGTCCGTTATAAAAAAAGACAACATTATATTAGAGTGCAGAGCAGTGGACTGATTAATTAAGATAATAAAACTGATATAATTAAACATGTCTTGGATTCTTATGTTTATTAGCCCTTCTCTTGTCAACTAAACCTTTCAAACCCTGTAAATAAGCAAGCTGAATGACAGGTGTAATTGGTATGCAGGGGATTCAAGTTACTTAATGTTGTAATTTTTTCCTGGTTTTCGCTCTTTTAGAGCATCAGGACTGGAATAAACACATTGATTTGGTTGTATTGTCAGTGGGTCACTAATCAGAGAAATCATTGATTAGACAGTAATCTGTCAATTAAGTCTGACATTGTCTCTGGTACCTTGGCAATGAGGGGCTGCATTCTTTAAACTGAGACCTTGACCTTGTTGTTTTCACCATCTGGAGACTGAAATGAGGATTCACAGTAATGACAATGCTCTTATCCTTTGTTTTATTCCTTTGCCATTTTGGTTGGGTGCTTGTTTTGGTTTGGTTTTATTTTCCTGGGTGGGTTGTTTTGTTGGGTTTTTTTCCTCAGCTCAGGTCTGATTATGATGTGGTTTTTCTGCATTTATCTCTTTTTAAAATGAACACATGCCATTCCTGCACATAGGTGACATTTTGACAGTGTGTTAAAGCACTTCAACAATTTCCTCCCCACCATTTCCTGCAAACTGATTTTTAGGATTCATTTATTCAAAGGATAAAGGAAGAGTTTGTTAAACTTCATGTAGGGGTTGGGGGGATCATTCTGGTTGCCTTTTGAGGAAATCAGGACATCACTGGCTGGCAAGTCTGATTGAGTGTGAGTATTTCAGAGCTCCTCCAGCCCATGGGCTCAGCTCACCCACTGTGTACCAGCAGCATTCATGGAGAAAGGGAAGTGAAAGGTGATGCTAATCTCCCTGGATAGTGCTGGAATGAGTAATTCTTCCAATCTAGCAATAAAACACAATGTTAGCCTAGAAATTAGACACTTGGGCTCCAGTTCACCATTAATCAGAAAGGCACTTGAGCATGTCTACACCTTTAGGCATGTGCTTAAGTGTTTTGCTGCAGTGGGGCAGGCTAAAGTAAATGCTTAAATGATTTGTTGAGCTTGAGTCCCAACATGTTGCTGCTAACATTTGTGCAGAGCAGCAGGAATGCACGTTGTTTTCTTCACGAGGCTGAAGGCAGTTACCAGACTCTCATCTCAATGAATTAAATCAACATCACTTGGAATTAGTTCAGTTACATGAAGCTGTCAGGGCTGTCTCAGGAAAAGATCCATTGCACTCAGTGATCCAGGGGAAGTCTGTGACACTCTATCAACTCACACAAACAAGGCTTCACTTTGTACCACAGGATGCTCATCACCACTCGCCCTCAGAGTGTGCATTTCAGATCCATCCTCAGCTGCTTCATTCATACCTCAGAAACACAAAGGGAAAACAGAATTAAGTAGCCAGATTTCAGAAGGCATTTAATTTTACCTTAGAAAAAAGCTCTTGATAAGAGGAAATGAAAATCAATGCTTGAGTACTATTTTTATTTTTTCCTGTCTCATAGGCTGGTGTGATACATAACATAGTGGTACCTCATTATATACTGAGGGATCTGAAACCCAGAGGTAGAATATGGAGTTAAACTGCTATCTAAGGTGACATTTCATGGAGTTTAGTCTTTTCTCTCCCCCTTTTCCTGCCTTAAAAAGTTCTCCCATTAAAAAAAGCCTAAGAAGCTAAAAAAAATTTTTGGAAAAGAAGAAAAATTAGAGACGTGCAGCAAATATACTCAGCTGCATGGACCAGTGCTTAACTTAGAAAATCTTTTGATATTAGTAGAGTGAGAGTTTAATAAAATAGTGCTTATCTGCTAAGAAGCCTACAGAAACATTGATCAGGCTGTGTGAAGGATGTTCCCACTTGGCTGGTTCTCAGCCTGCATGTTCTCCCTGTTAAGAGGGAGTGACTGGAAGAGCAGGAGATGGCCATTTCTGTGTGGAGCAGTTCAGCATGGGGGGTCCTGCCCAGGGCTTCAGGCTGAGGCAGGAGAGGAGGGAGGACACTGTCCTCAGGCAGCCAAGAGTCCTCTGATTGCAGAGAGGAGCCCAGGTTCCTCTGCCAACAAACCCAGGCTGTTTGAGTCCATGGCTTGAGACTGCTCTGCAGAGTTCACTTTTAGGTGGAGATTTGGCAGATCCACCTTTCCTGTCTGATTGATGTGGCTCCTGTGACAACTGAGGTACATGCTGATTTTCCAACCAGAAAATAAACCAGGTCTGTACAAGATTATTGCTTAAATTCAGGGAATCTGCTCCAATTTATTAAAATACAGGGCAGAATCTTGGCACATATTCAGCTGCTTCACTGCTCTTTGTTATTAAAGGAAAGCTGTCTATACAGAGCTAAATATTGTATTCAAAAGGAATATGGATCCTTGTTCATTTTTGTAAAAAAAAATTAATAATTGTCACTTTCTTTAAAAGATCCCCATTTTTTGTTTTCCTCCTTTTCTTTCCTGCTCTCTCTCCACTTCTCCCAGCCAGCACCCTATTGAAATTGTTTACAGCACTGACACCAGAACACTGATCTGATGGAGAGCTCTGAAGTGCTTTGGTACCCATTTCTCCAGTGGGCAAAAAGCAGTATCCAACACATTGTGCTTACTTAACCTCCCTTTGAGCAGCTGTCCCTCAATGGAAAGCCATCAGATTTCTGTTCTCTTTCTCCAATGAGATGTTAGTGGCCTTCACAGCATTTCTCTCTCCCACAATGAGTATCTGATAGCAGAAGTGTAACACATTCAGCACTATCAATTTCAAACACAATACACAGGAGTAATAGATGTTAAAAATTGCCTTGGCCACAGAGTAGATTGTCAAAAAATGGATTTCTTAGAGCAAACTCTGGGTTTAAAGAAAAGGTGACATTGTTAACGAATGTCATCAGAGTGATAAAGTGACAGATGCCTGGGCATTGCTCTCCTCTGAGCAGAGGCTGTAGGAAAGAAAAGGAAAACTGGATGGAAAAATAAGGTTTTATGACATTTATTGTCCTTTCCTCAGCTCTTGTCTGCTACAGTATTATATCTAAATATTTGTATAACTTCTTATTTCATTTAATTTTGAAGCTGAGAGTGATGAATAAGCACAACTTGGAAAACTCCTTCTCAAGTTAATTTCACCTATATTGCCCTATATCTGTCAGCAAAATGAGAAAAATTAAACCACACATTTAGGAGGACTGTATTACCCTAGGCATCTGTGTACAGAAAAATAGAGGGGAAGAAAAATCAGCCCCCCAAATTAATCAAAGTTTTCATGCAAAAAGACATTTTCCAGAAAGCAGTGTTTACCATGGAGTAGTCTAAAGAAGTGATTAGCTTAAAACACACCTTATACTGAATCCTGGTTGCCAGATAACAGATAAAAACACAATGGGGAAATTAAAAAGTGTTTCATTCTTTGTGCAATTTTATGCAAACATTTGCCTTCCTCCATAGAGCTTTTAGGACAAAACATGACAGAAGTCACCATCCATCACTCAAAGAAAGCCACAAACCCTTCCTTGAGTCACCCTTCCTGTAGCAGTGCTGGGACTCACATGTACTTTTGTCTGGCTACTTTTGACCAAGGTCCCTTCAGAAAAAGAGAAACCAAAAAAAAAAAAAAAACCAACATCATTTTCTTGGGTTGTACAAGCTCTCAGAGCTCTGCAGAATATATTGATAAAGACAATAGTTCATTACTGTCTTTCCCTGTGCTGTGAGTACATCCAAATTACAGAAGAAATGTTATTTGCAGAAATATGCAAACTAGTAACAGCTCATCTGTAACATTCACTGATAGGCAGCACTGGCAAATACCCACTTATTTGCTACATGTATTCATCTTGATATCATTGCCTCTTCCAATTCACAAGCCAAAATGCTTAAAATTCCAATTGACAGGTCTTTGTCATTATTATTCATTATGCTTTGTTAAAGCCATTTAATCACGTGCAGGCCCTACAAAGGATTTCTTCCTCTTTCTCTTTTAAACAAACATGCAAGGTAAGCTTGCATAGCAAATAACTTATCCAATAGAAATAATTACAGGCAGCAACAGGGAAAAAAAAATCTAATCTGCTGGGAATTGTTCTTTGCTTTCATTGTCCTGCAGCACTGTTTTACCAGAAAGTGCTCTGAATAATTTAGGGGCTGCTAATATGACTGCAGTTGTCTTCCCATGTTCATCACAAGTGCTTGAGGTCAGTGTCCTGTCTGGTTATATTTGATGCTCCAGGAGAAAGAGGAAGCTCTAAAACTGAAGGCAGCTCATCACCAAGAAAAAATCACTCCAGTGAGATTTTGTAAGTCACTTAAGGTGGACAGTAGGAAGAGGCAAATATCCAGGTGACATTCAGAAACATGATAGATCCAGAGGTTTATTTCAGTAAAAACTCAAAATGAGAAAACTGATTATTATATTCCTCCTACCCATGTTTCATGTTAGCATGAAGTTGCTGCCTAAGACAATAAATACAAGGTATTAGGAACACTGAGTTAGAAAAGCATCTTCTCCTCACTGACAGATTAGCACTGTGCAGCCAGGGAGAGCTGAACTGGGATCTTTCAGGTCTTTTCTTCCCTCAAAGAAAGAGTTTAAACTGAAAAATCACTACACCTGTACCTTGTGTCTGTCCTTTAATGAGGGCTCTAATTATCACCAGGTGAGTGCAACCACTGCTAACACTGGCCTGGGTTATTTCAAAGGATCCTGGAGGCACAGGAGGTTTTTGGAGCTCAAGCTCTGCTTGGTGCCTGTGCTGCTGAGCTGCATCTGTGGTGGGTGTCTGGGGCAGATTTCTGGTTCTTAGGGGGTGCTGGAACCTGCTTAAAAAGGGACAAAAAGCCTTGAGCTCCCGTGTGGGAGGGGGGAGCTAAGAAATTTAAGATAATAATAATGGAGGGGAGTGTGATCACTAAGGCTCGAGAAGAAACAGGGGCTGTAGTAGAGGCTTCCTCACTTTCCTCCTTCTTCACTGGCTGTGGAGGGGGCTCTGTGACACAGCAGGGAGCTGTGTCCCATGGACAGGAGCTGGTTTATC